>CM065054.1:49089396-49429396 GCA_032883995.1 Coronaproctus castanopsis
AAATTCAGCACAATGCTGCCAGAAAACTTCTGCTAACTGCTGAAGTCATACTTAGAAAACAGGCGCTTTAGAGTAATATATGAAGAAGCGAATTCAAATTTTCAAATTATACGTGCTGGTGTACCACAAGGAAGTGTCCTTGGTCCTGTGTTGTACACAATACATACAGCTGACATTCCAACCTCGGATAGGATTTTTACTGCTACTTATGCAGATGATACTGTCATCATGGTAACCAGAGACACCCAAATAGAGGCATAGATGTACTTCAGAAACACCGTTAGATGGATGCAAGATTGAAAAATGAAGTTAAACGAACAAAAATCTATCCACGTTACATTCACACTTCGACCTGTTGATGTGAATCACAAAGTAATGTACATTATGATCTAAACATTCAACAAGTTGATGACATCATTCACAACTTTGCAGTCAAACACGAACAAAGACTGTATGGTCACACTATAAAGACGTTACACGATTAATGAGCACTGCAAATGAGACGCCTCAAGCGAACACATCCATTGGACATAGTTTATAGTTGAATAAATATAGTTCTATTGAACTCCGTATTCATAATTAATATTTAATTAATATTAGTGGAAACTGATCACTGGATCAGCGTACACAACATGTTAAATTATCAAAGTTACTAATCATTTAACCTGTAGGTTAAGATTGTAGTAGTGTAACTGCCTTCCTAAAACGCAGTTATTTATTTAAAAAAAAAATATATATATATATATACTTTTCAAGAAAAACTCTGTCCAATATTCTATTCCATATACGCGTACGAAATATATAAAGTATTTATATATTCAACACCTTTTGGATATGTAGATTATGTACCAGCAAATGCAACTTTTACACTACGGACAGGTTTGTGTTCTCCAGTCTACTATGGACAGCAATAAATTACTCGGACTGATACTGTAAAGTATCTAAGCCTTATTATGGATAAAAAACTTACTGGGTACCGCATATACTGCAGCTCAGAAAAAATTTAGATACTTCATTCCGGTGATTATACTGTATCCTAGGAAGAAAAGCTAAATTACAAAACAAGCTGCTGCTCTACAATGCAGTTCTGACGGCGAAATGGAAATATGGAATCGAATTATGAGGGTCAGTAGCAAATAGTAATTTCAAACATATCCAACAATTTCAGTTTAAAGTGCTGAGAGCAATATGTGACGTTCCGTATTGCGTCAGCAACGATACGTTACGCCATGATCTCCAAGTGCCCACAGTCACATAAGTTTATACAATAAATACCAAACATTTTTTGACAAATGCTCTAACCATCTAAACCCTCAAATTCGGCAAATCTACATGTCGATACTGCCGACGAATGCTCCGAGACGTACTTACGAACTCCGCGTCCACAGAATGATTTAAGGTCGTATAGATCAAGACATTGCTATCGTATCATAATTCAAAACCGGCAAGCTGTTTATTGAAACAGAAACTGTGTATCGTCGTACACATGTTTAACCAAAATCATGGCGGTCTATTTGTACAGGTGCGCATTAAGAAAGAAAAAATAAGCTAAAGTAATACCGCGCAGCAATACAGGCTGCTAACTTATTATGAAAAGATATAAATGAAATGAACAAATGGGCTCACGATTGAGGACTAAAAATTAATATAGGAAAGACAAAACTGATGCGAATAAAAAGGAGAAATAACAAGAATATAAGGGAGAGCCTGAGAATACATACTGAAAGATGTACACACGTAAAATGAAAAAAGTTGTAAATGCATAAAGATCGAAAGAGTAAAAATGTTCAAATATCTAAGGATAACAATAATAGACGGACATTTCGGACGGAATGAACATATGCAACACATGGTCTAATTAGAAATGATGACATACGTGCAAAAATGGGTGTAGCACCCATTACCGGTATTTCATTAGTATTATTATTTATTAAATGGGGATGACTTTACGGCTTACCCAACGTAATACTGTGGCAGACTGTTTATCTTTTAATCAAAAATATTAACTTTTCTAGAAATGTTATGTGAGGCAATAATTGTAGATTATCGAGATTGAGGAAGGATGTGTAATATATGTATAGTAAGATAAATCTCGAAACGGAACGGGGCCACAGAAGAGCATTATAAAAAATATGATCGGGGTTTCAGATTATTCGTTTAAATGGAAAGGACACAAGGGACTCTCTCTAAGTTGCATCATCATCATTAGTCGCATCAGTCTTTTGACTGGTAGCGCTGCAGCCTCCTTTTCCACTCGCCTCTGTCTTCCGCCGTAATTTTCAAATCGCGATAGGTGTCCATTCCTACGCTATCCATTATTTGTCTGATGATGTAGCACTTCCCCTTGGCCGGCCTCTTCTTCTTCTACCTTCTATCATGCCTTTCAATATTCGTAGAACCAATCCACCATGTCTTATCACATGACCTATCCATGTATTTCTTCTTGTGCAGAGGTGGTTATAAAATTCTTTTCTTCCTTTCACTTTTTCCATAACTTTCTTGTTTGATATTTTTTCGGTCCATTTGATCTTCATCATGCGTCTCCAGCACCACATTTCAAATGCTTTCAGTTTTTTAATATCGACCTTCTTCAGTATCCGCGTTTCGCTTCCGTAAAGTGCAATACTCCATACATATGTTTTAATTAATCTTTTCCTCAGTTCTATTCCCATATTACTGCTGAGTATAATTTTCATTTTCAATAATTGTTGCTTCGCTATGTTTACTCTGTTTTTTATATATTTATTTTCATATTTATTTTTTTTAGCTCATCGTTTAATATTTTCAATCCGTTTTCTAAGCTTTTCCCGTTTTCAGCTACAATTGCAATGTCATCTGCAAATCGGAAGCAGCATATATTTTCTCCATTGGCAGTAAGCCCCTTTATCCTTTCCTTTCGTAGCGTTTTGTACGACTTCTTCTATGTATAGATTAAATGGCAACGGTGAAAGCTGGCAGCCGTGCCGTACTCCTTTTCGGATTCTAGCCTTTACTTCTTTCATCATATTTATTTTCAATATCCCTTCTTGTTTAGTATACATCTCGTATATTATTTTTATATCTCTGCTATCTATTCCAATTTCCACCATCTTTTTAAACATTATGTTCCAGTTTACTCGGTCGAATGCCTTTTCCAGATCAATAAATGCTATATACGTATTTTTACCAACTTCTAATCTTTTTCTTATTACTGATTTTAATCCTAGTATTGCATCTCTAGTAGAATTGTTTCTCCTAAAGCCAAACTGGTCTTCTCCCAATGCAATATTAATTTTGTTGTATAATCTTTTATATATAATTTTCAGTAATATTTTACTCGCATGCGTTAATAACGATATGCTCCTGAACTTCTGCATTATTAACTATTGGTATAGGGATTATTATTGACTTTACAAAGTCTACTAGAACTACTTCTGTTTCATATATTTGGCTGATTAGTTGGAATAATGTTTTCTGAGCTTCACTACCAAATGTTTTTTATTAATTCTGCCGTAATATTATCAACTCCTGTAGCTTTATTATTTTTTAACTCTCTCACCGCTTTATCAAATTCTTCTCGTAGTATGCTAGGACCTTTTTTATCTGCATCGGTTTCCTCACCTATCATTATTTTCTCATTTTGTTTATCTTCTTTATACAGTATTTCTATATATTCTTTCCATCTTTTCGTTATATTTTCACTATCAATTAAAAGTTTTCCATTTGCATCTTTTATTGCACTATTTCTACATTTGATTTTTCCATTGTTAGTTAGTTTCTTTATGTTATTATACGCGTGTTGTAACTTCCCTGTATTTAATAATTCTTCAGTTCTTTGACATGATTCTTCGTAATATTTCATTTTTTCTTCTCTACATTTTCTTGTAATTAAGTTTTTTAAGAATTTATATTTCGCATATGAAAAAGAAATCGGAAGTAGAGGAAATACATGAATCTGGGGGGAGCGCACCAGATAAATCAACTTATAGTGACAAAACTAAAGTGCCTAAAGTACCACAAATATTTGTTAGTAATATTCAGAGCATTACGGACCTTAAAAACTTTATTGGACAACTAGGTTGTGAGGCCGCTACACTTCAGACACTTGGAAATAATGATATAAAAAAATGAAGAAATGTATCGTCAAATTGTCAGAAAAATAAATGATGGCCAAATCGTAATCTGTTGACGAGTAAAATTTCTTTGCGATTAATCTTAGAGACTCGTAAGTGGACGACAAGAGGCTAGTTGGTCGAAGCAAACATAAATAGAATCGTAGCCGATTTAAAAAACGCTGGGACATCGATCTAGTCTGGCGTTTAATCGAAGCTCTAGGAAGCGTTCCATTATATATAATAGCAGACCCTGCACCACAGCAGGGAAATGCTTATGAAGAAAAAGAAAGAAAAAAGATAAGTTTTACCAACGTGGGAAAATATTAATATGGAATTAAGAAAAAAAGTTTTTTCACAATTTCTTCTGGACAGTATTATATTTTACGACACAAAATGTTGAAAAAAAAAATAAAATGAACGAATCTTGATGGAAAAAAGATAAACGCCGATTAACGAAATAGAGATCAAAGATCATTTCAAATTTATTGATAAATAAAGATTTGTAAGCAGATTTTTGACAATGAATGTTAACGCTTTATATTCTCGTGACAAAATGGTAATAATACAATCAATGCATCGCGGATAAAATAATATCATAAGTGATGGGTTAAAAAATAAATAGAGTAAATAACTGATAAATCAAGTTACGCGATTTACAAAAAGACCTTAAGATAAGAAAAAAAATTTAACTAATTACATTGTAAACGGCACGCACACGCGTGAATAATAGATGTGCAATTCCTTCGATTGGTTAGCCCCCATTGTTTAAGTCCGCCACTTTTTATATTCCGCTATTAGCCTTTTTCAGTGTAGCTCTTGATGTTCACTTGTTTCTTGTTTGTGTAATTGTATCCAATCTTTTCTGCGGTCTACATATTGGTACTTTTCCTTTTATATATATATATATTTATATATATATATATATATATATATATATGTGTGTGTGTGTGTGCATAAAATATCTTTCAGTAAACTATCATGTCTTAACACGTGCCTTATCTATTTGAGTCCTACTTTTTTACTTTGAAACGTACTCGATAAAAAACCACATTTAGTATTTTATTAATCCATGAGATTACATACACACACACACACATATTTATATATATATATATATATATATATATATATATATATATATATATATATATAAGCCCATTCTCGAATAAATAAATATTTTTATTTTTGAGGAATGGTCATGTTGGCTGATTACTTCATCAATTTTGTGCTACATATATATATATATATATATATATATATATATATATATATATATATATATATATATATATATATATATACACGTATACACAGTACTTGGCGACCGAGCTTTACTCGTTTCTTTTTTTTTTATAAAAATCTTTTTTAAAAAAAAAAAACATATTTAATTACGAACATGTACCGTTAAAAGCATTAAATAAACAACTATAACTACTTTAGCGATGTAAAATTTCACTTCAGAAATTACCGGGATTATATCCAAAAATGTTACACTTTTGATATCAGAAATGGCCAATTAATGACTTTTTGGAAACGAATTTTTGAAAATTTACGAATTTACGACGGGTTTTTTCCATGAAAATTTTTTTTCACAAATGAAAAAGTATTGCGGACGATTCGATACATTAAATCGAAACGGTACCCGAAATGCAAATGTCTAAGCTTATAACATTTGAACGGTTAACGTGATCGACTTGAAAAAGCTTTAGGATGTACGTGGAACTATTAGTCAAAGTAGGAATTTTTATCGGGAAAAAAAAGAAGCAAAATCCATTAAGGGAGAGAAAGCGAAATACCTTAAATATACAAAAAAAACAAACAAAAAAAAAAAAAAAAACGGAATTTTACCGAAAATAAATTAAAAGAAAAAAAATAGAATATCGCTATATTACAGTCACTTCCATCCTTCCAAGTTTTTTCAGTAACTACGTGAATAGTACATAAATAAATACGTCACATTTATCGAAATCAATTCGATAATATATCTTTCTTTTTAAAATCGCACTCGTGTAAATGTATATACGTATAACCGGAAATGTGCGCGTGTTAAAATAAATTAATAAAAATCGTGAGTTTTTATTTTTTAAATTCAATAAAGTTTATTTTTAACTGTCTTTTTTTATTTATCGGTCGTTGGCCATCCCACGTGGTATCCCATCTGCACAAACGAAGTCATTGAATGTAGAGAAAAATTATTGGTAAAGTATCATCGTTTTATATTATTCCTTTTATATTCCAGGTTTTTTCGTTATAATAATCAAAAATCAAACTTCATTTTAAAAATAGCAAATGTTGAATAAATAATGCATAATACTATATAATCGAAATATGCTTCCTAAACTCGGCTAAAAACTGCGCGAGCATCGGGTTCACCATATGTAAGTGTATTTCTAAATGTTAACGCGATATACTTCCCATACCCTATTTAATAAGAAATTATTACAAATTTAGTATAAAAATGCGTGTAAGTAATCTACGTCTTCGTTTATAATTAAGTAGATGTATTCTTGTTTCGTTAGGTAACTTATTTGAAAAGCTGCAGCTCTCGCGTATAAATTGTTCGAATTTCTTAAACGACTTTTATTGAAACGTGGCACAAATGCAACAAACCTCATTAGCCATTCTAGTTCTACCATGTCCGTGAATAATTTGAAATGGATCCTTCTGTTTTATAACGAATTTCAATAACTGCCAATTCGTATAATTGTAATACAAACTTGTATCTATGGGCGCGAATTCATTTCTGAATAAGTTTTTCAACAATGATCTTTGTAAAAATATGATTGGGTTCATATGTTGCAGCTCCTCTCCAGTGTACAATCCCGTAAAACAATACCGATTAGTACGACACTAGGTAGGTACAATCTATTTAATTGTTGTGCAGAGAAGTATCGTTTTAAATAGTGAAAGAGATAATTTCCCATTATGTATAAAAAAGATCTCCAATTCATACCAAGATATGTAGTCTCATACACTCTTTACAAATCAACGCTATCAGTCAATGATACAGTTACATATTTCCGGATATGTTTGCTTCGAAAAGAGTATACTAACAACTTCGTCTTCTTTTTATTAATAACCAGGTGATTTTTGTTTAACCAACAACAGAGCAACTTAATATCTTTTCGGACCAACCTTTGAGCTGTTGCAGGATGTCTAGAGTTAACAACTAGCACAGTGCCGTCTGCATACAAGAAAATATGATCTGATACGTTTAAATTGCAAAGATCGTTGATGTATATTAAAAAAAGCTAAGGGTACAATATACTACGATGAGGAACACCAACATTTCGTCCAATAAAATCACTACGGATAACATTTATTTTGACGGCGTATTTTCTACTAGTATTTAAGCCGGTTAAATACATTACCCTTAAAATCACAAGCATAAATTTTATGTAATAGTATATTGTGATTTATTGTATCAAAAGCCGCTACTAAGATCAAAGTACACAACTGCTGATCTACCGTTTTCAAGATTTTTTGTTATGTACGTATTATGCTGAAAAAGTGCCTCATCAGTTCTTTTTCCTGAAATAAATTCGTATTGATTCCCACTGAAGAAATTCTGCAAATAGTTCGCTATAATATCTTTGATACATTCTTCCAAAATTTTTAAAAAAAGAGTAGACAGTATACATATGTTGTTGGATATATCGGATTTTGAACCACTTTTGAATATAGGAGTTATTATTTTAAATATTTCTGGAAAATAGTCGAATTTAACTGATTCATTAAATAAATATACACTAACGGTTTCGTGAAAAAACTAACGCTATTCTTTATCGAACTTAATTTTATCCTGACCGAAAGATGATTTATTGGGTAGTGAATCGCCTTCTTAACATCGTTGTCAGTAAATACAACAAAAAAAAAAAAAAAAATCAAAAGAATTTGTACTTGTAAATGAAGACGTTTCCTTAATCTCGAGCATTCTATTCTGATCAGAGTTCGCTAAACTGATTACACTATTACGAAAATATTCATTAAAAAGGTTAGCAATTATCGTTTTATTTCTATTGCAAGATATTTTATCATTATTAATTATTACTTCTTTGAATCCGAAATAGGTTACCACCATAAGCGCTTTTATGTAAACAGGGCGAGGGTGACGTCACAATATGTATACATGGATATATGTATTATATATGAATTTGTTAATATATATATATATATATATATATATATATATATATATATATATATATATATATATATATATATATATATATATATATATATATATAATACCTACATATTTGAAAATTTTACTTACCTGTAAGTCGTCGCGAATTCGAGTGAAAAATTGTTCCAACTGGACTTCTTTAAGCAAGTCGTATAACCACTGCGTGGAATCTGTTTCCCAAGCCATAATCAAGTCGGTAAACAACAGCCTGTGAACGTAATAAATAAGTATTTACAAATTTTCCACTTTTATTTCAGGTTAGTATATAAAATTCGCCGCGGAACGTTGAAATTCTGAATAGGATTTTCAAACAGTACGTGCAACAAGATAAATCGATATTAAATATCAAAATTTAAAATAGACATCAAATAGTACCGACCCAGAACAATCTATTTGGACATGCAATTTTCTTCCTCTAGTATACGTGTATATAAATAGATTTAATTTAAACGTGAAAAATTTTCGTAAGTTCTTCCTTAAAAATATGTAACTAAACAGTCTTCTATCGTTAATCATTTTTCCCCCGTTAGAATTTTACAAGTACTTGTCTAAATAAATTGATCTCAGCGAGACAAATGCTAAAATCCGATAGCGTTTAAATTGAAAATGGACCTAGGAAAGGAAGATAAAACTAAATAAAGCAAAATCAGTCCACGTTCTTTATACGCGTTAAGGCATGCAGACAGTGTAGATGTCGAGTATATCTTGGCAATCAGTCCATTCCTCGAGCTGATTCGGCCAAATATCTCGGAATGCACTTGGGCACCAGAATGTCATGGAAAGTCCACGTAAAGATGAAAGCGTTTTAAATTAAGCGCAGAGTACAAGAGGCGTTCGTTGGATGTACAATGCAAATAATGATTACTCTATAATGAAGTTATAAAACCTATATGGATGTAGGCATTCATCGTTGGGATGCGCTGCTCATTGTAACAGGAATCACGTTCAGAAACGGCAGAACATCATTTTACGCGCAATTGTGGATGCCTATACTCGCGAAATGAAAACATTTACACAAGGATTAACATACGAAGTTTGTCGACGATGTTGTACAAGAGTTTGCTTGAAAAGCGATTGCTTAAGCATATGAACACAGAAGCTCGTCACTTATTTAATATTAATATATATAATATATCACATTATAAAATAACCTTTTTCTTAAAAAAAGTGACAGTTCAATTCTCAAGTCTTCTTTAATGTAGTATTAAAATTATTTTAACTCGCCCACATAGGCAGGCATAAAAAGTTAACTTTTGTCGGAATTTATTATAATTATATAGATAGATACAAGCTAATTACTTTTTAAAATTTCATTTTAAAATAATGTTTTTCTTTTTTTTTTAAATTCTGATTAGGAAGTCTGTTTTATTTTGTAAAAAAAAAAAAAAAAAAAAAAAAATTACAAGCTAGCAAATGGTGTCTATAAATTAAAATAGCCTGCAGCATGTCTGTAACATTTCTCTCGTAATTGTAAGAATTATTCGGTGTTAATATAATGAAAATATCGCCGTTTTTCAGAGCACCACGTAATGGTTTCCTACATGGCCCGACTAGTTCTGTATTAATATCGGAGGCTCGATCAGTACGAAGCAGACGCTTTTAACAAATAATAACTGTGACATGCTACGCGCACACGAAATATAAGACACAGCTGATCGAAAATTCGAGATATGAACGTAGCGGCCGAATTTAAGCACGGTAGTGTAATTTTCGTCGGGTCAAAATCGAGCACTATGTTACGGTCAATAAAAGACTAAAAGTAGGGGAAAAAAATCACAGCCGAACACCATTAAATTGTCCTATTTACTCGTATATAAGTCACGCAGTGTACTTTTCCACCCACCTGCAATCATAAATTATGGAAAACTCGAAATTAAGGTAGTAATTAGCGACTTCAACAGTCATTCTGAAGTGTGTAGTTACAGCAGGCTTAAATAAAAAATGCGATTTATTAGAACGCTCATAAGGATATGTTTTACAACAGCAAAATCAATGACACTATTTCTAAAGGTCGGTTCTAAGGGAAAATATGTAGGTTCTCTCGGAACAAGATTACGGTAATTAGTCTAGTAGATATTTGATATAAAATATTACCGGTTGTACGAAATAACATACATCGCCTGTTTGTACTGAATTAATTGTTTCCTATCCATCGTCTTCTGTTACACGTCAGTTTATATAATTTTATCACATTGAGATTTAAAAAATACATTAAGCGGGTTGTTTTATATACTTGCGTTTTACGATTATTATTATGATTAGGATTATAACGTTTATTTATATTTTACTACTTTTAAATAAATAGGACACTCTTTCGAATTAGGGTAGTGTTCACCATTACAGTTTCCACATAACATTTTATTGTAGTTGTGACAATTCTTAGTTTGATGTTGTTCACCACACTTCATATATATATATATATATATATATATATATATATATATATATATATATATATATATATATAATTAAAATATTATCCGGAGTCACTTTTGAGTTCCTATATAAATTATGCTGTAAAATATGGAATACATGTGAATGGCCGCGTCAGTGGACCACGTCAATTTTAATACCGATACATAAAAAAGGGTCTACAAAAAGTTGCGATAACTATCGTACAATCGCCCTCAGTCCACACGCTTCTAAGATACTATTACACGTAATAAATGAGCGTTTGAAGTCTTATCTTAACTGAAAAATTCCTGAAGAACAAACCGGCTTTGTCATAAGGCACGCGAAATCAGATTTTGAAAGTGAAACAAATTATAGAAAAAGCCAGAGAATATTACGTGCCTATATATATAGCATTTATAGACTATAAAAAGGCTTTTGACAGCGCGATATGGGACAAGCTATGGATAATTTTGTCCGAAATGGGTGTTACTAATCATCTTATAATGCTAGTGAAATCACTTTACGAAAACAATTATAATACAGTACGAGCGGATAATTATTTCTCTAAACCTTTCAAAATATCAAAAGGTGTTAGACAAGGATGTATCCTGTCGCCACTTTTATATAACATATACTCTGAATATATAATGCGACGTACTCTTGCCGCAGAGGAAGGAGGTATTTCAATTAGAATTAAGTACAACTTTAAATAAACTGACAACAGTAAGCCATGAATTCGGAATGCTTATAAACAAAAATAAAACAAAAATTATGATAGTGGATCATAATAATGAAAACATATCTAATACTTCACAACAATTAGACGGATATAAAGTCGTCAATGAATTTGAATATCTAGATGTCCGGATCAACAATAAAGGAGGCTCAAGCAAAGAAATAAGGAGACGATCTGCGATGAGTCTAAATGCTATGAATAAGTTGCAACGTATCTGGCGGGATGGAAATATCAATTATTCTACAAAAATACAACTTGTTCGTTCCCTGGTGTTCTCCATCTTTACCTATGGTTCCGAAACATGAGTAATAAACTCCACGGATCAGCAATATATTGATGCATTTGAAATGAAATGCTGGCGCATAATGCTGGGTATAAAATGGCACGATAAACAAACGAACGTCTCGATCATTAAGCGTCTTAATATAGATAAACGATTGTCACAAGACATACGCGGTAAAATGCACAAATTTTTCGGTCATATAATGCGTGCACGAGACAGACAGGACAGTCACACTAGGAAGAATGAACGGACATAGAAGAAAAGGTCGGCCAATGACCCGATGGACGAAACAAATATGCCGACGTGTTAAACTGTCAATACCAGATTTGGTACACTCGGCAGATGATCGACAACTGTGGAGGAATTTGATTGCTACATAATGGTCATCAATTATGATCAATATACGACTGTAGATATATATATATATATATATATATATATATATATATATATATATATATATATATATATATATATATATATCAAACTAAATATTATAAATAAAAACTTGGAAGCCTCGTCAGTTGACCTGGGAAATACAAACGAGTTTCCACATATACGTAAGACAATATCGTCAAATTCAAATTCATATTCAAACGCTGCTCAACAATACACTCCTTTTTCTCAGTCTATACCAACTGCGGTATTGTTTCTTACAAATAAAACTAATTGATATTGTTCCGCTAACGGAAACTCATATCATTGATTCCGCGAGTTTTGATTTATCTAGCTATAAATGTTACCATGGAACTCACCCCTCTGGTACAGCAATGGGAGGTGTTCATATATCATCCATCTATACTTCACACGCCAAACAGAGGCTTATCAAGCTGTCGCGGTAAAAATAAAAATATTTGACAACCAGGAATTAATTATTACATCAGCTTATCGCCATCCGAAGTATTACATACCTAATGATGAATTTATAAAACTATTTGATCACCGAGGCAGCAAATTTATATATGGAGGCGATTACAACGCAAAACACCCGCGTCATTGCGGTTCGAGAGTTCCAAATAAACGTAGAGAGCAACTCTTTCTTCTCAGTGGGAAACTACGTCTTGATGTTGTTTCCCCATTCAAACCTACATACTGAACAAAGCATGCAAACCGGCTACCTGATTTATTGGATTTTTATTTCACCAAAGGAATTAAGAATTTATACAAAAACTGTTCCACTATTACAGACTTGTCATCCGATCACGTACCGGTATTACAAATTGTAGACACAATTCCACTATACAGTAGAATGGACAATCGATTAACGAACCAATCTACCAATTGGAATAAATTTGAAAGTATAATAGAAAAACAAGTGGACTTAAATATAAAATTAAAATCGCCGCTTGATGTTGATACAACTGTCGATTATATAACAGATATTATTCGGAATTGCTGTAAAAAATCAACGCGGCCTGCAAAGCTGACTGACGATAATTGCAATATATTACCTATTGAGATACGTAAATTAATCAACAAAAGAAGAAAAGCGCGCAAAAACTGGCAGCGTCACAGATATCCGTCTAATTATCATATATACAGGTTGCAAACAATTAAAAGAAGCAATTGTCCATTACAATAATAATCGTTTTAATCATTACCTATCAACACTAAACAATGCTGACAGTTCAATTTGGAAAGCAACGAAAATTTTAACAAAGAAACGTGATTCATACCATCATATTAGGAGGCCCGATACAACCTGGGCCAAAACTGATGAGGAAAAGGCTAACGTCTTTGCTGATTACTTTGAAAACATATATTTCACCCCCGCAGCATGGAGAATCAACAACACACAGAGAAAGTTCAGTATCATTTATTACTGTCGGAACTATACATATATTACACCAAACAAGCTACGTGTATGTATCCAAGGTTTAAAAAACAATAAGGCCCCAGGAGAAGACGGAATTACGAATAATATCTTGAAATATCTACCAAAAAAAAAAAAAAGTACTTCTGTTACTCTTATACATATGTAATTCTATGTTACGACTATCGTACTTTCCAAGCAGATGGAAAAAATCGATAATTATACTTGTCCACAAACACGGGAAGCCAATTACAGATGTTTCGTCCTATAGGCCAATAAGTTTGTTAAATACATTTGGAAAAATATTTGAAAAAATAATTCAACCGTTCCTTCATAGTATGACAAATTTATATGTTCCAAACCATCAATTCGGATTTAGACCAAAACATTCGGCCACCCATCAATGCTATTGAGTCTGTGTTGCAGCGTGGAATGTTCTGCTCAGCAGTATTCCTTGCTGTAGCCAAAGCATTTGACCGCGTTTGGCACGATGGTTTTTTGCTATACAAGAAAAATTGTTCCTATTGAAATGTATTATCTTTTGAGATTTTATCTTTTCGGGTTAAAATAAATGGCGTTATGTCGAGCCAACGGCGGATATTAGCGTCAGTACCTCAAGGTAGTGTTCTCGGCCCAATTCTGTATAATATATACACGACATACCAACCACAATGTTTACCTTGCAAGCTACATTTGCAGATGACATTGCAATACTAGCTAGTCATGTTGATCCTCATGAAGCGTCAAGATTTATTCAACACCATTTATATCATTACTTCAGAAATGAGCCCTTAAACGGAGAATAATAATTAATGATCAGAAATTATCGCACATCACATTTACAACTAGACGGGAAACATGTCCCCCCCCCGTAAATTATAGTAATTGTGCAATACCGCAAGTACAGGCGGTAAAATAGCTTGGAATAACAATCGACAGGCGCCTAACATGGAACTTACACGTAATCAATACCAGGAAAAACTAAAATTACTATTAAGGCAATTATATCCACCGATGGGAAGAAAATCTAAGCTGAGTCTCGCAAACAAAGTTATGCTGTACAAAACCATTATAGCTCCTATTTGGACATACGGCCTAGAAATATATGGATCAGCTGCTAAAACGCATCTTGAAAAAATACAGTCGCTTCAATGGAAGATACTGAGCATAATGACCGATGCGCCATAGTATGTTCGCAACAGTATAATTCACAATGATCTGGATGTCCCTACGGTGGTCGCGGTATATAATCAGCGGTACAACAAAATGCATAGTGCATTCAACAAAAATTTGAACCCATTAATATCGCCGCGCATGTCTACCGCTGGACTTCCTGATAATCCGTCCAGAAGACTAAAAAAGAAACAATGGCGAGATGCGCTTATAATTTAATAATAACGACAATGATAATAATAGTAATAATAAAAAGTAAGTAAATTTGTGTAACAACTAACAATATGTAACCAAGCGGCTTCATCTATTGGGATGTGCCGTTACTCAAACAGAGAATAGAATTATTATCCATTGCGTTAATGACATAAGAAAAAAAAATATATATATATATATGTCGCGGTGGTGTAGTTGCTAGAGTGCTCGACTATCAACTCGACGGTCGGGGTTTCAAAACCAATACGCGACATAGAAAGTGTTCATCATTATTTAATTCTTAATTATCACGGAGAAGGCAGTCTCCACTCTGTATAACATCATATGCACGAGCATCTGCGTTGCATATAAATGGTGCCTTGAATGCTTGCTCATTTTGTACGTAAAAATAAACGTACAATAGCTAGTCACGACGTTCGGCAACGAACAATACAACGACGACGATGATGATGATGATAATGATAATATATATATATATATATATATATATATATATCAAGCAGGAGACCATTGGTAGAATGATTTAATAGAAAGAACTAAAGAAGAGCGCAATAACATAATAAATTGACAGTTATGGAAAGAAACAATGCAACGCCTTCATTAATTGAAGAAGGCACCAAAAGAAGAAGTCCTAGATTTCAGATTGAGATGCAATGTACCAGCGCGTTAAAAAATTATTTAGCAAATATTGATCGACTGTTAAAGAAACGTAATAATAGGAAATGATATTATTCAATTTGACAAATAAATTGCGTAGATAAATGTTCTAGATACTGCAACATTTGATGGGCGAAACGTAGAATTATCTTCAGAAACGCAGAATAAATATACACTTTACACATCAATGAACAGAGAACAATAAGTATATAACAACGCAAATGTTAAAACCCTGTCCGATGATATAATAAATAAGTATACTCGTAGTAAACTTAAACGAAAAATTGATTAAAAGATAAAGGAAAAATAAAGGAAGTAAAATTTAAAAAAACAAAAAAAGAGTAGGAAGCAGAAAAATGAACAATACAAATATCAGCGAACTACTAACGAAAGAAGTGTTGAATAATTAAGGGAGTAAACAAAAACTTCGACAAAAAAAAATAAAGGTATAAATGAACAATACTACTGTGTAAACATTTGTCGGCGGACGAAAATTTTAAGTAAATGTACATTTCGAGGGTTGGGGTTGGTGAGTATAGATGTATGCATAAATTTATATATATATATATATATATATATACATATATATATATATATATCCGTGGGAATATATGCGTATGTTTCCTTTTTATAAGATTATAATTGTAATTATACTACGCGTACAGTATATATTCGACAAATATACGTTTAAAAAAAAAAAAAAATGAAACGCTAATAATAGTAATGCAATAGTAGCAGTAGTAGTAATAATAGAAACAAAAGAAGATGAAATGGTGAAAATACCTTTCAAAAAGGAAAATATTGAATGTTGACCTACATCCAGTAACAATCACAGCTAACAATTAAGATTGCAGGTTTTTGTGGAATTTTTTCCCCTGTAATTTTCTTTAACATTGTAATTCTAGTTTAATTCTTTGTTTGTATTTATAATTAACAATAAGTGTATTAAGGAATTTTATTTTTTTCCGGAACGATATTATATAATTTTAATGTTTGTTTATACCTACAAATAGCAAATACAAATTTTTTTCTTTCTTCTTTCTTTCTTCTTTCTAGTACGTCCTAATGGTGTGTTAATATTTAATGTTATTTATTTATTTTACAGAATCAGTAATTTTATTTCAAACCTATTCCCAGAAGTAAACTAATAATGATAATAATAATAATAATTATTATTATTATTCTTTTATCGACTTAGGCCATTCACCGACTATACAGAAATATTGTTCGCATAATATAAGTTAGAAATCATTCCTTCCTTTTCCTTTCTTCACTGGCCCAGTATTTTTTCATACTTTTCCAATGTGTTTTCTTTCTTTCATTCTTCGGTCTATATTCCTCGTGAAATCCTTGAAAAGTTTTAACTATATACTTAAACTTGTTTCTACCTTTAATTTCTTCTTCTTCCCGTACCCCTATATGTTCGACATCTCTTTTCACTTGCATTATCCGCGATAATCGGCGGATTGTTATCGAAGTAATCAATATATATATATATATATATATATATATATATATATATATATATATTGTAAGGCGGCTGTCATCCATTCTAAATATGATTACGTAGCTGATCTTTTCTATTGTTTCATATACTTCCCTATCGTTCGTTAATGTCCAACGTTCTTTTCTCTCACAAGAGCCCAATATTTTTTGAATTATTTTTCTTTCCTTGATTTCCAGTTGATACAGTTGCTTGTTTGAAGTGAAATTTAGACATTCGACTGCGTACAAGCTCACTAGTAGTGGCTTATTTCTTCATTTCCAGATATAGAGTTTTTTATTATACGCGTCCTTTGTTAGTTTGTATTATTGTTAAAATATTTTTTAAAAGGTGTGGCCCATATTTACTTAATTGCGCGATGTAGGCAACATGATTTTAAAAACATGTTTAGTAGAGTTTGTATGTATAAAATTGTATGTTTAGGCCAATACGCGTGTGTGCATATCTATAAGTAAAATTGTTTAACGTCACTTAGTAATTTATTCAATAATTAATGCGCTTCTATTTTTTTTTTGTTGTTTTTATTGTTTAGGGGCTGCAAAGTAACAATCACGACCCACTAACAAGTGATTTAAACGTTAATATTATAACGCTCGGTTAGAAATTAAAAAAAAAAAAAAAAAAGGGAGGAAGACGCGAATATCATCGGAGTAAATTAATGAAGTAATGCAAAAAAGGAGTGCGATAATATCAAGGAATTTTAGGAGAAAGATTTGTTAATGTCGGTATGTCGGTATAAGCGGCAGTTAAAGACTTCTACCGTTCCAGATTGTACGAGCTTTATAGCTTTATTGATATAAGTACACCATTTATCATTATTTTATTATTTCCTATTGTACGTTATTGCTTTAGTATGCTTTGTTCGATTAAAATTATATACATTTTAATTAAGTATTTTTGTTTTTTGTTTCATGTATATATATATATATATATATATATATATATATATATATATATATATATATATATATATATATATATATTGTTTGTGCAAAATTCATTTTTATATTTACATACATATTACACAAAACTCATTTTACACACATTCTTGATGGTCTACGGGACTATGTTTCTCATTCCTTATTCCATATTGCAGGAAACTACCACACACTCCTATTTATATTTTGTATTATACTGAATGTTTTCTTTTGTTTCAGCTACTCGACACTTATACACAGTTATCCATTAAGAACACTAGTTTCCTGCACCCTTATAAACACAAATTATTTAATACATTTGCCCCACCGTATAAGTGCGGATTGGGGATTTAAATATATATATATATATATACATAAACTAATAAAAGAAACAGCCTCGTATGGCATACATTTCCATCATAAAAAATGATGAGCTTGCATATGGCATGTGGAACAATTTAGAGATGTTTCTAGTGTGGTAAAAAACAAAAAAGGCTACCGTATACCCTTTTTGGAGTGTTCGATAGAGACATCGGTGTAAATAATTTTTATAAGCGTTTTCGTAGGTTCAATTATACCGAGGCTGGTATAGTGTATTTATGTATGTACACGTATTAATTAGTACATTAATTATTTATTACTTAGAATGTCGTTGCCGATCGCATAATTTAAAACGGCGTATTTCATTAGATTAAGGTTAAGATTTATTTTAACGAAACGGTTATAATTTTTTTTTCTTTATTTTTTTAGTTTATTATTATTATTTCAACGCTTACGAAATTATGCACGTAGTCGGATATACCGTAAATGTTGCAATCGAAAAGGGTAATTTCGAAATTCGAATAATAATAATAATTATTATTATTATTATTAGAAGAGGGAAACGAATGACGATGACGTAACTGACCCCGACTTAAGGAAAGAAAAAAAAATAGTGCACTTAGGAAGAAACAATGTATATATATATATATATATATATATATATATATATATAAATGACCAGAAGCTAGCAAATCAATATTCGTCGGTAGATGAATTACGCTATAATAAAGCATTTCGGCAGGTCTCGCAGTAAAGAAGAAGCTTATAATATTCTCTATAATAGAACACGATGATGCGACGAGTAACGTTAACACCTTTCAACGTCAATATGTCTATTACTGCTTCTGGATGGTCACAGTTGACGTACATTTCTACGTTCGAAAATTGTCTCCCGAGTAATAATAACAATCATCCCCCTATAGAACAAGATTTAATCTGAAAACTTCGTCACCAACACAACTTCAACATTTCAAACATACTCCGGAAAGTACTCTCATCGTCGACAATTTCACCTAGAAATGTTGGTGTAAAACGTGGAAGTATACCCAACGATAAGCACCCTTAGAGGATTTCTCAACATTAAACCTTTTACACGTTCTAAAAGCAAAACTTTTACCACTAACGGACATGCATGTTGTATGTGTGTATAATATTTTCACAATCTATACATATATGTATATATATATATATATGGTGTTATTTCTGAAAGTATCATCCCCCAAAATGCGATAATTAAAATTACGTCAATGTCGCTAGCAGACTCGTTTATACAAACTATCGCGTTTTAAATTAAAATTAAACCAGCTATCAACACGCTGTTCAACGATGCAATAAAGTCGATTATTAAATCGTTTCCGCGTAAAAAATAAATTTAAAGTATTTTTTTTTTTTTTTTTTTTTAAGAATAACAATAAAAACACATCAATTTTGTAAATATAAGTAGAATTTTCTAGTCTACAAACGACACGCTAGATTCTGTTTAATAGTGAAATCATAATTATAATATTTAACGTATCGAAAGAAAAACTCTTGAAAATAATAAAAATCATTTATTAATAAACGCGTTAGTTAATAACGTTCAACGATAAATTTAGTATAAAAGGACCATCGTTGCGATGATATCTGTTGATGAGCATCTCAGTTTGGAACTAGAGTTGTGCTAATAGGGATATTAGTTGTTAATAGTTAAGAATTATTATATTAATGGCGGATCATTTTTTGTTATTATTAATATTATCCTTATAATTGGTTTATTTATTCGTAACTTGAACACGACGACACTGACAAAAAGAAAGTTTCGTCAGAAATAATTCGCGCAATTGGCGATTTTTACTTGTAACTTTATCGGGAAAAAACACAAAATCATGACATTAATTTCTGGTTTAGAATGTATGTAAATGCTAATTCCTTGAACGTTCGCAATACGTGCAGTTTGTTATTCATCGGAAATACTTTACCTCCCGTTTCATGATGTATATATAATCATTCGTACTCTTGCTCGTTTCCTTTTGATTTGTACTTTCCCTTCTTTAGAGCGTACCCGATACATTTCAAACGTTCTCTGCGTACAGTGAGTAAAATTGTTCCGTTTGCTTCTACCCGATCGTCTTCTTCTTCTTCTTTTAGTGCCTTACGTCCTTGACGCGTTGGCTGTTTTTCTATTTCTTACTGCTTCCGTTAGTTCTCCAATTCCGTTTATTCCCGTCCAATATTTTATGTTCATTATCCATACTTTCTTCTAGCTCTTGGCCGTTTTCCTTCTATTCTACCCTGTAATATAGTTCGTAATATGCAGTATTCTTGTCCACGAATTATGTGACCGAAATATGAAATTTTTCTCTTATCTGTATGAAATAGTTTTATTTGTAATTTTGTCACTCCACAACACTTCCGATAACATTATTCAGCACCGTGTTTCAAATGCCTCCAATTTCTTGTTGTTTTTACTATCTATGGTCCGTGTCTTAGCTATAAATGATACAAATAATGACCAAACGTGCGCTTTGAAAATTCATTTGCGAAGCTGTGACGAAAAAATTCGCACGTGAATGCATTTTCTGCCACGACCATTCAATTTCTATTTTTCTTCTCAACTTCTTAGCAATACATTTAAACATTAACACATTATATCCTCAATTGTACATAGTTATATATGCGTACGTGTTTATTCGCGCATATATTATAAAACGTTAAATTCGTGCCTTAAAAAATTGTGGTAGAACATTGTTTTTTTTTTTTTCTTATTTTTTAATCTATTATTATTATTAAATTAAATTAACGTGCCATGTACAGCAGCCAAGGCTAGAGGCACGATAGGAAAAGAGGATTAGATTGAGGAATAGAGACGGGATTGATGGAGGAAGATAATTAGGTTCGACAATGAAACATGATCATCTTTGAAGAGTAGATGGAGCGAAGGATGACGATTAAGAGACGCTCGAAGCGAGGAGTATGAGGGACAATCGACTAGAATATGGGAAACGGAGAGGACAACATTACAACCGGGACACACAGGAGCCAAAGTTCTGTTAATGAGATATGAACGAGTAAGATGCGTATGTCCCAAGCGTAATCTGGTGATAACCACATCATCTCTACGGTTTGAAAGTTATCCAAGGATCAACCGAATATTTGATTTGCTCATACTTCCAGGATTGTTCCTGATAATTGAATGGCCTACCGTTATGCATGATAATTGTAAATAACCAATAAACATCAGCTGTAAATCGAGCAAATTGATGCAACTAGAGATTAAAAGGAAAAGAGGACTATGGAAACCCACATAAAAACAACATGATACCTTCGGTATATATATTTTCGTTAGAAACACATAATTAAGAACAGAATAAATAGCTGACGTTGGTTGGGCGACCTGGCTTACCATCATTGATGTAAAATACGGAAAACATCGCAACCTTAAATATACAAATACCGCTTCAGACTGGAAAATTAACATGAAGCCATAGAGGCTAAGCGTCTAGAAATAGAGTTGTAAACAAGGTGGACGAACAGTAACCGGTAAAATTGATACGGAAGAAAGTTATGAATTCATATATTCCGAAGGAGATACATACACATATGGAGTTAGAAGACTAGGTAAAGGTGGAGAACTCGTGAAATTTAAAAGCAGTATATTGCCTTTGTCTATCAGAGTAATATTAATCAGATTGAACGTGAAACCAAAGCCAGTAGTAGTAATTCAGATTTTCGATAGTACAAATGAAGAGCTAGAAAAATTTGATGAATAAATTACTGAAGCACTGAAAATAACCAAACACGGAGGTATAACCTTTGTACTAGGTGACTTCAATGGATAAGAGAAGTAAGTGTAATCCTGCCGCAGGAGCGTATTGTCTAGGAGATGACGACAAAAAAAAAGTTGATCGTTTATTGAAATTTGCAGACAAACATTCTTTTAAAATGTGCAATACATGGTTTCGCAAAAGATGATTATACACACGGTTATATCTCTTATATTTTAATCGTAACCTAGCACGTGTATAATCTCCTATCTTATATTTATAATGGGATAAGTGTTTAAGCTTACAGTCATTAAAGAATTTTTTGGCATGTTGATTTATTATTATTATTATTATTATTATTATTATTAGATGTACATAAGGTAATTTTAAAGTCTTATGTATTCGATTTAATATAAAATGAAGCTTTCAGAATAATTCTGCAGCATTTGTTTCGAAAACGTTGCTTCAAATTAGAGCGACTTATGTATAAGACCAATCGGGCGTAGGATTGTTATCAAAAATCGGTAATAGTTTAAAAGACCGTAGCATTGATTTTATTAAGAACACGATCGTTTGGCAAAGACCTTTATCTAGACCGAGGTATTTAACTTGGCTCTTTCATTCTATCGGTGAATTATCAACTATTATAGAGCTCAGATAGCGAGGTTTGCTTTTAGCGAATGATATTGATCGCGTTTTATTCGAATTTATGTTAGTTTGAGGACAATAATTACAAACGATGTACGAGATTCGAAAGAAAGAAAAACAAAAGCGGGAATTGAGAAACAAGCTTTCATATAAATCTAGCGAATATATCGAAGAATAGAAAATTAGCGATGGAATTGAGGTGTGTGTGTGTGTGTGTGACAATATGCATCCGAATCATGGGAAATTTCGAGATGTGGACGTTTTACTCGAGATTTCGTACGGACCGATCTGTGGTTTCTAATAAGGTTTTTAAGTCGATGCAACGTGTGCAAACAGGTTGACACTATCGTCGAAAACATTCGGAAAAGACAGTTTAAACATATAGGTTATATAAAATAAGAAGAAAGTTCGTTCCTCCTCGGGGGTGTAAGGAAAAATTCTCGAGAATGCAGCAGAGGAAATAAAATATGTAACATCAAGCACCGAAATCAGCAAAACCAGTAATGACGTAATAAGTGCAGTCAAACTCGGAAAACGTATGCTCAATTGTACGCAGCGGAATGATGATATATTCGAAAATGTTTAATAAAAATGATTCGCCTCTACGAAAGTGCAACTGCGACAACGGGCCAAAAAAACCAAAAAAAAAAAAAAACAAGATTATTATTTAAAATTAAAAATATACTATTTTCTTACGTAGAATTGCGCCGTAATTTCTCGAGAAACAAAACTTTTTTTTTGTACACGAGCGACTGCGTTCGCGATTATTACAGACAGCCCGACAATATCTGTTTTATCGCGAAATAATGTGAAACAAAAATTATACAATTATAAACAGAGGAGGTTACATATAAGAAAATCGTTTATTGAAGAACAATAAACAACTTATCGCTCACCGACCGGAGTAACAAATATCAAATTCGTAGCTGTACACGCTAAACGAAAAATAACAAACAAAAAGTCAGCCGTATAAAATATTACGTAATATTTAAAACGCGGAAATATCAGAAAAAGTTACGAAAACTTTTTTTTCGTAACTCTCTTTTTATTTCACATACAACCGGCCATGTACCAGATTTACGCGATTTATTTATAAACATACGAATATGTTAAAACATCTTCAGACTTCCAGATGCATAATAAGACGTATTAGGCTCAAAGATAAATAAACCACGCAACGATAATTGTGTACGGCAAAAGAGTGGCATTTTCGAAAATTACACAAAATGAATTTTTAATTATTGGAGGTAAATACTGTATTTGCTAAAAGAAAAAATCTTTAACCGAAAATTATTTATATATATATATATATATATATATATATATATATATAATATATATATATAAAACATTTTACAATTTAAAATTCTGGGTAAGATTATCGGTGATTTTTAATTTTTCCACACGAATATACAAAAATCTAAATTTCATTCCGAATCTGAATTTTCTGCATCTGCGTATCTAGAATCTGAAGATCCTTTGTCCGATAAAATTCCGAACGATTGCGAAGATAATGAATCTTCTGAACATCCGCTGCTCTGCAATGATCCTGCCATTTGAAAATCATCCGAGAAAATCAAATCTGAGTCAGCTTCCACTTCGCTTTTCTCGTCTAATTGTATTTCGTAATCATTATCATTACTTGATTGCGTATCGACGTTCCCGAGGCTGGACCACCGTAAGCTGCTTATTGGTATTTCTTGTTCCGTCGGTTTTTCGGATATCTTCGGTTGAGTAATTGATAGTTTTTTTCCGGAAATTTCGTCTTGTCGGATCTTTTTAATTCTTCCAACGTAATTCATTTCGGACGTAATTAATTGACCGTGTTCGGCTTTAACCAAAGGGTCGTCTTCGAACTCGTAAACGACGCCTCTTTTCATATAATGTCGTTTCTTCTTTAGCGTATTTTTTATGAAATGTTCAGCCATACTTTTTGTCTGCTCGAATTTTTTCGTTTTCAAATTTCTCAACGGTCGTCCGAATACGGATGGCTAACATTACATTGACTATCTAGCTCGTCGATACCGAAATTTCGTTTTACGTAGCAACGAGCGGACGTTATACAATTTGCGTAGTAAAACCAACTAGGAAATTTAATTCGGTTGCTATGCAATGGAACTCTGAAATGGAATGCGGTATAAACGGTATTGAATATTGGCGTTTTAATCCATAGCGTCGGTGATATATATATATATATATATATATATATATATATATATATATATATATATAAGAAGCGACACAGTCAAAGGATCGATACAGCGTTTGATAATACACGCACGCATTTATATATTCATATTAACCTGTATTTACACGTACGAACTATTTATCCGGTCGTGTGCAGCCGAGTTAATTAAGAATTTATGAATTATCTATTTATTAATTCGTTATATATTCCACCGACTACGTCTGCTTAATAAAAGTGATTAAAAATTTGTAAATACGAAACCGAAATTTACCAAGAATTTACGAATTACGTATTCCCTATCATGTCCGAATCTTCGCCGAGTTATTAAGAATTTTATAAATTTTACGTGAAATACTTCATCACTAATTCTGGTTGACCAATTTATTGTAAATTTTATGCGAGTATGAAGCCAATTTATTAAAATTTGTTTTATTTAATATAGAGTTTATTTATTTTATTATTCACATTTATATTTAATTATACATATATATAATATATATATATATATATATATATATATATATATATATATATATATATATATATATATATATATATAAAATCCCAGTCGCCTTTTAGTTGATTAAAATTATTAATTATGTGAATTATTTGTTTCAGCCTATATATATATATTACACTATTACTCCACCGACAGCTACTATTTAAATAAAGCCTGTCATGATTCTCGCTGTAAGAACCAAAACTCAATAAACATCATTATAGAATATTTATGAGGGTGTTAAAATTTATAACTCATTATCACTAGTAGCGTTGGCTAAAGAATGAATGACTGGATTCACTGAATCAATTCCTTATGATCATAGAATGAATTAATTCTTTTTTAAAAAGACTCATTGATTCATCGAGTCTTTTCATCTCAAGGAATCATCTAGTGAATTGTATTTTGTACGATGATTACTGATTCGTAACTGAAAAGCATTATGAAGGTGATTCAAAAAAGAATTGTCTAATAAACCGTGGTTTTTGCAATGAATGACCATGTCACAATGGATTCTAATTCTAAAAAGAATTATAAGTAGGACTCAAATAACCATAGATTTAAAAAACTATTAGACAATAAATATTTATTGTCTAGGTATTTAAGACATCGTAACATATTATATAATTGACAAAGATAATTAATAAACTGAAGTTTATAGGTTCATGAACCAAATTGAAATTATGAACATTTGCGTTATAGAAATTATTAAATGCCCAAATCTGTTCTTTTTTAATCTAATAAAAACTTGGTTTCCATAACATTACTCTAACATGAGCTGTTTTTAAAGTTATTAACACGCGGCTACTTTTGCAGATGACACTGCCTTACTCTCATGTAACACAGATCCGAACATTGCCAGTAATAACCTACAGGAAGCATTAAACAGAGTGGAACAATGGTTTAAAAAATGGAAGATAGGTGTTAATGAGAGCAAATCCGTTAACGTTCAGTTCACAAATAGGAAGGTTATAGTTCCACCTGTTAGAATCAATAACCTCACACTGCCCATTCAGCCGTGTGTTAGATATCTAGGTATGCACCTGGACAGTCGATTGACATGGCGGCACCATATAGACAAGAAAAAGAAGGAACTTAACATACGGGTTAGAAAACTGAATTGGCTCTTAGGCAGGAATAGTGTTCTCTCATTGACCAATAAGCGTTTGGTATATACAGCAGTTATAAAGCCAGTCTGGACCTACGGAATAGAGTTATGGGGTTGTGCAAAAAAAACAAATATAAAGGTGCTACAAACGTTTCAAAATAAAATATTAAGAACAATGACAGGTGCACCCTGGTACATAACCAACACAACCCTACATAGAGACTTGAATATTCCATATGTGTCCGATGTTATAAAGCAGTACGCTCAAAGACATGTACTTAGACTGAAAGGTCATCCTAATACCTTGTCTCAAAGATTGCTAAACACCTCCAGTGACACCAGGAGGTTGAAGCGTAATAAACCACTGGACCTTGTTTAAGGTAGCAGCTGCTGGGTGAGCACCACTGGGTGCTTCTCCGTCACGTTATTACATGGTCAAAAATTTTGTTAAATGACCTAGGGGGTCAGATTGTAAAAAAAATAAATAAAAAAAAAAATTATATAATATATGAAATCTTTTAATATTTATTGAAATATTTCTGTCTGTGTTTATGTTTTGAGCGAATACAAATAATTAAAACAATTTGAATCGTCAATTCACGACATATAAATAAGATACGAGTTTGCTTGTATTTTAATTTTTCTTTACAAGAACAAGAACAAGAACAAGAACAAGAACAATATATTTGCATATTTAAATATTTTCTGTTTACAAAAAAGTAAAGTTACCATTCAATAGAATTTTCTGTACCGGATATATCAACGATTCTTTCCAGAAAAAATTAATACATAATCTTATAAAATATTATTTAATTATTATTTAAATTACGCCTTATTATAAGATTGCAGGAAAAATTTTTAATACTAAAAACCTGCTCATTTAAAATAACAGAGTGCGTACACTCTTACCGTATCAACAATATACTTAAAAATATCTTAGCTTATTTATTAATACTAGAACTAGAATTTGTAGCTGGCTTACTATAGAAGGATGTGTTTTATACGCCTATGCTTATATCTTCTATACCTGTGTCGTAAAGCTTGGTAATCGTAATCCCCTACAGAATTTACCATTGGAATGTCGGAATATCTACAATCGGCAAAAAATTTTTTCGTTTTATCCTTAATCATTTCCTGTACGTAAGGGAATTTTAACGCATCATGGAGAGATTTTATTGAAGTAAATCGAGGTTTATTCAAAATTATTCGAAGGCAATGGTTTTTCACTCTTTGCACGTGGTTTATATTACTACTACTAGTATAAGACTATATTTGGCAGGCATAGAGTAGCTTTGGTAAAATTACCTTTTTGTATAATAAAAATTTGTTTCGCGTTGAAAGCGCAGATCTTTTATTAAATATAGGAAATAGACAACCCATTTTCCGTATTGTTCTACTTACACAATCATTAATATGTTTTGTAAATGTGAGTCTTTTGTCCATGATGACGCCTAAATGCTTCACATGTTCCTTCCAGTCAAGTTCAACGTTTTTTATTTTAACGAAACGATTTAATGAAGGCCTACGTCTGGTAAAAATTATTGACTCTGTTTTCTCATCGTTAACTTTTATTTTCCATTTATGGTAGCATTTAGACATGACATCAATTGCTTTAGTTAATCTATTACTTATAGTGTCTATTCTATAAGAATATACCATTAGAGAAGTGTCATCAGCGTAGAGATTTATATCTACTCCTGGGATTGTCGGTAAATCATTAATATATATAATAAAAATGAATGCTAAGATACTGCCTTGAGGCACCCCAGCTTTAACGTACCTTATATCAGAGTTATGGTTTTTCAGTTTCACATAGAATTTTCTATTCTTCAGATAAGATTTAATAGTAAAAACAAGATATGGGGGAAATTATATTTAACTAATTTATATATGATTCCATCATTGTTGTGTCAAACGCTTTTTCTATGTCCATCAAGACAACACCCGAATGTTTATTCTGCTTAAAGTTATCAGTAACTTTGTCACAAACACTGGCCAGTTGGATTGTCGTACTTAGTTTTGGTCTAAAACCGTATTGCGAATCAGCTATGATGGATTTTCTCTGTCACTAAATGCCCTCAATCTTACTAGTATTATTTTTTCAAAAACAGGATTCAAATAACTATAGATTAAAAAAACTATTAGACAATAAATATTTATTGTCTAGATATTTAAGACGTCGTAACATATTATATACCTGACAAAGATAATGAATAAACTGAAGTTTATATGAACCAAATTGAAAATATGAACATTTGTGTTATATAAATTATTAAATGCCCGAATCTGTTCATTTGAAAAACTTGCTTTCCATAACATTACTCTAGCTTGAGCTGTTTTTAAAGTTATTATATAAAATATGAATCGTTTAATATTTATTGAAATATTTCTGTCTGTGTTTATGTTTTGAGCAAATACAAATAATTAATATGAATCGTCAATTCACGACATATAAATAAGATACGAGTTTTCTTGTATTTTAATTTTTCTTTACTTTTGATTCGTGAACGATGAATACGTTTTGTTTATAAGATTTTTTTTATATTCGCTATCATTTAATTATGTAGATGGTCGGTGATGTATATGATTTTGATTTAGATATCCATAAATTTGAACAAATATGTTTATCGAATGAATTATTGAAACTTACCGTATACTTTTAAAATCAAATATGAAATAAATATACGAAGTTTCTTTTATTGTAATGAGATTTAAATTATATACTATAAGAAAAGCTGTGTATTATTTTTAAACATATGAACATATTATATTTTAACACGTAATTTCTTAATAGCCCGAATAATATAATATAAATAATTATATATATATTATATTACGTAATACAAATTATATTTAATCAAAATCACTTTTATGCATTAAATATTTACATACGTACAAATTTTTCACACACTGATCTAATTCGTAGAATGAATTTATAATTTTGAAAGGACTGAAAGACTCATAGAATCACAATTCAGTGATTCAATTCATTCTTAATGAATTAGATGACTCAATTCACCCAACTGACTCAAATTTTCCAACACTAATCACTAGTAGTAAAAAATAACTTTAAAAATTTTAAAAAGCGTCGTAAGCCCTTGGATACATAAAAAGTACAAACAAGGAAATAGTGTACACTGCCTTAGAAGAATACGCAAGAGAAGTGACTAAGATAAAGATGACATCTTTGTAAAATATCTCTCCAGAATCTTCCTACACAACTATACACAGTGTCACCCATGAAGATGAAGACATAATCAATTACTTACAAACACGCTTACCTATAAAATTCGCGTCACCTATGAAAGTTAATAGTGTCTTCACCCGAATAAAAAAAAAAAAAAAAAACACTCGCTTTGATCTAATCGCTGCAAAAATTCTTTACAAATTGCACAGGAAAGCGATAATATTACCGACGTATATTTTGAACGCAATTATATTATCACTAGTCCTTTCAAAGGTATTTGAAAAATCTACATTTTGAAAAAAATAAAACCAATCCTCGCGGAAAATGAAGTAACGTTCGATTGGTAGTGTCAATTCAGAAATCGGCACTGTACGATAGTTTATGTAGTCGATTTCATCAATAAAATATGCATTATACAGCTCTGCTTCCAGATATAGAAAATGCGTTCGACAGAATGTAGCATATGCCGTTATTAGTTCATTGATTTGTATAGTGCAGTTTTGAAGAAAAATTTTTCGCTAATTTAAATAGTGTCTTGAATATATGGAATATTTAACAAGTGAAGGCATAGCTGATATTCTGGTATAACAAGATGCATTTAAAATTCATCTTAAACATTGATTTTGTATAAGTTGCAATTTCTTAAAATGAGAATTACACCAAACAGAACACGAATAAATCATTGTGGGGCGGCGGATAATAATTTTATATAAAATTAACTTATTATCAATACTTAAGTGAGACTTACTAAAGCGGATAAATTGAACGTATAAATTTTTATTGACTTTTATAAAAGCACCATTAATACGCTTAGTAGACGTTAATTTTTTATCGAAAATTATGCCTAAGTGAATTTGATCAGACCACTGGATAAGATCGCCGTTAATATGAATTTTATCGAGTAACAAAGGTCGTCTGCGAGTAAAAAGTATCGATTCAATTTTTAAAGGATTGATGATAATTTTCCATTTAATGAAATATTTCAAAACTCGTAAAGATTTTTGCTGTAATTAACTAATTCATTACGATATAAAGGAACTACAGAATATAGAGCTGTATAAACAGCATAAACTTCGATGTTGTTTAATTTGAGAAAATCGTAAATACAAAGCGAAAATAGAAATGATCTTAAGACGCTGCCGTGAGGTACACCAGTTAGACAAGTCTCGCTGAAAGAACGCGTTTCATCGTGTCATTAATGACCGAACCGGCTAGGTGACTTTGGACTGACTGTTCTCAGTCCATTTCTATTCACCTTCTACTTATACGACATCCCTATAAAACAACACAAAGGTAGTCCCTATTATGCAGATGATACAGCATTATTTTCTTACATTCCAAGAGGTAAAGAATAAAATACCGCTAGGAGTAGAGAGGTTAATTCGTTATTTTGCTAAGTGGCAGACAGCCATTAATCCTACAAAAACGCAGACAATACTGTTTACTCCTGGCACTTCTACCTACTAGCTTAACGATTAACGATGTAAGTGTAGAATGATCAGACGAAATAAACTATTTAGGAGTTATTAGATAAAATAATTTCGGAATAACCGCGTACAATTTAGAAAAAAAAAAAAAAAACTATTTATTAATAATAAAATAAAACAATATATTAATATTAGTTAGTTTAGTTTTGATGATGAGCGCGGCATGTTGCTTGAAACGTATCGGGTTTATTCATAATTAATATATTGTATTATTTTATTATTAATAAATCGTTTTGTTTTTTTTTTCTAATTTGTACGCGGTTATTACGAAATTATTTTATCTAATTATGAATATCGACCGCGAAAATAATTTTAAAAATTATATTTAGGAGTTATATTAGATAAAAAGTTGACTTTTAACAAGCATTTAGATTACGCGTCAAAACACATAATTTGTAACCGTTTATCTCTCTTGTTTAAGCGCAAATCTTTCCTAAATGTCGATAATAAATTAATAATATATAAATCGCTCATTAGACCAGTATTAACGTATGCCTGTCCAGTATGGAGTTAGCAACTCTAGCTACAAGAGGTTCGTTCGGAATAGATTTAGATGTATACTCAATACTCCAATATATATAGTAATATAATGAAAATGCACGAGCAATTGAAACTACCTTTGTTAAAAGATCATGTATTACAAATGTCTACTACCTTTTTTAATAAACAATGCGTTACGCATGATAATGACCTAATTACGGTGATTACGATTCCAAGCAGTTAAGAACAAAATATACTAAGTATAAGCATACTCGAGCGCAATTTACTAGAGAGCTTGTTAAATAATTATCGCTAACGTTCATTTTTATATATTAAATACATTTTGATGTGTTTTTTTTTTAATTTATCGCCATTTTTTGACGGTCTGCTTTGTATATTTTTATCGCAGTTTTTTTTTCTTATGTTTAATTTTCCTGCATTTTGTATATATATATATATATATATATATATATATATATATATATATATATATACACGTTAAACATCCCCTGTTAAAAATAATTCTCCTGTTATGTTTATAGTTACTGCGGTAAGTTTATTTTAATCGGTACGCAGTGTCATAATTATTGGTTTCTTTTTGTAATGCTTAATAATGTGAAAATATACGTTACTTCTTATCCTAAAAAAAATCTTTCTCCTTTTGTAATAATATCCTCATTACCATCCATTACAATCTCTTTCAATGTGTGCAATTCAATTCCGAACGTTCTATACCGCTCAGCCTCCTAAACATTCTTTCCTACACGCACAAAATAACTTATTAAAAAAAATCTTACAATTTATATCATTTAACTTAACAATCCGTCCTTCCGGTTTATTCTTCCAACTTCTTTCAATTCGTTCTCACTGTTCTCTCCTTTCCGGTGGCTTAGGTAAATTGGCACGTAAATCTACAGGTAACCTACAGGTAGGTAAAAAAATAAAGTGAATATTATTATTAAAGAAATGAAATAAATAATCGATTTTAGATAGGCGATATACGAGAGGAAAATAAAATTTCTAGAACTTACCATCGTTTCGTTTAAAAAAGAAGAAACAAAACACAGAAATGTCCAAAAAAATTAATTTAAAAATGCTAGTAAGGAAAATTCGTTCGAACGCTTCAACCGTCAGTGCCGACTTGGACGCGAATTAACGAAAAAACGCGAAACAACTAAACGGTCTTAGGACTGCGAATGATTTAAAATGCATCGTTTACCGTTGAGGACGAACTAAAATATAAGCTAAATAACGAAGCAAGCGCTAGTGTATGGAAGGTTACAACCCCACTACCGTCGTACGTACAATAATTCAGCGCATCCGCGATAAAATGGTCAGTTACAAAAGGAAATATTACGCAATGTAGTGGAAGCAATTTATTATTACGCAGTACTAATAATTGTTTTTCATAACTGAAAATGTGACAATCGTACGAAAAACTAAAACAAAAATAAAAAAATTAAAAAAATAAATAAATAAATAATAACACTCTCCCGATATATACATTTACTCGTTGAAGTGAAATTAATACGACGAACGAGACATGCGTACTTAAATTTTATTAATCGGTTCAGTAGTCCGTTAACAATTTTTTTTTTTTTTTATTAACAAAATTATACACATTGTAGTTTATAATATAATTGTAGAAAATAATTCAACAAAGTGAAAATGTACGGTATAATATTTCGCCAGCATTTTAGAGATTTTTAACGATATAATTTCTAGAATTGAAACATTTAAAACGTCATCACCGAATTTTATTACGAAAATAGGTATATTAAATGTTTACGTAGTTTATAGAGAGAACGTTGCGATAAGAACGATTTTATAATATTCGATCGGATTTTTAGAAAATTCTTCATATTATTATCCAATGATTGTGATCGCAGAAGTTATTAAAAACGAATCGAAAGTTATAAAATGTAAATTTATATATATATATATATATATATATATATATTTATATATATATAATACATACATAACGTTAAAATTTTGGAATGTAGTGAGTTTTTTTTTAAAAAATCACTAATTTTTTCAAATGGAAAACCCGGAAGCTTTTCGGATGTTAAATCATTATCAAGTGAATATGAAAAGTATACATTTTAAAAATTTATATAAAAATTTATTAAAAATATGATAAAATTTAGAAATATTACTTAGATACGCAATTTTCAATAATTAAATAAAAAAAAAAAACAAAACACTATTTTATCACTTTGATAACTTTTATAATATCTAAGTAATATTTTTACATTTTATATTTTTATAAATTTGTATATATTTTTATACATTATTTATATTGATAATAGCTTAACGGACGAAAAACTTTGCGATTTAAAATAAAAAAAAAAAAAGTAAAATAATGATTTTAATTCCTTCTTTGTCGTTTATTATTATTATTTTTTTAATCACTACATTTCAATATATATTATGTATGTCAAGTAAACATAAAAAAAATAATGAAATAAATACATATACATATAAAAATATAAACGATCTGTTAAAAATAGGCAAAAAAACAAAAAAACAAAAATAAAATGTAGAAAAATACTTAATATAGACGTATAAAATATTAGAAAACTAGCTAAGTGAAAAAACAGATTCGATTATAAAATATTCTGATAACAAATCTATTTTTTAAATACAGATTCGATTATAAAATAATCGGTTGAAAAATCTCGTTTGTTTTTTTTTCACTTCGCCTTAAATTAACCTAGTGGGTGTTCGATTCAGTTCGGATATTCTTTTATTTTTCTTATCATCGTCATCATTATCATCATTACTACGGTACGTGTAGTATAATTTTCGTTTCAAAACATTCCGACTAGTTCATTTTATATATTATTTTTGCATATAGCTATACAAAATGGGCTAGCTAAAATCGGCACTGATGAAACAACGCGTGTGCTCGCTTATTATAACACCATCGCCGTTAAATAAGAAAACTTTAGACGGAGTGTCCTAAACTTTTTCGACAGTCCTGTTGATAGTCGAGCGCATTTTACTAGGAACTAAGTCGCATTTATTTTTCTTATAGCGTGTCGAAAATATGGTAATAATAATAATAATAATAATTTTTAACTGGATCTGTATGTCCAGTCTTATTCCTTCGCCTTAATTAATCATTTTAAACAATGAACGAGTAGTCAAAATCACGAAATTTTTTCTATATAAAAATACCTTTAACTTTTCGGCTATTTAGTCATCATCGAATGGACATAACAAATAAAATAAATATATAATATATATATATATATATCTCAAAGTAATGGAAATTATATACGTGAAGTTAAATGACAAATCGGTAACTAAAATATGGAAAACCCCCATTCTATACAGATAACAACTAAGAAGAGACTAATTGAAGCGCTAATTAATGAGCTACGGACCTGAATCATGGGACACTAAACAATACTTTATATCGTAAGTTAGAAGCATTTTGATCTGTTATAGAATACTCGGAATACCCCTCGGACGGCACATCGATTTAACAAATAAATTGTTATTTTATTTTTATTTTTTTGGCCCAGCTTGCGCCATTTGTCCCCAGTTTAAACATTTATCTAGTTGTAGTGTATTTTAAATTTCAATGCAACTACGTTTGATAAATTTATATAAACTGACTGTAACAGGAGATAATATTAATTCAATACACGTAATGTACGCCACTTTTGTAAAATACTAGATAACGGCTCATCTCTATGCTTTAAAAATTAATGACAAACACAAATTTGATGCTCAATACAGTCGTCAACACGGCACGTGTCACATGTACCATCCGGAATTATGCCTAATTTAGCAAGATGTGAGGGGGACAGATTATGCCTAATAAGTTAGTCGAAATAAAGTTGATATATAATCCCTCGAAACGTTCTGGTATAATTGAAACCATGGCTTAAATCGTATGTACCAAAGCAAAGTATTTTTTCCCTTCATTCTGACTTTCGGCGGTGTAGTACTGTTGAAAATGTAATAGTACAGAATTTTCGCTAATTAGCGTTGTATATTTATGCATAAAATTATTTTGTCGCTTTATTTCCTCTGCACTTTTTCCATTCACTACGACTATGGCAAATTGAGAGACGGGGGGGTTTTATCCCTTCTGCCAGGTTGGTAACGTGATTCTAGATAATCAATTTTAATGTTATTACTATTTATATTTTATAGCATATTTGTTCTATATTATTTTAACTATAACGTTATCTTCGATTTGATATTTATTTTAAATTGTTTAGTTTTTTTTTTTTTTTTTAAATCTTTTAATTTTTATACCACGAACAGGGTGGTAAATTTGTAAGGTCCTATTCCACCAGTTCCTTTAATTTTTTGGGTGAAAACCCTAACCACAAGCCGACGGGTTGTTATTAATGACATTCTAAGAATTTTACGACGGAGAAAGTCTTAGGACATTGCGGACTTTTGATAGACAGTTTCTCAAACCCCTTATTCTGCATCCTTCTTTCCGAATAATACCGCCTCGGTTTTATACAGTTTAAATATAAATACCTCGGATATTTTGAAAAGTTTTAAAAGCCGGGTAGTTTCTACGATATGTCCGAACAGCTCTAAGTATCTTCCGCGTAAATTCCATCAGTTCCAGAAGATTTTCTAAGTTTTAATCTCTTTATAGCTGAAGTCAATTCAGTTTCGAAAAAAAACGATTTAGTGTATTCCGAGGTGTTTCCTCCGCTGATTTAAGTAGTGTGATTCTTTTCCTTTTTATAAGTTTACTAAACTTTTTTTCTTTTGTCCAAATTCGGCGCATTAGACAATTTTAATATCTCGCTGAATGTTCGGAATGATTTCCGTGCAGTGATTGGTTGCTGTTTTATCGTCATTAAGTTTGCGCTTTCACGCCTGTTTCCTGCCTTTTGAAAGTCCATTTTCTCCATTAGATTTATGCATTCCGGTCGTTGTACGGAGCTGTTATGAGTTCGTCATCTGATCCGTTGCTTTTTGACTGATTTTCACACTATTTATTTTATCCAGAGACGTACCGTGTTAGGAAATCCTTTTGGGATATATTTCTTTACGGTTGCTACAAGTAATTTGACGAAGCAGTCATAGTTATCCGACGTTAGTTGAATCCAGCGTACGATATCGTCTACAGTTTTGGAGAAATCTGTCCAGTTGGCTTTTCTAAAATTCCAGCGAGATAATTGAATGAAATTCACTGATGGTAATCTGAAACCAATTTTAGCTGGTCTATATCGACCTTTTGTGGAAACATTCCGAAGATCTAGCGTGTGGTCTTTAACGTTTTCCCGTTTTTATCTGCTATGATAAATAATAAGTCCGGATTAGTGTTACGTTTCCAGTTTACCATCATGGATTAGATGATGCGCTTCCATTGAACACCGTTAATACGAGTAGCGATCGCAGATTGATAATAAGAATAGATCTATAATGATCATCATCATTGTCGTATCGTTGCCGAACGTCGTGACTAGCTGTTGTACACGTTTTATTTTTACGTACAGAAGAGTGAAAGAAAAGAAGTATATTTCGATCAACTAAATTTTACCACAAGAAAATAATAACTTATAATGTTCTATCGTTCCGAAATATAACAAAATTCCTTAACCGATAAACTTAATTTTTAAAAATATACACGAGTTATAAACATTTATCGCTTAATGAAATTTACAGGAAAAATTAAACCTGCAACGTGTAATTCATAAGTAAATTTTAAACACAATGGTTAAAATAATTTATAAAATTTAAAAGAGAAAATAATACAAAAATAAATCGAATAAAATTTATCTATAATATCATCGAATTTTGAACCTATAACTACTACCCTAGTAAGATATGTTTAATTCGTCTTATATTTTTTATACCTGTGTCGTAGAGACTGATAATCGTAGTTTCCAATTTCATTGACATTTTGGTCAGCAGACATTATGCGTTAAAAAATTTTAAGGTCCTGTTTTTTATTATTTCTCGTATATAGGGATGATAGTTTAAAATGTCGTGCATTGTTTTAATGGGCGTGTATCTGGGTTTGTTCAACACTATTCTTAGGCAATGATTTTATAATCGTTGTAATTTGTTTATATTATTTTGGCAGGTGTTCGACCACGCAGGACTGGCATAAAGAATTTTAGGTTGAATCACCTGATTATGAATTAAAATCTTGTTCACCGGTAATAGCATTTTCCTGTTAAATATTGGAAACAGCGCACTCATTTTTTTATGCCCCCCCCCCGTAGATACACTCGTTAATATGTTCGGTAAAAGTTAGCTTACCATCTAGTGTTACACCGAGATAATTGACTTTAGATTTCCAGGTACTCCTTATAAATTCGAACAAGGTCATTTATAGCGGGTTTACGCTTTGTGAAAATAATAGTCTCTGTTTTACTATCGTTAATTCTAATTTTCCACTTACGAAAGTATTCGGACATTTTGTTAATTGCAGCGGTTAATCTGTTACTAATCGTATCAATACGGTATGATGACGTCAGCAGAGCAGTATCGTCAGCATATAAATTGGCATGAACTTCTTTAATTGTACTAATAATATCATTTATGTAAATAATAAACAAGAATGGACCAAGGATGCTGCCCTGAGGTACTCCTGCCGATGCATATCTGACTTTAGATTTCTGATTTTTAATTTTCACATAAAATTTCCTGTTATGTAAATATGCTTTAGTCATGGAAACTAGTTGATACGGAAAACCGTATTTCATTAATTTATTTTAATCAAATTAATTGTATAATATCACCTTAATGTAAAATGGGCTGAACTGAGCACCGTAAACTTAATTGGATGGGCTCTTTTCAGAGTTCATTATTTATAAATTACATGTATCTCACTTATAAATAAATTTAGCCCATCGTAATTTACGAACTGGGGACCAAAAAAAAAAAAAAAAAAAATTAATTTATACAGAATTTCATCGTGCCAAGTAGTGTAAATAAGCTAGCATTCAAGGCACTATTTATATACGACGCAGATGCACGTGCACATGATGTTATACAGAGTGGGATGCCACTGCCTTCTCCGTGATAATTAAGAATTAAATAATGATAAAAACTTTCTATGTCGCTTGTTGATTTCGAACGTCGACTTGACAGTCGAGCACTCTGGCAACTTTTCTATATCTATAATATACTAAACAATATAGAAAATGTGCTTAGAACAATAAAAAAATAACCAAATATCGGGTACCGGATAGAATTCTGGCGAAGATGTTCAAGTATAGTGGAGACACGATGTTAATGACAATTGCCGTTTTCTTTAACGACTAGGTTTGCCGTTTAGCTCATACGGTCTTCGATTATACATAATATCCTACGGTTTACGGTATCATAAGCCGCTGCTAAATCTATGAAAACAACGCTTTGAAACCCATCATCTCCTTGATATACGAGTAATTATCTAATTGCCTGTACGTGATTTAACTGTACGAAGCTCTATCAAAAATGTATCTATTAATTTCACAATTCTAGCGTAGAACAACCGTTGAAATAGTTTGTATAATTGGTACAGCAGCGAGATCAGCCGGTACACGCGTTGACATCATCTGGAGATTTATGAGGTTTACCGATTGCAAACATTTTCGCCTTCATTCCACGCTTTGCGTGTTTGACCAGTGGCCATGTTGTCATTAGGTAACTTCAGAAACCAGTTACGAACCGTGGAACTAAATATTATATAGTAAGCGAAAAGTAATTAGGATACCGCACGTCAAACGAAAAGGTATTACATCGTTTTGTTGAAAATTCTGCGAATTTTGAAAATGACTAACCGAAAAATGTTTCAGTAGAATGAACAAGTGTTCGTTATTATTGCGTTTTATTAAAACCGTGATATTTAGGCCACAGCACGGGAGGTCCAGACAAAACTTAAAATTCTTAGACGAACAAAACCATCGATAGTATAGTTTAGTCCACGGTAACTCACGTTAGGGTTCACGCTATACATGCGCAGTACTTCGAAGTATGACGTCAGCTGTACCCACAATATACCGTCGGTCTTTTCACATTTCTCGTAGTGCATTTATTTGATTTTATTTTTTACGTTTATTTATTTAGAGCAGTTATCTTATCCGTCGTGTGATTTTGACTATATATATATATACTAACAAAAATTTAAATTTAACATCTTAAAAAAAATTATTTTATATATATTTTTTTAATTTACGCCGCTGTGTTGTAGAATCGCTGGCTGTACTAATCACGATAAGAATGTTCAAAAATTGGGTATTCGTTTTCATCGTTTTCCAATGGCCGCAAGATGTAATCGAGATATTTTAAAATCCTATTTTTCATTAATTCGGGGTTTATGTCGATTTAATGAATCCGATTAATAAATGGGTCAATGTGTGATTTATAAAATGGAGGAAGATTTTAACTATCGAGGTAAATAAGTAAAAATCGAACTGTCACAGAATAAGAACGAATGTGTTAAAAGAACACCTCATGGAAATAACTGACGAAAAGAGAAAAAAAAAACTTATAAAAAATTGCAACATTAACGCGTTGTTTGTAAGAGAATATATATACGTATTTTTAAAACTAGTATTTACGCACACTTATTTAATTTAAAAAAAAACATCTGTGCCTCGGAGAGCAGAGAAGAAGTGAAACTTAGACATTCTAACTAAATTCGATACAGAGTTTTTTTTTTATTTTTATGATATGTATATATATATATATATATATATATATATATATATATATATATATATATACATAGATAGATAGATATAGATATAAGCCTACCTATGTGGGTATAAACGTAGTTTGATGACGGGTATTGGTAGCGCGGTACATGCGAACGGGATTATATAATCTAAACTAATGTTTTATATATATATATATATATATATATATATATATATATATATATATATCCGTCGGTTATTTCCGTTCGCTAGTTCGCTCGCTCGTTTGCAGGTTAACTTCCCATATAAACCACGCCAATAGAAGTTTCAGTTCAAAAATAAAATTATTTTCAGAAGCGGACTGATTCAAAACAGTTAGTATTAGCTGTTCACACCTCTAATGATATTATTTTACATTATATATATATATATATATATATATATAATCTACAATTTGTACAAAAATCAAAATGCAATTATAAAAACGAACAATATACAAACCGAAGCAATAATAAGGAAAGGAGTACGTCAAGGATGCAACCTGTCACCGTATCTGTTTAACTTATACATGGAACACCCTATTAAAGAATTACATAACACGGATTGTAAAGGTATTAAGATAAATGGAAAAGAAATAAATATGATAAGATATGCTGACGATATTGCCATAGTAGCAGAAAGTGAAAAAGGACTAATACATATTTTAAATGTAGTAGATAACCTTCTGAACAAGTATAACATGAAGATTAACAAAAAGAAAACAAAAATCATGATGTGCTACAAAACAAAAATTAACGCAGCAATTACCATTAAATCGGAAAAAATAGAACAGACGGAAAGTTTCATGTATTTAGGTAGCAGAATTCAATGGAATGATAAATGTTCAACAGAGGTGAGGTGTCGAATAGTACAAGCAAAAGCGGCATTTAACAAGAAAAGAAAATTGTTAACATCAAAAAAACTAGATTTATCCGTAACAAAAAATTTTGTAAAAACATTTGTGTGGTCGGTCTGTCTCTACGGTGCTGAAACTTGGACATTGCGGAAAGTAGACATCGCAAAGCTGGAGGCTTTTGAAACCTGGTGTTGGCGAAGAGTGCTTAAAATAAAGTGGACGGATAAGATTACAAATGAAGAAGTTTATAACCGGATTAAGGAAGAAAAACATATTATGAAAACTATCTCTCAACGAAGAAATAGATGGATTATGCGTTGCGGCATAATGCGTTACTGACAGAATTAATAGAAGGAAAATTTGACGGAAAACGTACAAGAGGAAGACCGGGAAGAAGACTCATGGAATAAGTTATGGAGGATATGGGAACAAAGAACTATCAAAAATTAAAACAACTAAGCAGAAGAAGAGAGGAATGGAAGAAAAAACTGCGGATTTGATTTGATTTGTTCCATTAATCAACCAATCAATAGATTGAAAATATATATATATATATACCTTCCTTAGTAATTAAAATTTTAATTCTATAAATACTCTAGATAAATAATAAAAATATTAATATAAATTTATAAAAAAAGTGGAATATTTACAACTAAACTGAATAAAAAAATAACTTATATGCAGCGTATCGTGTGTATTGTATAGTCGCTGTTTGGGTAAGTGGGTATCTCATGACGCGTCGTTTAGTTCAAACATGCACGTGAACCTTACCGTGTACCTCTAGTTACTGTGAGTTTAGTCGTTCGTCTGTTGAGATATACAAGTATGTTATGTCAGAAAAAAAAACATCGAAACATTGACACTTTCCACACAATGATGATATTAACAAAAAGTATAGGAAAAAAATTGTATATATATATTAATTATTACAAAATGAAGAAACAAATTGTAAAATGTAGAAAAATTTTGGAAGTCCCAACTTGTAGGCGTAAGTGCATAAATTTTTTTGTATTTCGAAACAGCATAAAAACGACTGCACAATTCACAACAAAAATTTCTAAAACGAACGCATATTACACCAACGTCGCCGAGTTTTATTCCAGCGGGACTGCACACAAATATAAAATGTTATCTACCAATGGTTTCAAAGAAAATTAAGTTTTAATTAAGTATATATATATATATATATATATATATATATATATATATATATATATATAACTTTATTATTTTTTCATCGGTTGTTATTCACCCTTTCACATGACCATATTTTTCTTAATGAATTTTTTCGTTGTTTATTCTCGTATTTAAATGAAACCTCAGTTCTTTTTTTTTTTAAGTGCAATCAAACGCTGTTGATACAAAAAATGAATGTGTAATAATTTCTAAAACATCAACAGATAATTTTAATTTCTTTCTGAAAATAACATCGCAATAATGCAAATAATTTTTGCAAATAATTTTAAACGTTATTTTTGTTATTATACTCTTTCGTTTGAAATATGCTTTACTTTTCATGTACAAGCGTCATTTTTTTGTTCGATAATGTCGATATTCGATAAATTAATTTGTTACTTTATTACGTCCACCTCGACGTTTAATTTCACGATTAATATATTTATAAATTTTAAACGGCGCTGCAACGGTGGTTCGGAGAATAATAAGTGAGATTCTTTACTGCATTATTTGTTATATAGAGTAATGAGCTCGTGAGACTAAATCATCGTAAAGTTCAATAATACCTGAGAGGTAAGTAGTGATTAATTCTAGTTTGTCAACACTAATTTATAAACAGACTAATTGCTAGAAGGATAGGTTAGCGAAAGAAGCGGTACATTTTGCCTTTTTAACCCTTTCAATCACTATGCCCGTTACATGGGTACATGAAATTTTAATGCTAACGAAATTTTTTATTTTCTGTCTGACATGAAATGTGTCAATTTTTTGAAAATATTTATTTAAACACCATTAAAATGATCTACAGTCATCTAAGAAGCCGCGTTGTATAATAAATAATCTGTATAAAATTTCTAATTTTGTATCAAAATTTCATGTGTGTCCGAAACGGTTAAGAACTGTTTCCAAAGCTAACGATAAATTTATCCTAACTAGAACAGAAACTATGACTCTGAAAGTTTAATTTTTACTATTTAATATTTATTTACATGATAAATTAAGTAGTTGTTGGGAATGCGTATAAAGAGCACTCGATATTACCACGTTACCACAGCGATAATATATATATATATATATATATATATATATATATATATATATATATATATACACATGTATATACAATACATGTGAAATATATTTATATTTAAAATTATAAAAAAAAAAAAAAAAAACATTTTATAACGTTACGTTAGTATCACACATACACATAAATTTAACGGCGGATTCACTTGTACCATATTAAATGAACAATAATCTTTTTATTCGAGGTGTTTATAAGGAATTTAAAACTACGTTCGGAAAAGCACGACAAGCCAAATAAAGGAAATAATAATTTAAAATTGTGTCGCATCGTATGCAATTTATATGTTCATGACAATTTGTCGCCATCTATGAATTGAACGGATACACTTCATTAAATCTAATGTAAAAAATAACTCCCGATTAGTTTGAAAAGAAATCCGTGCATTATATAAGAACAAGAATTAACCTAAGTAGCAATGACACTAGATATAACATTTACACGTTATATATATGCACATATACATATTTGTGTGTGTGTGTGTGATACAAATTATTCTTAAGTAATCATACCAATCCGAGAAACGTTTTGTTAACTACTTTTTTTTTTTTTTTTTTTTAAAAAAACCAACAAATATAACACACGCAACCGAAGAATGATTTAACTAACTACGGTTTCATAAATCGAATGATGAAAAGAAAAATTATTCAGGCAGGTCCTTAAAATGACCTCTATCCTAAATATAAGCGTGTAAGCGTGTGTGTTTTTGAGAAATGGAAAACGCAATAAAGAAAAATATTATATTATGTTCCAGATTTTATTTCTTACTTACAAATTAAAACTGGGCACTAACATATTGTTGTAACGAATCTGTATATCCTGTCTACGAAATAAAATTTTGTAACTTTATATTTATTTATTTATAAACTTTTGCTACCATTATCGGTCCTTGTCTCCAACTGACGTTAAATGTCAGATTTATGTCTAATTTTATACATGTACATACATACATATATATATATATATATATATATATATATATATATATATATATATATATAGAATTTATTAAAAATTGTATTAAATCAAAACTATTTTAAATTTAATGATAAATACTACAAACAAGAAGAAAGATTAATGATGGGTTCACTTTTATCACCTATTTTAGCAGAAATATATATGAATAAACTAGAGAACATATAATGTGTAATTAATTTTACAAAGAAAATACCTGAACGTGAGATCAAGTTAAAACTAAATAATACATTTATAGCAAACAGAAACAGAACAAAATTTTTAGGGCTTATATTGGATAACAAATTAAATTGGAAGCCACATATTGAAAATATAAAACTAAAATCTACGAAAGCTCTTAATTTATTAAAAATGTTACATGGCAAGTCATAGGGATCTGATAGAAGCATGCTATTACGACTATATGGAATTTATGTCAGATCAATAATAGACTACGGTGCGATCGCATACGATTCAGCTGCAGAAAGTACGCTAAGAAAACTGAATGTAATCCAAAACAACGCGCTCAGAATATGCAGTGGAGCGTTTTGCACAAGTCCGGTTATAAGCCTGCATGCAGAAACAAACATATTGTCATTAAAACAGCGTCGAATTATATTAGTACTGAAATACTATACGAAACTTAGCGGTAACAAAACGCATATAAATTACTATAAAACATTTCATTCCAATTTAAATCAAATCTACCGGGACAAAAACAAACCATTTAGAATTAGATGTAATGACTATCTAAACTATTTGCGTATAAATCGGTTTAACATCAGGCCACCCGAAACTACAAACCCGCCATGGGAAAATATTAAACAGATCAAAATGACACGTGAAAAAGATCTATTAAATGCAAGAAAGCAAATAATATACTGGCAATCAAGATGGCCGCTCAAAATGTATGGACAAATCAAATCAACAACTTACGGCAAGTTAAAGGCAAATTGGATCATTGGGAAACATTTCACCGTGAAAACAGACGAGAAGAAATTGTATTATGCAGAATCCGTATTGGTCATACGAAATTAACACATGGTCCACTGCTCCAGACAGGACTCCCGCCGTCGTGTATATACTGCGGTAATCAAAAAATGTCCATCAGTCACGTCATCACTGAATGTCCAGAATTCACCGAGGAACGAGAGAAAGCGTTCGGACATAGAAAAATGACGACAGAAGAAATGCTTGCAGATGATGAAGCTATCGTTCAATATGTTTTTAGTTTTTTAAAATGTATAAATGTATTCCATAAGATATAGATTTACTTTTCCGTTGTATTTAATTATTTAAATTATAGCAGACGCAAATGACCAAGATGTCGAGCGTCTTTAAATAAAAATATACAATACAATACAATATAATATCTCAAGAAAATAATATATTTAAAAATAATATTAAATTTTGGGGGAAGATATGTAGATGATATATTAATTATTTGGAATAACAAGTTGTAAACTTATGAATTAAATAAATTTATAATAGAATTAAACAACTTTAATAAAAACATTAAATTTACAATAGAAATAGGTAATAAAAATATAAATTTCTTAGATTTAAATATTAATATAAACAATAATATATTAGATATTGATATATACAGAAAACAAACACTAACTGATGTAATAATTCTAAAGGATTCTTTTCATGCAAAATCACATAAAGTAGCTAGTTTAAGAAATTTTGTAATAGGAAACGAAATTATTTGAAACAGCAACGAAAACAAACTTAATAAAGAAAAGAATATTATTAAACGAATTGCCATAGCAAATAAATACAATCCGAATATAGTAGATGAATTATGGAACAAACCAAATAATAGTTCTTTACAACATAAAAAAGAAAAAGATAAATATTTAGGATCAATTAAATATATAGGAAAATACACTTATAAATTTCTTTAAAATATTTATTAAAAAATATAATATCACGATAGCGATAAATAATAATAAAACATTATTTAAATCAATTTGCAACAACAAAATAGAAGATTATAGGGTATTACAAGAATCTGGAGTATATAGAATAAACTGTAGAAAATGTAATAAGTTTTATATAGGTGAAACAGGACGTCAAATAAATAATAGACTAAGAGAACACTTTAATTCGTACAAAAATGAAAATGATGACAAGTCACTTTATGGTAAGCATTGTAGAGAAGAAAAACATTTTATAGAAAACATTACAGATAATATAAAAATTTTACACATAGAATATAAATTTAAAAAAAGAAAATTATTAGAAAAACTACAAATTATAAAATATAGTAATAATTTATTAAATAATATGATTAATTTTGATGAAGAATTAATTTTAAAATCGGTTTTATAATTGCATGTTATTGTAAAAATTTTTTTTATATCTGGCTATTCGATGTATCGATATTTATAAATTTTTTTAGTAATATCTTTGGTTTATTTGTAACATTTTTAACAATAGCTTGAAAATGACTTCATAGTCGAAAAGCTTCGTGTTTGTGTTTATGTAATAAATTTTTTAGTGATTAACTTCGATTTTATTTTGTTTTGCTAAATTCATAAAATCACTACTCTCCAATACATCAACATATATATATATATATATATATATATATATATATATATATATATATATATATATGTATGTATATATAGTAGAAGTTGCCTATAGAAGACGATAGATAAGAGAGACAACCGATTATAAGAGACAAATATGAAAAAACAAACTTATAAAATGAAGGTTACTTTATTTCGCTATAGTAATACAACATGTCGATTGTAAGGGGCAAAGGTTAACAGACTTTTCAAGCAATTAACACGCACGTGAAGTTATAAAACAGTTTCGAATTTCGCACAGACTATCAGTTTTAACCGACATGTTGATGCCCTCATCAATTGAAAAAATTCTCAAACATCAGTTAAATCATCGCTATTCTTGGAAGAATGAACATGTGGATTTTTGCTTTTTTTTTTTTACTCGATTTTTGTTTAGAAGGTGAATATTTTCTCATTAAATACCATTGGCTTATTGAATAGAAAATCACCATTATCCGTACAAAATAAATTACTATCGTACAAAACTATCTTTTAAGCCAGTATGGTGTCGTATGATGTTCAATTATGGGGTACGGCATTCAATTCGAGTATTCCTAAAATTGAAAGGTTTCAATTAAAATCTATACGTATCATGATAAAATGGTATATTAGAAATGATGACATGTATAGAGAGCTAAAAATAGAAACTGCGAAAGATGTAATAAGGATATACAGTGAAACATATGCACATAAGATCGCACCCGAATCCGCTAGGGCTTAATTTCAACAGACACGTAGATTGAAAAGGAAAATACCATTACACATAATCTAACAATGAAGGTTCTCATTGGAGAACGCCTTATTATTAAATGAATAGATATATACGCGCCCATACATGATGTTTAATGTCGCTCGATACCTCGTTATGGTTTTTGGCTTAGTTCCGTGAGAATTACTGTAGTGCGTCCTGCAACACGAATTTTTTAAAACTTTTTTTTCTTCATTTTTATTTTTTTACTTTACCTACGACTAATATATTTTTCTCTTAGAGCAGTAGTGAGAGGTGTTCATCCTATATAATAGACTTAAGGTCATAGAAAGCGTGTTATTAAAATCGTCAACATTACAAAAACTATTAAAATTCCCGACAAAGAAAACAAGATAATCGATAGATAAACGAAATCTTACCTATTGTTCTGCGTTGATTTAAAGCCAAAAAATAACAAAATTGCCTACTGCAAAATAAAAGTAGAGCCCCACACAAGAGCAGTTCAATACCAATCATACAGAAAAGAACTGCGGTAGACGGACAAAGTGTTTTAAATGCGCTTGGTATCACGATTCCAAGTCTAGTAAGGAAAAAACGAAAAAATTCAAATGCGTGTAAAAAAATAAAGGCTGCGAGGTATATCGCGAGATGAAAAAGAATGTCAGAGCCCCAAAAATAACAGCAGTGCAGCGTCTGCGGAAAGCAATAGCGCCTTCTAAACTGGTTGAAAGGGATATACTATGTACGCAAAGGTACTAATAGTAAATGTCAAACAGAAAAAATAAGAAATTTAAAAATAGCCAACAGACACAGGTACAACCGTCTACGCACGTGCTCAATAAAATTACAAAGGTGCTAGAAGGCTTTATAAAAGAGATCAGGGTATAGTCACTCGATTAAACAAAAATAGAAGGAAAGCGTAACCAGAAAACTGGAGGACAGTCTCACAAACAAAATCAACGCCGAAGATTGGAAATATAAAAGTAACGGCTGATTCTTCACTTCGCATTGTTACATGGAATTCGATTAATCTCGAAAGATTAAGAGAACTGGATATTGATATAGCATTAATATCGGAGACTCATTTCACCGATAAAAATTGTCCAAAAGGATTTACGATTTATCACACGCCGCATCCCGACGGAGGAGCACATGGAGGTGCAGCTGTAATTATAAGACAAAATATCAGTCATTACCAGCAAGCACAGTTTTGTGAAGAATACGCACTAGCAGCAGCGATGGCAATAATTATGGGTAATAAAGATAGAAATGTTGTAGCGGTAGACTTTCCAACCAAACACAATCTGAAATACGATCATTACGTACGGTTGTTGAAATTTTCGGTAACCGACACGTTATTGACGGAGATATCAATGTGCTAAAAATGAAGCACAGTGCTCGCGCCGTGTTGCAACGTATAAACAAAGTCCAGCTCACGTAAAAGGAAAGGAATTATTAAAAGTCAATCAAGCAGTACAGTGTAGTTTTGCCAGTTCAGGGAAACCGACATACTGGCCTACTGATGTGCGGAAAAAAGTCGGATCTCGTAGATTTCTTTATAACGAGAGGTGTATCGCGAGTAGTTACATAGACGTTGAATTATTGACCTTTTATCAGACCACGCGCCCGTACTCTTGACGCAAAGTACAACAGTTATTCGAAAAGACAAGAAAAGACACCCTTACCAATAAATACACAAATTGGGATAAATTTCGAGAAGAACTGGACCAGAAACTAAACCTCAAAACTTGAAAGCAAAAACGAGACTTTCAAGAACATTCAAAAAGCCTCATTGAAGCAATTCGTGAAGTAGACCGTGTAGCTACACCCGGGTCAGAAAATCATAAAACACAAGAAGTCACGTACCCATTGCAAGTGCGTCTTAAAATTCCTGAACGGAGACGAGCCCGGCTTATATGACAAAATACGAGCAGTCCGCATGATAAAAACTTTTCCCGTCAACTTAACGCGTTAATAAAAAAAGGTTCGAAACGAAACATTTGCTACATATGTCAAAGAGCTTAGCCCTTTCGAAGATAAAGAGTATCTGAAAATCGACTCGAAGAATCGAACGTATAATTACCCAACAACCACTGCTTAAAGATAATGGTGGAAACTGGGTAAGAACAGACCATGAGGAAGCCGAGTGCTTTGCACGTCATTTAACTCGAGTCTTTAAACCACACGATATAGCTTCCACTGTCAATATCAGTATAAATTACAAAACAGATGAAAAAGTTACAGTATTTACACCCTACGAGGTTACGACTAAATTAGATAAAAATATTAATCTACGGAAAGCTCCGGGGATAGATGGCGTGCCTCCCAGAGTGTTAAAAGAATTATCTAAAAAAAAAAGGTATAATAATGCTAACATATCTTTTCAATGCATGTATGAGAATATATGCCACTTTGCTTCAAAACAGCACAACTTATTATGGCGAAGAAACATAATAAAACGTTTATCTGAAGTAGTACAGACTGATTTCGTTACTACATCTGTATTACAGTTGTATGAGAAATGATTACTCAAACGACTTTTGCCGATGGTCGAAGAAAGCACACCGCTGCATCAATTTGGATTCAGACGAAAGCACTCTACAATCGAGTCGGACGCAACAAATAAACTGCAGAGCTCGCTAAATAGAATGTATGAACGGGCATCAAATTTGTTAAATTAAGATCAATGAAGAAAAATCAAAACATGTGATTTTCACATATCGGCGAACAGAGGCGCATTAACATACTTGGTGGGTGAACCTATTCCACCGGCTGGCTCAGTCAGGTACCTTGGTACATTAGTAAAGCGTCTGACATGAAAAGTGCATGCCAAAATGCAAAGCAAACAGTTAAAAAAAAATACAACTTTATTGGCTTATCGGAAGAAATTCGCAGCTGGACGTAGGGCACAAATGGCCACAATATCGGCAGATTATAAAACCAATATGGAACCTATAGCTCGCAGTTGTAGGGTTGTGCGAGTAAGTCTAAAAGAGTAAAGATCCAGGCCAGACAAAATATAGTACTAAAAGCAGATGCGTACCGCTATTCTAGAAATGACGATGTCCATCGAGCTCTACGAATTCCATTCGTAAACGAGGAGACTAGAAGATACGCAACTGCTCATAAAAAGCGACTGATGCAACATGTGAACGTGGAAGCAATCCAATTACTCGATACCAGACAAGAAGCGACATCATCCAGTAGATCTAGTTATATAATTATCGTATACAATAAAAGAATATATCAAAAGTTATGGTCGATCGGTTATCGATTTTAAACCTACGACTAATAGAATTAGATTTTGATAGGTTTTTTTTTTCCCCAATCACAACTGACCAATCTTAGAGGTCATTTAGTGATTGACTTAATGAGATGAATGTGATTTTGTGGAAGGACAGTACTCAGCAGTACTCCCTCTAAACCTATGCTGGTTGGACAAAGTTTAGAGGCTTACTTCGCCACAGCCTGCGTATTTCACCGGAATCATTCAGCAAATCAGTAGCAAGTGGATTCGTGTGAACGCTAATTCGTGCAACATGTTTGTTTGCTTGTCTTTTTATTTCATCCTCCACAAACATAACGTTTAAGTCGTTATGGAGGGTAAGATTTGAGACGTACCAGGGAGCTGCAGTAATAGTTCTTAATACCCTATTTTGATATCGTTGTATTTTCTGTAAGTTAGATGTTTTTGCGCAGCCCCATAGTTGTATACCATATACCCAGATCGGTCTTAGGGCAATTTTATACAGCAGAGTTTTATTTTCCAACGATAACCCTGATTTACTAGTCAGCATCCATGACATAGATCTGGTTTTAATGCTCGATTTTCTTCTGTATGTGGGTAGCCCAAGTCAACTAAGTGTCCAAATGCATGCCCAAATATTTTACACTATCGGTATTTGGAATGACAACGTTGTTCATTTTGATTGGCAGGCGTTCAATCTTTCGATTTGTGAAAGAAATATGCGCTGATTTAGTTTCATTGACTACAACGCGCCATCGTTTTAGCCAAGTCTCTAGATGCCCGAGTGACTCCTGCCGTTTTTTTGTGGCTGTGTTTTCACTCTTATCCACAGCTAGGATTTCTGCGTCATCGGCGTACAATGCTACTTCTGCATTACTAGGCTTCGGGAAGTCGGACGTGTAAATTAAGTATAATATTGGACCGAGGACGCTTCCCTGCGGTACGCCCGCCCTTACTGGAAAAATATCTGAGTATTCATCAGCTATTTTAAGTATCTCTCTTGTATGTACGATTTAAGTAGTAGATAGAAAGGGTGAGGAAGCAGGAGTTTAAGTTGTACAACAGTCCCTGGTGCCACACCCGATCAAAAGCTTGTTGAACATCCAGAAATGCAGCTGTACAAATATTCTTGTTTTCCAAACTATTTTCAATAATCTTTGTTAATCAGGTGTGAACCTGTTCTACAATGTTGTGACACATACGAAAACCAAATTGAAAATTCGGAATTATCGAATTCATAGATAATATTGGGAATAATCGTTTTAAAATTAGTTTTTCTAGAAGCTTTGAACGAATAGGAAGCAGCGAAATAGGCCTGTATGACGAAACCAATTCAGACGATTTACCGGGCTTTGGTACGACAATTATTTGAGAAAACTTCCGACTGAAGGGAAAATATTGGTTACGTAGGACAGCGTTATATATTTGTGTTATGAGTACAATGCTTTTACGTGTGGCAACTCATTTAAAAGCTCTGCTGCGATTAATCCGGGACACTTTTTTCGTTTCATATTTTTAATAAGTTGCTGAATCTCATTTGGGGTAACCGGTGTTATAGGTGGATTCATCTGCAGCGATTTTTCTAGGTATTCAAGGATATTTGTGGAGTCACTAGCTTGGGCATTCGGCGTGAGAATACATCGCAAAAATAATTTGCAAAACTGCTTTATCGAAGTTAGTACGAGCCCAACTACCGTCGAGTTTTTCTATCGCAGGAATAAATTGGCCGTTGAAAACGTTTGGTCGGTCTCCATAGTGAGTGATCATCTTGTTTGGTCGGCGATAATTTCGATAGAAATGTCGTAAGCATTGCATTTTTATTTTCACCTAATACTTTACGCAGTTGCTTTATTTTTCTATTCAGTTGCGTTTTAATAGCCGGATTTCTCGTTGTGTTCCAAGCGTTTCGTAATTTGATTTTTTCGCGTATTAGTGTCAGTATATGTTTTGGAACATTATTAAACCCCTTTGGTGGCTTTACAGTGGGAGTGGCTAGCCACGCAGCATTTTGTATAGTTTCTGTTAGGTTTTGTACCGCTTTATCAATATCGAAATTAGTTTTCAGCGACATATTTAACTTTATTTTAGACTCTAGATATTGTTTAAACAATGGCCAATTAGTTCTTTTATCGATAAGGCATGGTTCAGGTGTTTTTGTTATTGGAGAGATTAAGCCAGAGTTGGTTAAATTTGATACTTATTTAACTTAATAGGTCAATATTGTATATTTATAAAAAAAAAATCCGTGTAATAAATCAATATTACACGTTAATAACATTATCAGCGTGTTAAGTATTCATTAAATTCTATTATTTTAAGCACCCACTCACTTCAATAAGAGATTTAAAAAAATTCGCTTATAAGACAGTGTCGATTATAAGAGATTGACCCGTTAAACTAAATGAAACTAAATACTCTTCACATTGAGACGTATAATTTCGTGATATGGCGACAATCTTGACATTCAGCTTATTCGGCAATAAGATTCGGCAACATGTCAAGACACGCATTTTGATTTATTTGTATAAAAATGAATAAGTAAATGAAGAAGAAATTCTTCGAATTATAAAGGCCGCCGGAAAGAACTTCGCTCCTGATGTATAGTGTATAAACGCCCTGTCTACCAGTAGATAATTAAACCCATTTGGACGTATCAAATTGTACTGTAGGGAATCCGATCTTAACAAGGTACAGGCGCAACCAAAGTGTCATCCTTCGAGCTATCACGTTGACGCATATCGTTATTATACTCGTATGGCAGTGACCACTTAGAGTGATATTGATCGCTGACGCGATTAAAAACTTTTCAACACATCAACTTTGAAACTAATAAACTTCTGAACACTAGTACACGTCGTTTAAAGCGATTTCAGTCAGAAGAACCGACATTTTACCTACTATCGCTTGTAAAGATTTCGGTTATCGAACTTAAGTAACCTCACTTTTTTTTTTTTTTTTTTAGTTGAAAACAGCAACTTGATTACTCGTATCTTAAAACATTCCAAGTAATTCTGAAATATTTAACCTACCAATAGAAATATTTAGATGATAACGTTTTGTAAAAATTTACAGATAAAATATTTGTTTTTTAAATATCTAAAATTTTTAATTAAAAAATTAGCATTCAATTTTATGAAATTTCACCGCCAATATTTGTTTATTAATTTGAAAAGTTTAAAATGTAGTGATTCAAAAAAAAAAAAACGACGAAAAAGTAGTTAAAATCGCTAAAAAAATTTATTAAATGAAAAATTACAAAATTTATATTTTTTATATTCACTTGATAATGGCTTAACAGCCGAAAAGCTTTGTGATTTTTTAATAATGAAAAAAAAAAATTGTAATTTTAACTCCTTTTTTGTAGTATTTCTTTATACCTAGATTATTTCTGTTTCATTATAAAAGCTCAACAATATTCTATACATTGTTGTTGTTTTTGGATTTAAGTTTGATCTAACGGGAAACATTCATCTATTAATTACGTTACCGGGCGCATATATTATATACATATGTATATACGTATGTATGTGTTTTAGTGTATATAAAGAAAGGTACGGCTTTTAAATGAGAAAATGCATCTAATATTATTCGATTGAATTTGGTACCACGATTATATGTTTATTATTATTATTTATTTTCTTTCGGATATAATCGACTACTTAATTACATTAAGTTAAATATTTAACTTAACGATAACGCATTAGTTCCGTATTAATAACATACGCGTCTAGCTTAACGTATTATCAATGAGAGAAAGTCCTCTTAATCGTTCGACGATCTCTACAATCATCGTTCTTGTTACATTCGATTAACAAGCTATGTACAATCCTGAGTTCATCGCACACTTCGCACACTGAAGGTTCCATATCTTCAAAGGCATGCGTCAACCGGATGTGACCTATTCTGAATTGGGTAAACACTTTCTTCTCATATAAGAGATTTTACCGATTTGTCGTTTTTAATGGATACGCGTTGTTTTTTTTATATTTCACAAATTATTTTCTGGCACACTGTTTACTCAATTTTCATTCCATTTCTGTAGCGCACAGTCCACGATAGTGAAGTGAACTAACATCTTATAGTGTTTCGATTAGTTGTGATTAATCTCGGTTTCCGTTTCCTTATTTTCTTTTCTCGTCCGCGGTGACTGGGGCTTAATAATTGTGTGATATGGCTATATGATCCATACGTAGGCTGTTTAGGTTTTTGCTTGAGCCATCTACATACCATCGAGGTTTTATTGATTTTATGCTCCTGAAGAAAGTTGTTTGTGAGGATCAGTCGATGGTCCCGATCCTGTTTACTGTTATTCATGAGTACGTGTGCTAATTTTGTTGGAGCCGGTGAGTATTCTAGTATTGGTGAAAATACCATAGGCCGAGCTTCAAGGTCTACTGTATCACTATTGTGCATTTGGGAGTCCACAGAAAGCGTAGTTCACATCCTTCCTTATGTAATTCATGTAGATTATGTTGAATTTCTAATATTATTAGATTTTTGTTGTCTCGACAGCATGTGGAGAGACAGTCTGTTATAACCAATGCTTTTCGATGTTAAAGTAGAGCTGGTCCGATGCACTGAACGCTTGTTATATATTGCGTTTTGATGAATTTCGTCTTTATTCCAGTTATATTTCATTATTATTATTGTATTATTGGACTCGTTAATTAATCGTATTATTTAATATTTTCCTCGCATTGCCTATTGCAAACTTCCCGTCTGTTTTTATAATAGTCGACCACGTCTCGTGAGTTGTAAATTAATATAGAAATAACGAAAATATAGTGTCTTTTTTTTTTTTGAAATGCTGAAAAAATCTTACTAACTGCGTATGTTTGAATAACGTTATTCCGCCTAGTAGCATTCAAATGAGAAATTCACTATTATAATGCTATAGAAAATAAATTTTCGATTTTCGACCGTAATTAGGTATTTCAATTAAGCTCTGGGGTAGAGGCGGAATAAAACTGTAAATTAAATATAACGCGTAGTAAAATGAACATATAACCCTCCACCACTACCATCGGTTAAATTTACGGAACTATAGAGGTATCGCGAAACTAATAAAAGATTAATTTAAAAAGTAGACGAATTCGATAGCTACCGGGGGGAAAAGCAAATTGGATTTAAGAACGTTTTATACCACACGAATTCGTGTATACGTGTACGCACCAAAATTCGCGCAACATTTCTTCGCAACATCTAAACTTTAATTAAAGTTCAATTCAGTCGTAGTTCGTCGTCAATAAACGACATATTTTTTTTCCTATTTTCTTTTGTGTGTGTGTCCTCCATCATAAGACATTCAATACGTCTTTTTCAATAACTGCAATATGCGGATTTTGATTAATATATATATTTTTTTTATTTCATTTCAAAATACGTATTAAAGCTCGTATGCGAATAATACGCGCACACACATATATACATATATATATATATATATATATATATATATATATATACAAACAGGATGAATTGAAAACTTTTTCAAAATATTGCTACGTTAAAATATCGTACACGCACAACGCACCAATAATATATATATATATACAAAATCCGTTTTCCTTGGAATTAAATTTCTTATACCTTTATTCTTACCGGCTGCGAAATTAATTACTTTTCGACGGATAGACAGTTAATTGTGCCTGGCAAAAGTTCATCCGCACTATACCAGCTATTTCCAATTTATTCTTTAATCGAATCGTCTGCGTTGGCTACTTTTGTGTCTACTATATTTTATATATATATATATATATAATCGACTATCGGCAACTTATCGCTTCAACGTTATTTGTTGTACATCGTTATAATTTCAAATTTAACGAATTAGAAAAATTTTCTTCGCTACCCTATTAATTTCAGCAAACAACGTAGACCTAAGTTCCGTTTCAAAATGCTCACACAGGCTACCGTAATATCTTCAAATTCGAAATTTGCGTTATATAAGAATATAACGAATTTTGTATATCATTCACCGAACATGAAATAGAAAGAAAACTGGCGAAAATAGCAGTAACAAAATTAAGTAAAATATGAAGAGACCGCAATATATCGATGGAGACCGAAAAATATAAATAATGAAAACATTAGTGTCCCCAATCGAGCGACCTATGGTTCAGAATTGTGTACACTGAAGTCATCCTGTCTATGTAAAATAAATTCGTTTAAAATGAAGGCTTATAGAAGAATGATGAGAATTTCGTGGAAATCTTTTCGAAAAAATAATTCCATTCTTAAACTGCATCGGAAATTAGTAAATATAGTAAAATGTCGATGCCTTAACTTTTTCGGTCATATTGTAAATCAGATGTTGCTCTATAAACGGGTACTCATGCCACTATGGTCATATGGTTGCCATTTGTCGGATGCAGTGCGAAAAGTAATATAAAAATAATACAGACATTTCAGAATGAAACTCTGAAAACACTTGCAGATGCCCCTTTAAGCAATGAGACACTACACCGTGATCTACCATATTTGCAAGAAGTCATTAAGAAAAGAAGCATGCCGACAGATTGGATAGACATACCAACTGGACTTCAATTATCCTTCTTGATAATCTGGAGAAGCTTTGCCGGATACAACGGACGAAACCACTAAATTTACTCTAGTTAATGACACGTAATGATGAAAAGCCGCTCAATGAATGGTGTTATAAGTGATTAAATTGAATTATGATAACATCTACCGATGGCCTAGACAGGCTAAGTGTAGACCATAGCAGGGGAAAAAAAAGAAAATTTTAAAACGAAACGGCATAGGGAAACGAATTATTCAAGGCATAATGGAAAGTAACCAGCGGAAGACCATCAACATGTTACATGGACCGTGTCAAACGGATAACAAGTTAATGGAGATTATGCATAAGGCTGATGATTGGCAGACATGGAGGAAATTAACAACCAGTGTTTCCAACTGAAATAAGATACACGACTATTATAATACATCATTCACTGTTCTCATTCGAAAGTTGTATATATATAAAACTTTCATTTCTACTTTATATAATCTTACTTTTTTTTTCTTTTCTTTTTTCTTCACATCTAGAACTGACTAATAATAGTCATTTACTAGATAGTAGTGATGATAGGATCATGATTATTTCACACCAGATCAACAACGTTTCTCCTTTTCGATCTCTTGCGTCCTACTGGTTGATGTAAAAGGTTTAGTGCAAGAACGTTTTCATGTCCTTCCAGTCTCGACAAATGATTGGCGGCAGCTAATTTTATTTCTTCTGTAACGTACTTGATCTGTAAATCTTGATGTAACGTATAATTGGATACATACCAAGGTGTTCTCACCAATGACCTCAGCGTCTTGTTTTGGTAGCGTTGAATTCTACTAATATTACTTTTGGACGCACATCCCCATAGTTCGGCTGCGTACAACCATATTTAGCACCATGGCGATATACCAACACTTTGTTTGCAACCTGTAATTGAGAGCGCGGTCCAAGCAGCCAATAGAGTTGCTTTGTTTTTAGATTGAGCTCTGTTAATTTGGTTTTAATATGCTGCAGCCATGTAAGTGTTTCATCTAGGTGTACTCCAAGATATTTAACAGATGAACATGTGTTTATTTGTTTGCTATTTATAGTTATATGGTAATTATTACGTTCAATTTTCTTCTTTGTGAAAATGATGTGACTGCTTTTATTTTCATTTATTGAAATTTTCCACTTATTCAACCATGTCAGGATATTATTTAAATTATTTTGTAGATTTTCTGTGGATTTTTGTGGGTTCGCATGTGTTGACATAATTGCCATATCATCAGTAAACGTTGCTGTTAGTGTATCATCAGCATCTGGCATATCATAGGTGAACAGTAGATACAATAGTGGACCGAGTACACTTCCCTGCGGTATACCGGCCTCGATTTTTTGTATTTGTGATTCAGTTCCGTTTACTACCACTCGGAAATACCTGTCTGTTAAATAAGATTTCGAGATATTGAAATACTGAGTCGGCAATAGTTTTTTACACTTGTAAAGAATTCCTGGATGCCAAACTTTGTCAAAAGCCTGATGCACATCAAGGAAGGCAGCCGAGGTTACTGTTTTATTTTGAAACGTTTCTTCAATCTTGTTAACCAGTCGGTGCACTTGTTGCACGGTTGAGTGGCCAGCTCGAAAACCAAATTGATGATGCGGAATTATATCTTTCCCGCTTAAGCACGTATGTATTCTTTTTTTCAGAAGTTTTTCAAGTACTTTAGCTAAAATTGAAAGGAGTGAAATCGGCCGATAAGAGGAGACATTTTGTGAAGGTTTACCCGGTTTTAGGACCATTGTTACATTAGCAAATTTCCACAATATTGGGACATATTGAATTCGTAAAATAGCATTGAAAATATAGGTTAGCCTAACTAAACGCTTTTCTTGGTAATTCTTTTAAAATACGTCCAGTTATGAGATCATAACCGGGTGACTTCTTATTGCTTAACTTATTTATTATCCCATTAATTTCTCGTGGAGAAGTTAGGTTGATTTTATTTGTTGAACTATTAGGAGATTGTTTTAAGTAGTCATGAACTTCATTTTCGGCGAGCGATTTTATATCATGGGACTTAAAGATTCCAGATAGGTGTAGGGCAAACAAATCTGCTTTAGCAGTGTCACCTATAATCCAGGTCCCATTGTCTGGTTTTAACGGTTCATTTCTAAGTATTGGTTTACGTTCGTTCTTTATTGCTCGCCGTAGTGAGTAATTATTTTCCTTCGAGCGTGATCGTCTTGTAATATAATCTGTAAATGAATTATTTTTATAATTTTGAAGCAGCAACTTCAGTTTTTTAACTTCTCTATTTAAATTACATTGCATTTTTCCGAGTCGATAGCTGATTCTCCCTCTAGGCGTAGTCAACCGTGAAGCCCGGTAGGTATATTTTGCATTAAAGTCTCCTCCGACAATGAAATGGTTTCCCATTGATCTAATGAATTCTGTAAATGACTGTATTTGGATGGTGTGCTTTGGTGGACAATAAACAGCTCCTATTTTGATAGGTTTGTTACTATAATTTATTGTGACACATGTTGCCTGCAAATAATCTTTATCATATTTAATAATAAATTTATAAATGTTACACCACGTTGGTAGTTTCGCCACTATGCGTTATTCTAGCGGTATAAACATCGTAGAATTAAGCGTAGGTTATTCTTCTAATATTTAGCGTTTTTTTCGATTATTTTTATTTATAAAGTTACTATACGTGTGATATGTATATGTGTTCATATGTATGTGTGGGTGTGTGCGTGCACATACCTATCTAACTACTATCTGACGTGATACCGTATTTTCTCTTTACGTTTTTCTTGCAGGTTATTTATTAGTTACTGTATGACTGAGTAGTATTTACAGCGCTAGTTTTAAGAAAAAATTTTAAGGTATCCATAGGTACTTAATATTAAGTATACGCTGCCGTAACTACCGTAATAAACCCTTGTTTTAATCTAATTTGCAATAATTGTCTTCAAAAATTTATTACTAAAAGAACCAAATTATGCGAAGCGCGTTTAAATAAGGAAAATACGAAACATATTCTCTTCGAATATTAATTTTACGCAGCTAATATAAAGATGATATTGTTAACACAACGCTTAAATAAAAAATCAAACAGAAGCGATGTCGGACGAAATAATAGTGGATAGTTCACAATCTACGCTAGTAATTATGGTAATTCTCAAGAATCTGAAAGCTTCATCTAAATTAAATGAAGCGAGCTGATGAATTGTTATTACCAGGTAAAGAAATAAATAAAAAACCACCATTTTTTTTAAACAAAAAAAAAAAAAAAAGATGCGCAAGAGCATATGTAATAATTAGAGAAGAAAAAAACCGTTAACAAATTAAATTCATTGTGGACTGCCGCAGAATATATAGTGTACTTGGGCCAAAATTGTACCAAGTTTATACATCGGGACTTTCCAGTAAACGACAAAATCACTACAGCTATGTATGCTTCATTGTGGACTGCCGCAGAATATATAGTGTACTTGGGCCAAAATTTTACCAGGTTTATACATCGGGACTCTCCAGTAAACGACAATACAGCTATGTATGCCGATGATAATATTATCTATTAATCACGATTTATAGCAACAGATCGATTGCAGAATCAACGCATTTAGAACAGTGGTTTAAAATGTTGACAACTAAAGTCAATGAATCCAAAATAGAATTACGTATTGTTTACTTCGAACAAAGCTGATAATTCATGCGCCTCAATGAATGACCAAATAATACCAATTTCACGAAAAGTAAGATATCTAGAATTGGACCAACGACTCGCATTGTCTCAAAACGAAAGCAGCTTCAGTTAAAACTTCGATTCATGAACTGGCTAATAGGTAAACACTCGGATTTCTCATTTCAAAACAAACTCTTACCCTACAACGTGCTATTGAAACCGGCGTAAACTTACGGAGCTGAAATGTGGGACACCGCAAGTAATTCAACAATGAGTATCATTCAGCGATTTCAAAACAAAGTATTGCGAAATATTGTATCCGCGCCCTAGTATACACGTGATCTGCATGTACCAACGATTACTGACTTCAGACACTACCGAAAAATGTTATCGTATATTTGACAACATCGCATTTATCTGGTAACGTTCGATCGTTATATAGACTGGAAAATTCAGAATTATTCTGCAACGCATGTATTGTAGTGGTTGCACCTTTGTTAAGTTAGAGCGGCTAGTACGTGACCATATGGGATAAGCATAAAGAGTGACACCGTTTTTTTAATTATAGTTTTATAGATTAATTTATTTACCAAGAACGTCGTTTATTAAATATTGAATATAACTTTAACAAAGACGCGTGAGTTTTATTTTGCATACGTATTCAACATGTTTCACAAATGTGAGACCTCGATCCATTATCACGCCTAAATATTTAAAATTTCGGTTTTCCAAACTAAAGGTGCGGTGTTGTGCTTTCTTTTCGCAAATAGAATAGAGTGGATTTTATCGAAATTTATTTTGATTCTCCGCTTATTAAAATAATACTAGTTTAATTGAATAAAACCTTTGAATTAGTCTTCTTTATATAGCGACGATATGCAGTATGTAGAAATATCATCAGCATATAATGTCATCTTTAAATGTTCGATTTTGGGTAATAAAAAGTAGGAATAAGTTAGATTCTAATATGCTCCCCTAGGGAACATCCGCTAATGCATACTTGATGCAAAAATTATCATTATTTTAACTTTGACCATAAAATTTCTGTTACTTAATCTTTAACGAGTCGAACTAAGTGTTTTATCGCGAGAGATTGCGCGTTTGGGAATCTAAAAAGTACGGTAAACGTAATACAATAAAATACGGGATTTAACTTTTGGCTCTGTGTACGTTTCGCGAGGAGTGTGTACTATTCCGTAATTAATATCGCCGTGTATAAATAGTCGAACGACCGAAGTTAGCTATCACAAGATAGATTTATATCCACGCGATCCTTCTTAAACAACCGCAACAACTACTACTACATGCTACACAACTAAACAGCCATTGGTATATCCGTTATCAGCTGCGATAACAACACCGGTCGACAAAAGTAACAATACGCAACAAACAACGGATAATGATTTTATCTCTTATTCTAATCAACCGCTTTCAGTGTAAGCTCGACAGTATAATTCTTCGACAAATATTAGTAACTATGCTAAAACTGTTTCTCAAATAAATTTCACTTCTAAAGAACAAGCTATAGTTTTCAATATTCCTAAAGGCCAAAGTCGAAAAGATTTTATCATAAAAAATAGGGAGAAATTTGTTCAAACCGATAAACTAAAAATCATGTTTCGTGATAGATTTGCAATATTTTTTTCGAAAAAATAATTTTAGTCGACTATCTAATTGAAAATCGCAGCAATATCTAAATTAATAACACCTCGCGAATAAGACGATTAATTAACGCGAAAAAACGAATAGCATCAAAAAAGATAAACGAAATTTCACAAACTTTTCTCCTACACTACCAAGATGTGACATATCAAATATTCTCATCGTCGGATACGATTACACGCTTTCTGTGGTGAAAAATAGCATACAAGCAGAAACTGAAACTGTACAAATGTTGCTAAAGAAGAAAAAGAAACAAACAACAATTAACTTCAACCAACGACAACATTTCTGAATAGAACGTGTCAGATAAAAAAGCGCTGTACAGAAAATTCCGTACCTAACGACCTTCACAGAAGACCGTTATCAACTTGTACGACTTACAGCAATTAAACCAGTAATGAATATGTTAATCGATCAACCTTCTAAACCGTTCATAATTTGTGGAAAATGCGCGTTCGATAATACATAATAATAACAGTCTCAGTCTTCGTATAAAACATTAGACTTGTCATATCCAGCGTCTCACTTTCAAAAACAGTTAATATTTCCGAACATAATGATCCAACGGCTAGCGATCATCGGCCGCTTATAATAAGTATTTTTCAAAAATGTCCCATTGGCCTTCTCCCAGAGCGAACATTAAGAAATGGCAAACAAACAAAATAACAGTTGACCTAACAACAAGGATATTTAATTCGATTATCTCAACATTTTCAGCAAATATGTTAAAAGCATAAAAAAACTCAATATCAGAGAAAACTTATTTCTTAAGAAGTAAAATTAACCTTCGGAGTCCGTTGGTCGAACCGTGATTGCAAATGGCCCTGCAAAACCGATGAAAGGCCCTAAGAACGTTAAGCTTTTGCACATTACCCAGCGCGGGTATCAAGTAATTGTCATTTATCGAATAAAGAGTTACAATGCCGGCTAGAATGTAAATAAATATCTCTGAAAGAAATTTCTGATAATGACAAGCCCTAAAATATTCCTTTCATTTATAATGAGCTTGAAGAAACTTTAAAATCCGCAAGAATAAACACGTCTGCAGGATTAGATAGAATTTACATATAATTCTTAAGGAATCGTTCATCAACTAGGCTTAAACAATTACTTCACATCTACAACCACACCTGGAAATCACACCCAACGAAATAGAAACGGGCAATCGGTCTAAAAAAGTAATGAATTGAGAAGAAAAACTTTAGACCGATATCTTTAACATTTGCAAATACGTATATTAATGAAAAAAATCATTAACCGAATATTGAGCAGCGAGGATTTTTAACACCTCATCAGTCCAGCTTCCATAAAAAAAAAACGTCAAAAATCAATGCGTTACAGTATATTAGTAATAAAATACGATTTTATATAACAAAACAAAACTCATGTTTTATCGGTCTTCTTTGAGCTTCAAAAAAAAAGCCTTCCATCGAACGTGGAGACGAAAAATCCTAAATACACTATGCGACTGGTCAGTCACCGGAAATATGCTTTCCTTTATAAGAAACTTTCTAGATGACCGAAAATTGAAGATTGGCTCGTACATCATTTGCAGAGGACACAAAATCCTTATTACATCTATAGCAGTGTCTCGTAATATCAAAGTTGGATTAAGCATAACATAACTGCTAAAAAACTACATTGAAGAAACTTTATATGCAATACAGCTATTCGAATTGCTTTTCGTACCAGCCCAATCGACAGCTTTTATTGAATAGTTCGTAAATGTTATATAGATCTTCAAACACTCGTTCAACTTCCAGATAACTTTTCTATTTCAGAAATTTCCCATTTAATGTATAAAAATCACGCGGATATCCTCCTTGGCATTCCTTTTCCAAAAATACCTTCCACAATACATCCGATTTCCACAATTAAAATAAATAATCACATCGAACAAACTATAAACAAATATAAATTCCGCTTTTAAGGCTACTCCATTATCATTTAAATTTCGATAGTACCCTGGGTAGTTTATGCGTCGAGTTAAATTTACACGCTGTATAAATATCTTTATCATACAGTAATCGCCTGAATTCTAAGAATTTATTTCTGAGATGAAATTAGCATTCCATCCTCAAAAATTTAAACTAACTAAAGAGTTAGTCGGAATTGAGATATCCAATAATAGTTTCATCTTTGATAGATATCAGTTTTATGTCGGTTTAATTAGGCAATTGAATAAATTTGCACACTTTATTAAAAATTTAAATCTTTAAATAATTTCATAATATCCGATATAACTGAATATATGGTTTATTGTTATCCGAATATTACACGTTGGACAGTTCGAATATTAACGCGATGCGAGTAGGATGTGTCCTATTCGTAATCTAGTTATAACCACTTCTTCACGGCTTTATTAGGATAAAGCCGTGAAGAAGTGGTTGTTTGATTTGGAAAAGATGTGTGCAAGCACAACGGGGTTTCGCAGTATTCTTGCCGAAGGACGAAGACTTTTGCGTTATGACTGAGTATTCGTGAGTACTGATTCAATTCATTTTACGTTTTTTTAGTCGTATTCCGATTGTATTATCGACTAGAGTTCATTTCTTGCGATTCCCGATCTGTGTACTTATTACGCCTAAACATGCGGAAAAGCTAAAACAAAACTCTCCAAAATAATAAAGAACGCGGTCTCGGAAAAAAGTAATCTAAGAAACATTGATAAATCTAACTTAAATAGTGCAGTTAAGACAAAAACGCTATAGCCAATTGAAAAATGAAACATTTCGAAATTTAACTGTAACTAAAACAATTGATTACAACCTGTAGAAGGTTATAAACAAAGTACAAAAATAAAACAAAACTATCACACTTCTCAGTGTCCCTGTTTAAGAATAAAAAAAAAAGAAAAAAAATGTTTATTATTATTATTATTACGATCCTCTTCATCATCATTATCATCATCATTGTTGTTTTTGCTACTTTAAATTAATCATAATTATTGACTATTGATTTTTAATTTTAAACCGGCAATATTTCGACAAATAATAATTCGAATAAATTTCAACAGCCTTCAATGTGGTAAATAGAGAAATATTTAGCGTTTAACATACATTAAAGCTCTATATTGAAAGTACCCACAATTAAACTGATTAATTCCGAACGTTGACGGTAGACAAGGAAATAGTATTGAAGGGAAACAGAAACAGTAATAGGCAGCAGGACTAGTAAATGCGAGCAAACTGAACAAAAACGGTAAAACAGAACACCAAGTAAAACTGAGTATATCCTAAAATTGAAGATGAAATATCTGTACTTTCTAAATATGACAATTTCTAAGTCATTATCCACGCTGCTTTACCAACAAACTCATTAAGAATTATCGTGTTATAGCGAGACTTCCATTAACAGTAATACATATATATATATATATATATATATATATATATATATATATACATATATATATATAAGTCATGGGCATAATCGACTAATTAGTAATATCGTCTTTTAAAAATCGATAAATTAATCGATTTTTTAAGTCACATTTGTTTCACATAATATAACAGATATATTCAATGTTTTCCTCATATGCAATGTCGCAATGTAATGTATTAATTATAAATCATTAATTATTTTCAATTAATTATAATAATTTTAGTCTAAATAGTGGTTTATGTTTAAACAGGTTTTTTAAAACATAAAAATATATAAAATAATATATGATGCATCTTTCAAATGTAATAAAAGTGTAGTAAAACATTTGAAAAGTGATAATGAATAATGTAGATTACAAATTATTGAATTATAAAAAAATACAAATAATAAAATCGAATGATTTTTTTTTTTTTGTAAATGAAATAGTTGTTTATCGACTTATTATTCGGTTCAAAGCAATCAGTTGTTAACTTGGTTTAGCTAAAACGATTTAGTCAGATTTATACCACGAAAACGATTTAGTCGCTTATTTTACTTATATTTAGTTACTTATTTCGTTAATAGATTTAGATAGTTACTACTCGTTATTCGATTATTGTAATATAGAGTTACTAGACTACCAACTAATTATAGTTGGCTTATAAGTTAAGAATTATTCGAATATTTAGTAACATTTATGGAGTGTGTAATAGAATGTGTTTTTCTGTTATTACCGGCTACTAATATAATTTTGCGGGTGTTTATTATAATTTAATTACAACTTTTCATTAATGGTATAAAATTCGGTATATTTAAACGTATATTTTTTAAATTAGAATGTATTTGTAAAGAACAGATATTTGAATGTGATTAGAAACTCCCAAATAAATTATATAAATAACATAATGGAATATAGTTTAAAATAATACAATTTTAAACAAGTATTCGAATACATGACATTTATGTGTTTTCCTGTTTTTACCGATTATTAATAAAATTTCCAGGTATTTCTTATAATTTAAGTAATTGAAACTTTTCACTAATGTTGTGAAATTAATTACTTTTAAGCGTATATTTTTAAAAATTAGAATGTATTCGCAAGTATAAATAAACAACCCGTTAAAATACAGATGTTTGAATGTTTTAAAATTTTCGCGGTTATTTCACAATATATATGTTGATTTGACATGTGTGTAATATATTACTGTAATACCAGATCGACCCGCGACAAGTGTGGAGCAAGCTCCTAATACCTTACGGTAATATATTACACACATGTCAAATCAATAATTTAATTTTATTGTCATATATATATATTGTGAAATAACCACGAAAATTTCAAAACATTCACCATCTGTATTTTAACTGTTTGTTTATTTATACTTACTAATACATTCTAATTTGTAGCGCTGTTAAATAAATAAATCAAAAAATAATAGGATAGCATAACAGTTTAGTCGCAGAAAACTGCAGATGGTTTAAATCACGTATAATATACTAATTTTTAAATTATTTAAAAATAATATTTTATCTACATTTTTCGGATATAATCCACTTTGTATTACTTTTCAAGTATATTTTTAAATTAGAATATTGTTTATTGGCTTATTATTCGTTTTAATATTTAGAAAAGTCACAATTAATAGTTTAGTAATCGATTTATTCGTATTTTTTACGTGAGCCGATCTATGTCGCGTGTATTCCTCCGGTAGAAAGTATATAAGGAAAAATGAAAGCGAATAATTAGTTGTACTTACATTTTAAAAACCGAATTAATAACTTTTTATGAAAAAAACGAATCAGTCATTTGTTATTTCGATTATGCCCATCTCTAATATATATATATATATATATATATATATATATATATATATATATATATATATATATATATATATATATATATATAACCTTTTAAAAAACAAAAACATGAAAAAGAAAACAAAAAAGAGCAGCAACAATTTGATAATATCGAACATCAGAAATTTATAAACCATGTTTTTCGCCTCTGTTATAAAAACGATAGAATCAAAAATTAATTCACCTTAATGAAGACGAAGACTGCACTATAAGAAAGTTTGTAGCACATTGAAATTAATTTCTCTACCAATTTCGAAATTAATTTCCTTGCCACTTCGAAATTAATTTCCTTGCCACTTCGAAATTAATTTCTCCATTACTTTCTTCTCTCACAAAAACGAGACAATAGAGATCGTCTACTAATGAAAATGTAAAAAATTAAACAGACCGTCGATAAAAAAATAATAATAAAAAGTTAAATACAGTAAATGATGTCAATGCGATTAATAAAGCTAAATTATGCGCAGTGACTGTAGATTGTTAAAATCGAAATATCGTGAATTAAAAATAGATAAATTTGTCATCACCATCATCATTTTTGTGCAGTCCTAAGACCGGTCCATCGTCATGACAATAGTTCTCCAACATTCCACGAGTTTTTTGTAGTTCTCTTAAAAAGAGAAGATAATTTACCACCATTACATTTACAAAAAGCTTTACAAAAGGTTAATCCGTAATAGAAGGAAAATTAATGCTGATAATATTACTAACATGATAAAAATCGCAGATACAGAGAAGTAAGAGGAACAACATAAACGACCAGCATTTATTTATGAATTATTTCGTACATATAAAACGGCATATAACATAGACAAAGCCTAAGCAATTCTGTTAAAAAATTTATTAACACATAATTATAAAATAAATATTCAAATATTCATTCGCCAGAGAAAAACTAACGGGGAAAACCTGCACCGTAGTAGTACTAAATAATAATGATGTTCTAGACGGCGATGTTCGTAACGAGTAGACTATTTCGTAGTCACAAATTATGTTAATTAAATCATTATCGTGAAATTTACAATTATCATAAAATTTTGCTGAAATTTTATTAACGAACGATTTACATGCATCTGTTGAATTTTTTCTACCCGAGGGTATTCAATATAATTCCGTAACACGTTTCCTACCGCTTGTAGCCTTTTATAAGCACTATCGCAGATTGAAATTCGAACTAGATACACTGCGGTCGAATTTTAGTAGTGTAAATCAACTTTTTGTTGACAGATTAGAATAGAAATATGCGAGAAAACATACAGATGCTTTTGTATGCACTATTTATAGCCCGGTTTATGTGACTAAGGTTAATCGAGTGTCCGAAGTAACCGTCAAGTATTTTAATTCCTCGGACCAACGAATATACATGCTTCATTAAGAACGACATTGCATGCTGGTTTTGAAAATCTATAGGGTGACCCACAGAAGACGGACGGGTTTGACTTTTGAATATTTTGCCAACCGCTATAATCCGCTGCTCCACGTGTAGTGTACACACGATAGATTCGTTCAATTATCACGGCATTCTATAACGAAAAGGAATGGGCGCATTTGCGTAGAACGTTATTTTCGGCGTGAATCGATCACGCGATTTTTTTGTGGGGATATCTTCTCCGCGAGATCTGGAAGACCTGCAAACTGGGATTTCTGAAGAAATTTCAAAAATTCAGCGACGTATGCTCGAAAAAGTTTTCGAAAATTTTTGTAAAGACAAGACTGAACGAATGTATTGTTGCAAATGACGGTCATCTGAACGATACTGTGTTCCACAAATGATTGTAAGCTAATCTCCGGTTTTCCTATTTTTAAATAAAATTTCATTCAAAAATTTTGATCGAGCGATTTTTGAGTTATTCAAAAAACAACCTGGGTCACCCTATACTTGTAAATAGTATATGTAGTTTCTTTGAATCGCAAATTCCAGCGTTTGTAATATATGTAAAAGATAGCGGTAGTTTTCTGCAAACGATTACGTACGGTTTCTAGTCTGTAAGACTCGTAGAATAGTTGAAAGTTTCAATTTTAGAAAAATTTTACGACACATTAAAAATTATTCTGTAATTTAGAACGCGACATTACGCAACGTTGCTTAATATTTTCACATTCTCCAGTTACTTTCTTTAGTCATTTCATAAACCAAATTGTATAATTTTATATAAAAAATTAATAATATGTTGCTGAAAAGGTTAATGTTAAATTATCCATCTATAATGCTATTATTGTTAAATCGTCTATAATATACAGGGTGTTTCATAATTGACGTTAGTGAAAATTTCTCAGTGGCTATAACAGCAAACGTATTAGCGACTAAACCGGTTTATATAGCAGCGATAGAGTGTACACAACAGTGTAAATGATTTGTTTTCACGATTATATCGTTTGCATAAAGCAGTGTTCTTGTTTGTAATCATAATGACGTTTTCCCACGGAGAAAGTCTGTGGTTCCTAAACTTTACACATCGTACACGAACAGTACTCGATTTATGCTTCTTTAGCGACGAAGCATGGTTTCATCTTTTAAATTACGCGAACTCACAAAATTACAAAATCTGGTCAGCCGAAAATCCGCACACATATAAGGAAACAACATTACATCCAGAGAAAATCGGCGTATGGTGTGCGATGAGCAGTATCAGTCAATCATTCGAGATTTTGTTGTACTACTTTAGAGAATTTTTTGCAGACAGAATCATCTTGTAAAAGGCAAAACATCATAGATCTCCCGATCTCACTCCCCTAGATTTTTTTTTCTCTAGAGTTACCTAAACAATAAAATTTAACAAATATCGAAGAGCTCAAAAAAAAATCGAATAATCAAATTTCTGTTGGGACGTTTGCAAATCAATTGAAATCTCGACTCTGCTTGGAAAATGATGAATATCATTTTCAACATTTAAAATTTGACAAAATATATTATCACATTTTTAATGATTTTTTTTATATCTTTTTATTTTTAATAATTTTTTTTTATTTTTACTAACGTCAATTATGAAACATCCTGTATAATATAGACGATTTAACGATAATCGTATTATAGATGGATAATTTATGCTTTACTTCGTCTAATACAAACAACCCTAATGTAATAAATTTACGAAGGTGGTAAAACAAATTTTATATATAATTTACAACTACAACTACCACTTAGTCATCACACAATTATTTAATATAGATGTTAATATATTAGGAAAAGTTTCATTAAATAAATTTTAAATGCAGAAAGCTAATATTAAATATTTAGTTGGTACATTTAAAAATATTTAACGAAACTTATCCTAATATATTAAACAATCGCGTAAATGAGGGTAGCTTTCCTGATGTTCTAAAGTTGGGTAAGGTTAGCTTGACTCAAAAAACTAATAAACCGATTGATAATCCAAATTGTTACATTGTTGACTTCATTAAGCTATTTGAAAAGGTTATCTACTCTTATCTACTTAAGTTGAACATCTGCTGCATTGTAATCAGTATGGTACAATTAAAATCTACCGAATTAGCTGTAAATAATGTTATTACTAATTTAAATAATAGACATAACTTTAACGCTTATGTATCGTTCATTTCGTCCGGCATACCTAAAGCATTTGATAAGGTTAATATTAGATTATTACTAACATTATTGCGACTAATTTTACCCTTTTCGGAATTTCCGTATATTATTTTATCAATATGAGAAGTTATTTTTCGTTATTGATAAAGAACAATTTCTAACATGTGCAGGTGTGCCTCAAGAGTTAGTCTTGGGCTATTATTTAATTAATATATATATATATCAATAATATATAAAAATTTTAATTCATTTTTTTTTTAAAAGCGTATATTTATTATAAAATAAAAATACAAGAAGTAAACCCAATCACATACACTCATATACTCTATTCTGTACTTAGATAATATATGTTCCTTCATACGCTTGTCGACGGATCTACACCATTTTACAATATCTACATCTAAACTATTATTACATACAAAAATCGTTATTTTTAATTTATAAAATTCACATACCCACATACACGCATAATTACAGTTATAGTACTCATACATTCCCAATTACACTCTCACCTACACTCTCGCAGTAACTATTTTTATTTACCATATTGCCGTTACCTCATTAGTAGTATATTAACTTACTGCTCTCACATGTCGCACCACTTCGAATTCACAATTTTTTTGTTTATTATTTTGTTTATATTAACCCCATATCTCGTAACCACTTATTTAGCTGCTGTTTCCCAATCTTTTTTTTTTCTTCAATATTTCTTCCGGAATATTATTTAATCATCATCACGTATTTATTAGTTTGTTCACCAAACCCTGACCTCGGTACCGAACATATAAACTTATTCCGGGTTCCTTAGTTTATATTTTATTTGCATCGTTTAAATCGATGCTTTTATTTTCTACTAAATAATCCCGAACTTTATGATCACGTAACAGATCGTTTAGTGGTTTGTTCTGATTTCTAAATTTATACTCGTTTATTAGGTTCAAACTTTTATTATGCCTACGGTCTTTTTCTTTTGTAGATGACATAGTTTTTTAATAGGTGTTAACAGCAGGTGAAAACTACAAGCTTTTCGTAACCAATATATCAGTCAGTCGCTCTGGTTCTTTAATTACAGCGTTAGACTTTCATATTAACGCAAGTAAAACTAACTATACCATTTTTTATAATAAATTTAAAATACCGGATGTAAGATTAAAATTAAATAAACAAAATTCGACTGGCGTTAAATATTTTGGGTATTATTGTTGATAATTAAAGTTCAACTTGCACTTACATCATATTAATATTTCGATCAATAATATTCTTAAGTTATTTTAGTAAATTGTATAATTATTCTAATAAATATACTTTTAAACGCGGACTAATCCTGTATTAGTTTTATTTTTTTCTACCGTCTTTTATCACAGATTGTCGATTAATTACTTAAAAAATATATATATTTTTTTTTTTAGTTAACCATGTACATGTCTTAAAATTAACTACAAGATATATAAAACTATTAGCTATGAACCTTACAACGTTATCAATTTATTACTTAAAAAACGTAAAACATTATACGACTTCAAGCATGAAAAACTTAATTTGAATAATATCACATATAATTGTGGTTTAAATCTATTTTTTAGTTTAAATTTTGATCACTTAGTTAAAAATTGCGTTCATAATAGGTTTTTTTTTTATTATGTTCTTAATTACTACGGCCAGAGAGGCCACAATTAATTTAGGTATTATTTATTTATAATAATATCACATATAATTGTGGTTTAAATATATTTTTTAGTTTAAATTTTGATCACTTAGTTAAAAATTGCGTTCATAATAGTTTTTTTTTTGTTTTGTTTTTTTATTATGTTCTTAATTACTACGACCAGAGAGGCCACAATTAATTTAGGTATTATTTATTTATAATAATATCACATATAATTGTGGTTTAAATCTATTTTTTAGTTTAAATTTTGATCACTTAGTTAAAAATTGCGTTCATAATAGGTTTTTTTGTTTTGTTTTTTTATTATGTTCTTAATTATTACGGCCAGAGAGGCCACAATTAATTTAGGTATTATTTATTTATAATAATATCACATATAATTGTGGTTTAAATCTATTTTTTAGTTTAAATTTTGATCACTTAGTTAAAAATTGTGTTCATAATAGGTTTTTTTGTTCTGTTTTTTTTTTTATTATGTTCTTAATTACTATGGCCAGAGATGCCACAATTAATTTAGATATTATTTATTTATATAACAACTTGTGCAAGATGGACCCAATGGCCCATCCTGCTTACTAATCTAATATGTCATCTAAGACATGTTTTCCCAACAATCTTCGTCTTGTTTGACTGTTATCAAGAAGGCATATTGCGTCGACGTTTATATGTTGTTCGAGTCGCCTTACATGTCTGGATTTTAGTGTGTTAATAATTTTATCCACCTATTCTATTTCGCAATGAGAGTGAATATCTTTATTTGTTACATACCAAGGGGCGCGTTGGTTATTGTTCTGAGAACTTTATTCTGAAATCTTTGTATTACGATTAGAAAAGCTAGCCGTGCCCCATATTACAGCGCCATACATCCAAGTTGGTTTTATTATTGAATTATATAGTAATATTTTATTATCTAATACTGAAGCTCCTCATCATCCGATACATTTTTTGTATTTAAGATCCATTTCTTTACGTTTAATTTTTATATGATTTTTTCATGTTAAAGTTTTATCAAAATGTAGTCCTAGATATTTAACTACATTTTTTTGAGGTACGATCTTATTAGAAAGTATCACCGGAGTGCAGTTCGAACGTTTTAGAGTAAAGTTGATATTTGTAGATTTATTTACGTTTACTTTTATTCTCCAATATCGGCCATCCAATTTTCTATAGCGTTCAGGTGTTTTTGTAATTTATATGTGGATTTACTACTAACTTTATCCCTCGCTAAAATTGCCGTGTTATCAGCGAACGTACAAAGCGTTGTATCTTCATTGACTGGTAAATCAGCTGTAAAAATTGAATAAAGGATAGGTCCCAATATAACCTTGGGAGACTTCTGCATCGATCGTGTGAACAGACAAATCCTCATCTTGTTTAACCATAATCCTTCGGTTTCCTAAATAACTCTTTATCAGCAGATAATATTGGTATGGTAACTATTTTGTAATTTTAATTAATATTCCTTCGTGCCACACTCTGTCGAAGGCCTGTTGAATATTCAGGAATGCCGCATTTCAAAATTCTTTGTCTTAGCATTTATAATTGTAGCAGCTACCCTGTATAGCTACTCCGCCGTTGAGTGCCTTTCTCTGAATCCGAACTGGTGATTGGGTATTATTATATCCTTTTCTTGAATTATCAGTTTGAGCCTCAGAAGTAAAATTTTTTCCCAGATTTTTGATAATACTGGAAGCAAACTGATCGGTCTATATGATGTTACCAAGTTTGCCGGTTTGCCTGGTTTATTAATCATAATAACCTGAGCTACATTGCATTGAGATAATGTTGCATTATATAATGTAGTTATGAATACAATAACCTTTTTTGATACGTGCTGTAGGATCTCTGCATTAATTAGGTCATATCCAGGGGCTTTTTTCAAGGGCATTTCTTTAATGGCCTTTCTTACTTTCTGTGAAGTTATAGTCTTTATTGGGAGTGTCATTTCAAACGGTTCTTCTAGTGAATTATTAATAATTTTTTAAATATCAGGCAGTACGGTATCATTAGGCGTAAATACTTTCTTAAGGTGGTTCACGAATAATTCTGCTTTTTCTGTATTATTTTTTGCCTAGTGTCCTTCCTCATTTCGTATTGGTTGGTGTACCTTTAGCACGCATCTAAGATATTTAGTTGTTTTCCATAGTGTGCAGTCGTCCTGTTTATTAGCTGAAAGATTTTCCAAATATTGCTGTACTGCTTTTGATGCCTTATTTAATGCGGTCTTATGGATTTCTGCTTTTCATCCATACTCTTCTGAGTCTACTTTTTCCCTTAATTAATAACAGGACATCCGATTGAATTCCCTTTGATTTTTCCATGTTTATTTGTTCGGGTGTTGACAGCCACGCCGCTTGTTGTATCATACTTGTAAGGGTATTGAGTGGCTTCATCAATATCATCCTCTGTTTTTAACTTCTGTTGAGTATCAAAGTTTGTTTGAAGCCATTTTTCAAATGACCTCCAATCTGTTTTCTTGTTTGTTAAGGTTAAGTGTTTTTCTTTCTTAACTACCGTCGAAAAGTTTAGCGCCAGAATTCTCAACTATTTTAGAACCCTTTAGTTATAAATTAACAAGTAAATTTATTCCAAATTTAAATCTCAGTTTTAAATGAAAATTTTTAGATCCTGATTTTTCAGTTACACAAATTTTAGTTGAACATGGTAAATTTAATACTTTTATTTTTTTAAAAAAAATGGACACAGGATAATTTAATACTTATTTGTACAGATTTAAAATAAAAAATGTAAATATTTTTCCACTTTATTATAAAGGGGATACTGCACATTTTATCAATACTAACTGTAACAATAATTTCAATATCGCCGTTACTCTGTTAAATACTTACACGTATAACAACAATCTCATACCCTTTGTTCATTACCGTCAGTACTTAGGATTTATTCTTGATCGCAGGTTAACGTGGAGACTGCATACGGAAAAAGTTTATACCGAGGCTTTTTAAAAGAATAAGTCTTATAAAAGTACCGAGTCACACTCCTTGCGGTGGGGACCCCTTAACTTTACTACTTTTGTATAAAAATTTCATGCTTTCTATTCTCGACTATGGTAGTTTTATTTTTGGGAATGCTTCTAATCACTGCCTTTCTAGGCTAGATAAAATTCAAAACGAGTACTTACGCAGATGTTTAGGAGCACTTCGTGCTTACCGCTGTACCTGCTCTCAAGATGGAGGCAAAGGTTCCCCCTCTATCCTTACGAAGAATGTTTTTGTCAGATAAATTTCTTCTAAAAGCATTCACTCATATAGCTCCCTCTTTATATATTCTATACTTAGAAATTTTTCACAACTGGCGTTTCTCTATACTTCGACGTCCTTTATTATGTCATTCCTCTGGTCATCTTTCCAGGTACAGTGATATTCTTCTTCTATCCTACCCGTCTCCCTTCTATAGGATTCCTTTCGAGTATAATACCGTTAGCCTTATAATATCAACATAAAACTGTTTTCCTCATTTAAGAACAATGTTCTACCACTAGCCGCCAATTATAATTTTTACCCCTTGATTAATAGAAACTATCCTAACTCTCTTCTAATTTTCACGGATGGCTCGAAGTGCTCTTTTTCAGTCGGAGCTGCATTCGTAATCCCCGCTCTCAACATTTCAAAAAAATTTAACCTTAATAGAATATGCTCCATTTTTACTGTAAAAGCTACAGATATTCTTCAATTTCTCCGATATGTATCTGAAAATCGCCCATCTACTAATATTCTGATCCTCTCCGATTCTAAAAGTTGTTATGGCATTACAGCACTCACAGCTCAACTCTCGTTTACCATCAATTATTTACAACATTTCTAATTACATATACCGATTAAACTCTCTCTCGGTGTAAGAGTTAAATTTGTTTGGATCCCCGGGCATTATCCATGGCAATAATCTAGCTGATCGTTTAGTCACTTCAACGGTTACATTAGGGATATTTTTGTTTTATACTCCTATAGATTTCCTAGCGTACATTAAATATGCGCATAAGGATTACTGGAAAAATCTGTGGTCCGATCCGTTTACTGCAAAGCATTATAAATCCATTCAACCCGACATACCTTCTGATCCATGGTTCTACAATATTAAAGTTGAAACGATCAAATTGCCCGGTTTTATTACTACCATTTGTCAACTGAGACTCGGCTGTAGTCGCCTTCCTGCTTTGTTACACAAGTTGAAACTTATTAGTTCTCCTAATTGCTCCATAGTAATTTTCGTGTCGCATTTTATCAATCTCTTCACAGCCTTAAAGTTCCGTTTCTTATAAATATTGCGTTTCTCTTAGCTCTTCAAAATGCTGAAGTATATACGGCCCTATACTCCTATATTTTAGATTCTGGTATCATTATTTAATTTTACACATCTCTACATTACTTCTTACTCTGCCTAATTTATAAGTAGCCCCTTTCTTATTCATTCCATAATATACAGACATAGGTAAACTTTATGGAAGCCCAAAAAATGTAAATAGATCACATTTTTTATATTTTAAAGAATTCTGTAATTATGTCATCAATACTCGTTTTGACTCAAACTGATTTTTAAGTTTATAAAATTAAATATGTTTCATTTATTTTTAAGTAAAAAAAAATAAAATAAAAAAAATAGAATTAACGTGTTAAATCATCTACTTATAAACGTTCGATTACGTACAGTAAATATATTTAGAATACTTTCATAGAAGGTCCAGTTGTGACTATTTTATAACCATCTTAATTATCGTATCATTATTAATTGAAACTTAAATTGTGTACCGTTTTATGGAGGGCTAGAAACATATACAATATGTAACTACATGTACCATAAAATCATCTTATTACGTCCCCACTACGATTAAGCGATATGTAATTTTTTTTTTTAAATTCTAGTAAATGAAGTTATTGCCCGCTGTTACAATATCCATAATTACGCAAACGCTAGTTCATAGTAAAAATACAAACGTTTATAACCGTAATGATATTTAATATAGCGCAGGAAATAGAGTTCGATATAAGTCGCGCGAAAAGCTTAAAAAATAAAATTTAAATTGATTTTTCGTTTTCAAAATTCAATTAATTAATTAATATTTTTCAATTTGTAAATTTAGTGCTTCATAAGAAATATAAAGTATTTTTCAGATTTTCAAACTATTCTTAATTTATATTTTAACCGCTATAATACTCGTTTTTATTTATCTATAGGATGACCCAGAGAAGACGGACGTGTTTTTTTTTTTTTTAAATAAATCAAAAACTCGAGTTTATCATCTCGATATAGCGCGTTCCGTTGACACTACCAGTAGAAAAATAAGGCACCACGGGTACGAAGCGGTTTTTTTTGTTCGGGACGTTTTTTATCCATTGCAGAAGCTGTCTCTGGATGGTTTTCAGCCCACCATAAAATTGAATTGCAAGATAGTATAGGTTTACACCGCATAATTTTGCCTTTTTTCAAAGCTCTTTTTGCACTATCGAAACGCGCGTTCCTTCTTATTATCGAATGCTATAATAACTGAAACTGGTCAAAAACGATTTTTTCGTGTGTACACTAAACGTAGAGCACGCGATTTACATTGAAAACAGTGTTACCAACTGTGCTATTAAAAAAACAAAACCGTCCATCTTCTCTGGGTCACCCTATATATTTATGTAGATTATCGAATTTTCCATCTACCTCGATAAGTCGTTGAAAGAATTTGTGATTGAACTTTAAAACGAATACTTGTACAAAAAAAAACGAAGTTATGCTTGCAAGAGATCGGATAAACTTTACAATTGTCCGTTATTAAACAATTTATTCGTAATTTCCGTCTGAGCAACGTCCTCAATAAACTTGCTCGAATTCTCAGCATCAGAAAAGAACTGGCGTACTGAATACTGTACAACAAACGCAATTATGCACGCGTTTGCAAGAGATCAATAAACTTTACAATTGCCCGTTATTATACAATTTATTCGTAATTTCCTTTGGAACAGCGTTCGTAATAAACTCGCTCGACTTCTCACCATCAGACATGAACATTGGAAAGCAAAAAAAACTTATAATAATAATATAATAGTCAAGAGGAAATACTGATTACGTTAATTCGTTCTTCTCTAAAACGTAGATAGACGAGCTATAATATTTTCATGCGACACAAAAAGGAATTTGTTAGCCTCGTGCAGTAATAATAAATAAATCACAGTTACGTCGTGATAATACAACATCGTCGTCATCATGATAATTATTATTGTCAGTGTGATAAACTTTATAGGACGTTCTACGACTAGTTTAAATTAATATCTGTTTCGAACAATAGTTGCTAATAATAAATGCGAATTAAACTACTAAACAGTCTTCATACGTTAGTGAGAAACTAATGTTCATTTCACATTCACTATTTTACTGGTACATGCAATTAACTTTTCTCATCACAAATTTAAGTAATTCATTATATATATATATATATATATATATATATATATATATATATATATATATATATATATATGTATATATATATATATGTATATATATATATATATATATATATATATATATATATATATATATATATATAAACATGTGTGTATATATAAAATACACATAAATATATATCGAGGCAGCTTATAAACGTGTGACTTTTATACGAGAGGGTACTCCATTAAGCGATATTCGAAATAATTTTCTTCGCAGTAACTCTTTAAACAGATGACTAATATTTAACCATCGACAAGGTTCAATCTCCTCTTTATAAATTATTTCCTATATTAAAGTGGCGATCAAAACATTATGCTGAAGTAGTATAAGTAGCCGCTGCTAGGATTAACTGTTAATAATTAAAATACGATATAAGAATATTTTATTTTGCGGACGATATCATCATCATTTCACGAATTATACATTATAGAAAACGTAGACGTTATTTTGCGAACGTACGTCGACGAATGAATAGATGAGGACATATCCGGATTTGAAGAAGAAAGCATTTATTGAATATTTAAAATTCTTGAATTATTACATCATTAATTCATGTAGAAAAAAAAAATAATAATAATAAAGATTAGGAAAACGAAGACGATTAACAACATAGATCTCAAGTTAACAATCGGAAAAGAAATGGTGGAAAAACTGTGCAAGAATTTCGATATTTATATCAAGATATAAAAAAATATCCGGAAGCTGAACAAGCGTTCAGAAATTTAGAAACCGTACGGAAAGACGTATAAAGATGAAAGTCAACCGGTATTATGTCGTGTCCGTCCTGAAATAGGCCGCTGAAACGTTTACACTAAACGCGGAAAAAGGAAAAAGATTAAAAACGTATTTGAAATGTGTGGACGCTTAGAAAAATACGGCGGATATCGTGGACGGCAAAAGTAACGAATTCACAACGGAAAAAATGAACGCTGTCGAAGATATCGAGAGAACAAAGCTAAAAGAATACCTTGCGCATAAAATAAAAGAAGAAGGAATATTTATCATTCCGAGAAAAAATACTGGGAGACAAGAAAATGCAATAGAGGAAAACACTCGAAATGATAACAAGACGAAATAAAATAATCGTCTAGGGAATGAGACATATAAAACATGTTGATGTATGGTCTAACAAGAAGCTGCTAAATGGAATGGAAAATGAAAAATCAAAGAAAAAACCTACATAAGAAACGAAATTACATTTTATCAACTAAATTCTATAACATTAATAACATTAATTCTTAATAATAATTTAATTAATTATAAAAATCGACGAGCGAAGAAACTTCGTACCATAATTAACGGTTGTTTCTTAGTTATCGTAAAATGGTTTCGACACAGTGTTAACAAATGAAATAATGTCGGGGAGACCTAATTGGGAATGCAAATAAGATATTCTGGTGCAGCGTGTAGCGTTCAATTAAATTCCGCAGCAATAATTTTGCACTAGTTGCCATTGTTTTTAAGTGCTATCAGACACCGAACACCAGACCCGGGTTTGATAACTGTTGTATACATTAATTCTTTATTTTCAATGCTAAGATCAGAATCCGGATTACATCAATACTACCGTTTCGATTTAAACAAAGCCGAAAAATAAAAATTGTTATTTATATTAATTTAATAAAAATAGAAGGATTATTTAAATCAACATTTACCTAACACGCGCAAAACGACGATTTATTTAAGGCTCGTAATTTTAGTTACATTTCAATAGCTACGAAGTCAAAAATTTCTTTATCGTTATCTAAGAAGGGGTTTATTGAACTGAAAGACTTATCGTTGGTGTGATTTTTGTTGCTAGATGTCATTCGGTTATATATATAATATATATATATATATAGTACAGTTATCTGAATTATAAAGTTCAATACCGTAGTCCAATTTTGTTCGTATTGTAATAACGTTCTACACGCATAATCAGAATAATTTAATTAAGCAAATATAAGATTCCTCGTGAACAGATACATTTCGAGCACTTCCTGTACAACTCGATTCGTGTATTGTTTAACCAATCTGCTGTAACCAGATTTTATTTCATTGTAATTTTAACTAATTCTTCTATCTTATTGATCTTATTGATTTTATGTTACCGAGCTACGTTGTACACCTTCTTCCCGGTTTCTTCCGTTTTCCCTTCAATCATACCCAATACTGTTCTTTGTAATAGCTTGTACATTTCTCCTCTCATAAAATTACTATTTGTGGAAAGCAACTAAATATATGAATCGCCCAAAATCTAGAAACGATCCGATCAAAACGCATGACGGAAATTGGGCAATAGACGACGAAATAAAAACAGAAATATTCGCTACTCATCTGGCAGACACTTTCCAGTCACATAATATCACGTCGCATCTTGAAACTGAAGTTCATGATTATCTCAAACATTCCTCAGCAACCATGCATAGACAGATAAAACCATTTTCTCCAATGGAGATAGGAGCCATAATAAAAAAACTGAATAATAAAAAAGCACCGAGGTATGATCTATTTACTACAAACATTCTCAAGCAACTTCCAAGAAAATCTGTAGCATTTCTAACATATGTTGTGTATAATGCAATGCTAAGACTTCAGTTATGTTGCGATATTATGGAAGTTTGCTAATATTAAAATGACATTAGAACCAGGTAAACCCCCAGAAATATTACATCTTATCGACTAATCTCTTTCCTTCCAATGTTTTCTAAAGTCTTTGAAAGATTAATACAAAAAAAAGGCTCCAGAAGATTATTGATCAAGAGAAGGCAATACCGAATCATCAATTCGGATTATTGGACACTCGACTGTACAGCAGGTTCATCGAGTTGTAAGCCGAATTGAACTGTGTCTTGAAGAAAAAAAAAGATTTGCTATTTCTCGATGTGAAACAATCCTTCGATAGAGTTTGGCATCCAGGCCTTCTCTATAAATGCAAACAAATTTTGCCACCACCGGAATATTATAATATTTTGAAATCACACTTGGAGGATCTCTATTTTCAAGTAATAATTAATAATTGTCAATCATCTCCCCATAAAATTCAGGCTGGAGTACCTCAGGGCAGTGTCCTAGGGCCACTCTTATACTCAGTTTTTACGAGAGATATTCCAGAAAATACATTTATAGCAACCTTCGCTGATGATACGGCAATACTAGCTTCACATGACTGCCCTAGTGCGTCCACTCGGCATCTTCAGGTTGCTCTAGACCAGATCCCTGAATGGTTCAGCATTTAGGAAAATAGCAATTAACGAAGCTAAATGTAAACATTTATTTATTTACTAAAAGAAAAATTGAACGCAAAAAATATCAAGTTTAAGTGGAACAACAATACCTCAAGACTCCTCTGTTAGATACCTAGGAATCCATCTTGATCCGTCTTTAACATGGTCGTCACATATAACGGCAAAAAAGACTGAATTAAATATCAAAACAGCGAAATTAAAGTAGTTATTAGAACGCAGATCGGAACTAGATATTAAAAATAAACTTTTATTATACAATGCGATACTTAAACCAATCTGGCTATATGGCTGCGAACTATGGGGGTGCTCCTCTAAGAGCAACATTCAAAAAATACAGCGGTACCAGAATAAGATACTACGAAGAATAGCTAGCGCTCCATGGTATGTCACTAACTACACATTGCATAAAGATCTTCAGATACAATATGTGGAACAAGTAATCCAACGAGCTGCTCGCGATTAGCTGGCGAGATTGGAAACTCATGAAAATCCGCTGGCAATAAGTTTACAAGTTCAATCGGCGATAAGAAGGCTATAGAGAAAACGTATTACCGACTTCAGATAATGCTTTCTGGCTGTCATCATTCATAACTCGGGAGTTCTGTCGCTGGACCGACTTCTTCTAAAAAAATGTTTTTTTTTCCACATTCATTACATCTGGTAGATGACGGGTTAGACACTTCAGTTCTAGATCAGAAGAAGTTAAAAAAAAAAAATGTCCAAAAAAGTTTATCTTTCGTATTCTTTTCACTATTGTCATTAACATTTTAATTTTAAATCTTCCACATTCTTTAAGTCCAAGGCATTTTCCACATTCTTCGGTAGCATCACATTTCAAATAATGACATCCGCTTCTTCGTATTTTCCTTTTGTTCGGAGCAAATACGCCCGTGTGAATACAACCTGAATTAACTTTATTTTATCAGTAGTCTTATCTTTATAATAATGTTGTTCGTTCGTTATCTGTGCAACGTAGCAGTCGTGCACTTTAATTTTTTGTAATGTAAAAATAACGTAGTTCTCAATATAGGAATTTAGCTATTCGTTTATTATTTCGTTTCGTGTATAAATTAAACATATTAATCGTAATATGGTCCTCCGCGGCCGGATAGCTAAATAACCAATTTCGTAATTTCGTTAAATTCCTAAAAACCGTAATATTGAAATATCTAAAAATTGATGTTATTAATAAAACTCGTCGCGTATTAAAATTAAACTTATCTCGTGTAAAAGGTCAAATAACTGACCTAACACAAAGGAAAGTACTCGAACTCGAACATTTGTGTAAACTTGAAGCAATTTTTAACGACTATTGGGAATTTAAACGCAAGTTTGAAGTCCGAACGGACGAATTAATCGGTCTATTCGACGACAGTAAAGAAGAGTACGAGTCGAAAGCGTCATCTTTAATGAAGGAATTACGCGAAATCAGCAATATCGCCTTCGAGACTGACAGCATCATCAAAACCACTCGTAAAAAAAATTATCTGTAGATAATCAAAGTCAATCGCTCGTAACTCCGTCAGTTGATCTTAACGCTTCGTTTCATGTACCAACCACCACTCAACTGAAATTGGAAAACATCGCAAGTACCGACATTTGACGGTAATGTTTTGAATTTTCCTAATTTTAAGAGCTTGTTTGAAAATTTAATTCATAATAATGACGAATTAACGAATGTACAAAAGCTGTACTATCTGAAACAATCTTTAATCGACGAGGCTAAATACTTTATTCGGGATTTTAAACTAGATGATAAATCATATTCAGAAGCATGGGCATATTTAATTTCGCGATTTGATAACAAACGAGCTGTTATTAAAACCCTATTTAGAAATTTATATAATTTGGAAGAAATTAAAAATGAACAACAAATTCGTACTCTTTTAGACAAAGTCGAAATAATAATTCAAGGCTTAAAAGCTGCGAATGAAGTTATCAACGATACGTTCTCCATGTTTATAACGTATATTGTAACACATAAATTAGATCCATAACGAATAGAGAATGGGAAAATTCCATCACGCAGACTAATTGCTATCCACAATTCGATGACATTCAAAAATTTTTTAAGGGTTCCTGCATCTAATATCGAAGATAGAGATTGGTAGATGTAAATTCGCCAAAATCGACGCAACCACCAAAACCCATTCAAATTAAAAGGAAATCGTTCGTTTCGAAAACAACTAAAATAAAATGTATTCTTTGTAACGAAAATCATTTTCTGAATCAATGTAAAACCTTTGAGGCAAAGAATCCAAAGGAAAGGTTTGAACTAATTAAGATAAATAAATTATGTTTAAAATGTTTTAATCCGCATCATCAAGTTGCAGATTGTAAAAGATTCAATTGCAAATTATGTCACGGTAATCACCATTCGATGTTACATCGTCCGGATTCAATGCCGTCCAACGAAGAATCGATTACAGCTAAACATTCGCCGAATGCGTCGGCTACTAATAACAAGGTGGTATTTTTGTCAACCGCGGTAGTCCAGGTAAAATCACCGAAAATTATTTTCGCTCGTATATTATTAGATACCGCCTCGGAGATAACGTTAGTTCGAAGAAAGCTTTGCGATCTAGCTAAACTCGAAGTAATCAAAAATAAAAATCCGACAACGTTAGTTGGTATAACCGAAGCTTCGTCTTCTCTCAAATATATGACTAAAATTACGTTACAATCTCGTTTTTCGGATTTCCAGTTTAACATTAAAGCAGAAGTAATCGATCGAATACCGTATAATATATCACATGTAAACCTCAATAATGTGATGAATAAGTTACCTAATTTTAAGTTCGCAGAGTCTAACGATATCCCATATAGCGATATTGATAAGTATTAGGTGCGGAATATGTCGAATTTATTCTTGAAAACCAAAGACACTTTATCGAAAACTTAATTTTAAGAAATACTAAATTCGGGTATGTCTTATCGGGTTCGCAGAAATTATCGACTGCAGCGTCAACTACAACGGCATATTGTAATTTATCTACCGTTGATGTGAACGAACAAATGAAGCAATTTTGGGAAATTGAAAAGATCAATCGATTTGAAGATGGGGAGGATACCTAGGAAGTTAAACTCGTAGAACAACAATTCGAAAACACATACGCTAGAGACAGTACGGGTCGGTTTGTAGTTCGTTTACCAATCAAATTGCGTATAAACAATCTTCGCGATTATTACTCAATCGCATTACAAAGGCTGTATAAATCTGAACGGTGCAAGTCACACACGATTCGAAAGGCCTATGTAGAATTTTTACGCGAATATGAAGCACTCGACCATATGCGACAACTAGCGCTCGAAGCTTCAGAAAGTGTTGCGTATTATATTCCTCATCATTTAATACAAAAACCAAATAGCACGACAACTCAATACCGTGTAGTTTTCGACGCTTCGTGTATCGATCAGTCAGGATATTCGTTAAATGATTTTCTTAGAACGGGTCCGTTTCTGCAGTTAGAACTAATCGATATTATTCTTAAATTTCGACTAAATCGTATAGCCTTTTGTGTAGATATTGCCAAGATGTATCGTCAAGTTGTAGTACATCCTGAGGATCGTAAGTATCAATGCATTTTGTGACGACCAAATCCGAATAAAGAAGTTCGATCGTGTATGAATTAAACACCGTAACATACGGTACAAGTTGCGCTTCCTATTTAGCGACCAAATGTTTGCAGATATTAGCACGTGAATTGGAACCAATGGAACCCATTGCGGCCAAGGCGATTCGAAATAATTTCTACATTGACGATTTGATGACGGGATCAGATTGTGTAGAAAATACAGTTAAACTTCAACGTGCTATTCACGGATGTTTAGCAGCAGCAGGCATGCCTCTTCGAAAATACCAAAGCAATTCACCTGAATTCTTACGTAGCTTGGATTCTGCGTTAATCGATGGATTTAATCCACGTCCACTCGGTAATGAATTCGTTACAAATATACTCGGAATCGTTTGGTGCACCGAATTGGACAACTTTCGTGTCGCGTTAAATTTAAGGGCACTTCCTAGTCATAACTAAACGTATTTTTCTGGTCGATATATCGCGAACTTTCGATGTGTTGAGTATTCGAGCACCAGTAACTATCAGAGCGAAGATAATGATGCAAGATTTATGGCGAGCAGAAATAAGATGGGATGATCCAATCGGAGAAAAACTTTGTAATGAATTTCGTATTTACCGAAGTGAATTGAAACTTTTACAAAATTATAGTATTCCTCGTGTGTACCATGCGTTACCAAACATTATCCGCCGAGAATTAATTGGTTTTTGTGACGCATCACCAAGAGCATATTGCGCTGTCGTGTATATGAAATCGATTAATGTCAACGGAGTAAATACAGCATTCGTTTGTTCGAAATCGCGCGTCGCTCCTTTAAAGTTGTTAACGATTCCCCGACTGGAATTGTTATCTGCTTTATTATTGTCTCAACTTATTAATCGTATAATACGTTAGATATTGCTCAAGATTTATTAACTCTGTTTTCCGATTCAACTGTAGTACTTAGTTGGATAAGGCATCCGGTCGAGCAATTAAAACAATTTGTGGCTAATCGAGTTGGAAAAATCAATTCGCTTATACAGATGGAACAGTGGAAATATATAAATACTGCATCAAAAAATCCTGCTGATCTCGGAACACGTGGCTTAAACGTAAGGACTTTCATCAATAATTCCGCATGGTCAAACGGCCCTGTTTGGATGACGACAGACACAGCCGAAACGGTAAATTACACCGAAGTCGACATTGGTAATTTACCGGAAATTCGTAAGTCAAAATTACATTCGTTTACTAATTGTGTAGATACGTCAATAACTACTCGTTACTCGTCGTATAATAAATTAATAGACATTGTCGCATATTTGTTGCGTTTTTCTCACATTGCTCGTAAATTAAGAAATCGAACGGACTACTCTTGGTGTCTAACCGATGACGAACGTAAATCTTCGTTGAATATTGTTATTAAAGTATCGCAATACAGTTTTTTTGCGTCCAATTTTGATAGATTGAATAATTACAAATGTGTTAAAAAGAAAAGCCCGTTAAAAACATTAGACCCATTCATTGATTCCAACGGTATTTTACGCGTCGGTGGTCGATTAAAACTTTCGATAAACGTCATCCTATCATTTTATCCGCGAAATGTAATTTTGTTCATTTATTCGTGAAATATATTCACGAAAAATATTATCATTGCTCGCGTGGAATAATATACGCCTATATCCAAGAACATTATTGGATAACAAACGGTTTTAACAGAATTATTAAAAGTGTTATTTACAAATGTGTTTTTTGTACCCATCTAAAGGCTCATACTGGCACGCAGCTTCTCGGTCAATTACCATCATCGCGAATATCACAAACTAGACCTTTTACCAATGTAGGTGTTGATCTCACTGGTTACTTCGAAGTTAAATGTTTGAATCATCGGGCCATCAAAACAAACAAGGTCTACGGCGTATTTTTTGTTTGTTTCAGTACTAGAGCTATTCATTTAGAAATTGTTTCAGATTTAACCACTGAGAAATTCATCGAATCATTAAGGCGTTTTGTTTCTCGCAGGGGCCTTCCTAATTGTATTTACAGTGATAACGCTAAAAATTTCGTTGGTGCTAAAAACTGGCTACATAGCAATCGTTTGGTGTTCTCGAAGTGGGCGTTAACGGAAGGTATAAAATGGAAATTTATCGCACCTCGAGCCCCGCATCAAGGCAGCTTGTGGGAATCTGCAATAAAGGCTGGTAAATCTTTGCTATTAAAGGCAACACGAGGCTATGTATTAACATACGAACAACTGAATACTGTCTTCTGCGAAGTGGAACGTATTTTAAATTCGCGTCCGTTGTGCTATCACCGTAATGGAAGTCAGTCGTTCGAAGTGATTACACCCGGTCATTTCCTTATTGGCGACAACTTACTCGTGTTGCCCAAGGTTGAAGAGGATGTCGAAACAAATTTGTCTAGTCGCTTAAGGATGACACGATCCATAATCAACCGTTTTTGGCGAGAGTGGTATCGCACCTATTTAACCAGCTTGAATCAACGTAACAAATGGACGAAAACTAGTGCCAATTTTCGTATCGAGGACATCGTAGCTATCAAGGAAGACGGTACCGCTAATATGGATTGGGTTATGGGACGAATTGTAGCGGTATATCCAGATTCCGATGGATTGGTTCGAAACGTATCCATAAAAACAGCTACTGGCTTACGAGCTGTTCAAAAATTAATCAAGCTTCCAGTGAGTGAAGCGTATTGATGTTTCTTTCGGCACTTGGCCGATCTCATGACCCCGGTCATGGGTGGGAATATGTTCGAAGCAAATACGCCCGTGTGAATACAACCTGAATTAACTTTATTTTATCAGTAGTCTTATCTTTATAATAATGTTGTTCGTTCGTTATCTGTGCAACGTAGCAGTCGTGCACTTTAATTTTGTAATGTAAAAATAACATAGTTCTTAATATAGGAATTTATTATTTCGTTTCGTGTATAAATTAAAAGAACATATTAATCGTAATACCATTATAGTTCATGCCTCGCTTGCACATAGAAGCACTAACCGTACGTAGAATTTCAGTATCTTGTTTTTGATCTCTAAGCTTAACTTCCTGTCACAAAGGGTGTTTTTTAATTTCATAAATGTACTTCTAGCTAATTCAATACGAGTTCGTATTTCCATATCAGAATCATGATTTTGAGCCACCTAACTGGCTAGATATTTATATTTTTCCGTCTTTTCAATTTCTTTGTTATCTGAGAACAATTTTTCGTTTAAATTAGGTTTCCACTTCGAGCACATGTTGCTCCCACGATAATTTTATTTTTTTTGAACAAAATTTCAAAAAATTTGTTTAACCATTTCTCGAATTTAGATCGAAACCGTTTATTATTTGTCAACATTTATGCAAAGAATATTATAAAATGACTGTTGTAACTCCAGAGTTTTACGCCATTTATTCTTTGTCGATCAAATACTTGGTTTCTTACATTTCACTATTCAGGATTAAAAAGTGCAAATAAATTACTTCCTCTTCCGTTTCTTCGTATGTAACTACCGAGGCTATTACGGCACTGGTGATTTAACAATTAAACGTAGTAAATGAGGTTAGAAAAGGAAAGGAATTGTATAACTGAGGGAATAGTTGAAGGACTATTGGAGAGGAAACCAGATAGGGTTCGCAGATGAATATGAGGTCGGTAAGGGCGGAGTGTAGGGCAGTGATATGGCAAATAAGAGAGGTGTTTGGGAGTTGACAAAAGGAGCTTAAGCAGAGTTGGAATGTTGGAGTAGATGGTAATGTGAGAATGATATGTGAGAGCCTGCTGAGTGTTATGTAGTTAGAACGGGATAAATTGGCAGGTGATTTCCAAAAGCCAACATTGAGTTTGATAGCAAACTTACTTCCAGCTGTTTTCATTTCGCTCGTCATATTTCATAAATTCTACTTTTAAACCTTTTACATCATATTTATCTAGTTTTGTCTTTTCGCGTTTGATTTTTTTTTTCGCCATTACGATTTGAGTCACAAAAATTTATCACAAAAGTGTCAAATAATAAAGAACGCTGCAAACATTGCTCCCGTCATCTCGTCTGCCTCTACCCTCGTGGATATCTAGATGTAATAAAATATACGATTTTATCCCGCGGCTTTTATATATATATATATATATATATATATATATATATATATATAATTAATTTTCAAACAATTTCGCATTATCGATGATAACTACTTTAATAAGTCTCTGCAAAGATTAAACGATAACTTAATATTCTTTATCTAAATACATTAAACGGACGACTTTTAAAAACCACTTATATCGCGATTCTTTGCTATTGGCAATCAGAAATAATTTTTTATTTTTCAACAATAATTGAAGAAGAACTTCTGTTTCTACTCATTTACAATTAGTATGCTTTCGAACGTAATTAACGCACAGAAATTATACTAAATGTTTGCTTATCGTCAACTTATATTATTTTTCTCATAGAAGTCTTATGTATTGCCAGGGAAAAAGAATAAAAAGATAAATGAACAGTTTTCTTCTTGAAGGCCCAAATTAGGCACAATTCGTTGGAATTGTCTGATTAATATACATTTTCATTTCTATTCCACTACAATCTCCTCTTCTCTTTTTTTCGTTCTTTCCTTTTCATGATCGATATTGTTTATGACAGGGAATTGTCGGTACAATATACATATATATAAACAACATAAAAAAAGAACGATATTTTTTTAAAATAAATTTTATCGAATACTATACGGACGGAAAGATCTAGTAATAAATCTTCTATAGCAAATAAAGGATGATTTGAACTCGCAAAAATTTCTAGGCCATTATTTTCCCTATCTAGTTTTAGCTCTGAACTGTTGCCTTCATTACTATATGTATTTAACTCTCCTGCAGTAGCTTGGGAATAAGGCGCTATCATTACATTCATGTTTGAGATGAAATCAATGATATCCAAACTAGTATCACAAACTAACTCTATGATAAAAATGTTCACAATTGTAATAAACAAACTTAAGTAATGGATAATAACTAATTTCCAGAACACATCGATTCGAAGGATTATTCAATCAGTTAATAACCCAAAACAATGCCATCATCAGCATGCTGACAAAAATTATTACTAAACTAGTAAAATGAAGCCAACATTCTTACGAATAGCGCAGTGGAACGCGAACGGGATATTAAAACCACATTCAAGAAATTAATTACGTTCTTAAAAAAGAAATAATCGATATACTATTGGTGAATCGCACCTTACTAATAAAAGTTTTATTAATGTTCCTCGTTACAAATGCTATCACAATCTACCACCGATGGGTTCAACTCGAGGTGAGTCCTCTGTGATTATAAAGCAGAGCATTAAACATGATCAAAATTTCGGCTTCTAATTCATAGAAATTCAAGCAACAATAGTGGTTCTAGAGTACACAACAAATCCGTTGACTGTTGCTGCAGCGTATTGTCCTCCCCGTTTAATATTAGATCCCGATTAACTTAAAGATCTGTTCTCCCAATTAGGATCAAAATATATCATAGGTGGAGATTTAAACGCAAAACACGTTTACTATGGATCAAGAACCACAGATAGGAACCTATATAAAGCAGCTCACATGCTGCGGAATCAAGAGATATAAAATGAATAAATTCAAGAAATTTAAGCAGCTGGCGCCCCCTGTAAACGTCACCAATCTTGGTGGCGGCCAATCATCCCACACCCGGTCAAAAATGAAACGGCCATTTTCAGGGCCACCACCTTCACCAATACAGTGATTAAGTCCAAATCTTTCAGAATAATGTCTATAAACATAGAAGGTCTAACAGCTACCAAGGAATATATATTGGCTGATTTAATTACACGTGAAAACATTGACACATTTCTACTTCAGGAAACACATTGCGCGGAGACAAACCGGAAGCCCAAAGTATATGGCATAAGACTGACAATTGACAGACCACATGAAAAATATAGTAGCGCAATTCTAGTAAAACATGGTATCGATGTTATTAAAACAACAAAAACTGAGGCCGATAATATAGAAATTATATCGATTGATACAGGAAAATGTACAGTTACATCTGTGTACAAATCGACGAACATTGTATTTAACTATCCCAATGTCATACAAAAAACTGAGATTATTATTGTAGATTTTAACAGCCACAGCGTCAATTGGCAGAGAAACATAAGCTAAATTTGGTGTTCCACTCAAAATTACCCGCATCCTTTAACAGCGGTAGATGGAAACGTGGTTATAATCCGGATAATGTATTTGTCACCGAAAACATCATAAATTTGTGCACTAAACAAGTTTCTGATCCGATTCCGCACAAACAATACAGGCTAATAATATGTGAAATACACGCAGCCGTCAATTCGACCCGTACTAATGATACAAAGCTACAGTACAACTTTAGAAAAACGGATTGGACTAACTTTACAAACGAACTTGATACGACGGTGATAAACATACCTTCAGTGGCTGAAGAATATGAAACCTTTGTTACAGCAGTAAGAAACACTTAAAAAAAAACATATACCACGCGGGGTACGTGAAACATATATTCCGGGTATGAAAAAAGATATCCGAAATCAATATGAAGATTATATAAATAAATTTAATTTAAATCCCTTCGACAAACAAACAACAAGAATCGATTTTAAGATAGCAAACGAAAGGTGTAAAAATTGGCAGGATCTGGTAGAAAATCTCGACTTTAGCAAAGACAGCCGTAAGGCGTGGCAGCTTATGAAGAAACTAAACGGCGATAGCATACAATAAAACAGTATTGCAAACGTTACCGCAAATGAAGTTGCCCACCACAACTCCTCCTAATTGGAAAGCAGGACAAAAAGTTCAAATGAAAAAGAAATCTATTACACCAGCTTTAAGGTCAAACCATTTTAACGAACCAATTACGGAGATCGAAATCGCAAATGCTATAAAAATAGAAAAGCAGCCGGGATAGATGGCACGTATATAGAGTAGATAAAACATTTCGTTAAAGCAACCAGAACCTGGATTCAGAATATGTTTAATGATTGCATCAACAGATTAACCACGCCAAAAATTTAGAGAAAGGCATATGTTATTGCCCTACTGAAGCCGGGGAAAGATGCTGAGGACCCTAAAAGCTACCGTCCGATATCATTAATATGCCATCTATACAAAATATTTGAAAGAGTTGTTCTACATCGAATGGCATCAACAATTTACTCTAAGCTTATTCCTCAACAGGCAGGATTCAGGCCAGGGAAATCCTGCTCTGGACAAATTATACATTTAACACAGCACATAGAACATGGTTTCGAAAATCGTAAAATTACTGGTGCTGTTTTTGTAGATATCACTGTAGTCTTTGACACTGTGTCGCGCCGAATTTTTGGCTAATAAAGTGTATGAAACAACCAAAGATTTTAAATTTACTCAGATAACATCAATGCTGCTAAAAGATAGACGTTATTATGAGTCGAAGAAGTTTCAAATAGAATGATCATAGCACCTTTCTTTCTACAGACGAACCCACTTACTGGCCTACTGTTCCCAATCGTACACCAGATCTGCTAGATTTGTTTGTAGTCAAAGGCATATCACCGAATCATATTAGTATTGAATCGGACCTTGGTAATATATTTAGCAAGCATAAACCAATAATAGCTACTATAAGTACTGAAATAATAAACTTTGTATATTTTGTGATAAAAAATAAAAAACTACATTAAATATTAACAAGTATATAATATGAAAATATAGCAAACATAGTTAAATATAACACTATAGATAAGGGAACTCAGCTGGAAAATCGTAAATTGATATAGCGGGTTTTCTTGTCTTTTTTAAGATGAATTTAACAAAAAAAAAAAAAAAATATCTCTCACAAAAAGTACAGGCTATAACCTGTGGAAAGCTGCTAAAAGAATAAAAAGACCAGTGATGCGCAGTCCGCTAATATTACAAAATGATGGATCCTGGACAAGAAGTAGTAAATAAAAAGTAAATGCATTCGCTAACTACATACGGGACAGATTTCAACCTAATATATAGCAACTATCACATTACAGAATGATAACAAAGGTTCCAAACCGACCCAATACGGAATAAAAGTGATTTCTTCAGCGGAAGTTGTAAAACATATAAAACTTTTGAATATAAAAAAATCTCCTGGCTTCGACTTGATCACACCAAGATATTAAAGAAACTACCTACGAAGGTAATAATGCTAATTACTCACATATTCAATGTAATAATACGTACATCGTATTTCCCCCAACAAATAAAAATTTTTCCAAATTCCGATGGTCCCAAAACCAGTCAAAGATGGTACTAACTACAGACCAATCTCCCTATTAACGACACTAGCTAAGCTATTGGGAAAATTAATTTACGTACGGATTAATAAAATAATTTATGAACAATTTATTATTACCCAACATCAGTTTGGATTTCGATCTAGGCATTCTACCATACAGTTGCTGCATAGAGTAGTAAATCTTATCCAAGATGGAATAGAACATAAGAAATATAATGAAGCGGCTAAGGCATTTGATAAAATCTGGCACGAGGAACAAGCTGAAATCTTTACTGCTTGAGAGACTATCAGTTAATTCTATCATACCTAAGCAACAGGCAGTTTCAGGTCGAACATAATCTATCAATGTACATCCAATTCTATCTGGAGTCCCACAGAGCAGTGTCCTGAGGCCCTTGCTAAATAATCTTTATACAGCAGATTTTCCGACTATTGAATCTGCTCAGGTAGCAAAGTTTGCAGATGATACTGTGAAAATCGCATCAAATAAAAATGCTGTCATTGCCATTACAAAATTTGCAGAATAGTAGATCAGGTTCATCAGTGGAAACTTAGAAAATCACACAGCAAACTGGTGCTAATCGATAATAAAACGACTCGAAGGACCAATGAAGTGAAATATCTAATGAGTTTACCATTGACATGGAGGTCGCATATCCAAAAGAAAAGAAATGAACTCAAGATCCGGATGAAAAAACTTTATTATTAGTTTAAATACCCCATGTACATAAAGCAGGAGGTTGCTAAAAAAAATTCATTAAGACCTACATTAGTATCCTAATGACGCCACAATTAATTCATTCGATAGAGACGAAAAAGGGAAATGGCCGCGTAAGGATAAACACAAGGTAGAAATATTTTTCGAATACTTGTCCAAATACTTCCAGCCAAATGACATGCAAGATGGTAATAGTCTATTTCCACGATTGCACAAGATAATAATTAATAAAAATATAAAATTCTTTTCTCCAGCAGAGATAAAAACCATTATTAAGTCATTAAATCTCAAGAAGGCTCCGGGTAAAGATTTAATCGACGCAAGAATTTTAAAGGAACTTTCGCGCAAGCCAAAATCCGGTTTAGAGCCATTCAACGAGTATTAAAAATGTCGAAAATAATGTGTAAATTCTGTTATATAAGTAGATAAATTTAAATCATGTAGAATGTAGTGATTTTTAAAAAATAAACAATAAATTAATAAATTTTATTAAAAAAAAAAACACAACAAAGCTTTACTATTATCAAGCCACTATCAAATGACCATTGAACAAAAATTAAAATTATATCAAAATATATATACAATCTATAAAAATTTAAAAGGAAAAACAAAACATAAAATGTAAAAAAAAAAATACTTAATTTAGATGTACAATATTATAAAAAATAATTTATAAAATAATCTGATAGTGAATTTTAAATGGTTTTTTTCACTTTGCTATTCAATTTTAATTGTTAATTATATATATATATATATATATATATATATATATATATATATTTATATTTATATTTATATTTTATATTTGTTTACGTCCGCTTGATAATAGCTTAAGAGCCGAAAAGCTTTCTGATCTTTTTATATATCAAAATTTAGCGATTTTAACCACTTGTTTTTTGTTAATTTTTTTAAATAAATAAAGTGTCGCCGAATATTACTCGATGGCTGTTTAATTGAAAATGTAACATACGGTGCAACAGCGATTTCATCAACAACGTTTTCTAACACGAATTTAAAATTGTTAATTTTATATCGTGATATAGATCCAAAATCGAATTTACAACGATGAATATTTAATCAGAAAAAACATTAAGAACACGGTCCAGAACTGTCAAGTAAACGAAAAACCACATACCGGTAGGTTTAGAATATCACAAGTATCGTGAAATTTTTAGCAATATCTGTGCATACGAAACATGAACATATCGAATCAGACAACGATAATAAATCTAAAATCGATTAAATTAACGATAATTAAGAAAACATATCGAATGGGAGAAAAGCAAAAATATCGATGGCGACGGAACGATAGTTGATAAATGACAAATAAAGTAAACAATAAAAAAATGTTAATTTTTCTACATCTTAACAGATTGAAAAACGGGGGACAATGGTAGAGGTTAATTTGAACAATACAAAATACAAAAATGACTAGAGTACGGATTTTTCGACACTAAAAATTTTTTCACGGCACTAAAAATTTTTTTTCGCCATTCATAAAAAATATTTATATATATATATCCTATAATAATTTCTTTATATTACAAATTATAAGTATTGAGAACTTAAATAACACTACAAATATACGAAATTACGAATTTATTAACTGTACACATACAAATATTACACCTTTCCTTAAATAATTCGGTGTTATAATAATTAAACGTTTTCAAAATTTAATTCGCCAAATTAGCCACGTTTATCACTTAGGATATTGTTTAGATGAGAAAAGCTTTTCTTTCCACATCTGCTGACACAATTGGCGCGTATTTGTACGCGCTAATGTCGGCAGGACTAATTGTCCTTACTTATCATTTCCCTTCAACTAAAACATTGCTTATTTTCTTTAAGTCAATATATCCGGTATTCTATTTTCTTGTATTGAAGAATTTCCTCCCTTTTGCCAGTTGGTCAACGCTCTGAAATGTACCTTCCGCAATTTCTATTTTGTTCAAACAAAGACAATAGTCGTTTTTCCAATTTCGTGATTGCGACTTCTAAGCCGAACGTATATGACTTGATGAATGTCAGATCAGTCACTAGATACCTATTTTATATTTTACCAGCGGGATAGAGGGAGTAAATATATTAATTTGAGTGTTATCTTTATTACACGCTACGAGACATCTGACAATTCATTAATAACTTCCTTAAAATTCTCAACATTGTCAGCATAAAAAACTGCTGCTCGTATTCAAGTCCCTCATCTTGTTATTATCACCTCTGGCGATAGGAGGAAGTTCAATTTTTCTTCGTAAATATCTACCCTTGTAGAGCACAAATTATTATTTTCGACATTTATTTTAATTTCATCTTGTTTTCGGCACTTTTCGTAAAAATAAAATTTAATTTGCCAGATCAGCGAACTCCAATTCGAATGGTCAGATCTTCTATAACATGTAGCAAAATGATTCTGAGAAATCCGCACTCTAATTATAACATTAAATTGCAACAACGCTGTGTTACAAAAAGGGTGATGCATGAGTTTTCAGACACAAAAAGTAAAAGAATACGTTTTTTAAACCAATTAAGTCACGGTGTTCCTATGTGATACGTTAAATTGTAATGTTAAGAAAATTTTAACGCGAAATGTAACAAATTTTAAAAGAATTTATATAAACACGTTAAAAATTATCGATAGTCGTACAAAAAGCACTATTTCATAGTAATAAACGTATAAAATTTATAATTTTGCCTTAGAAGTAGATGTATAACTGAAAAAATTAATAATAAAAAAAAAGACAAAAAAATAAGTAAACAAATACACGAATAATGAAAATATATAAAAAGTTCATTAACACGGAAAACACACGTCAGGCAAAAGAAACATCAGTTACGGCGCAAAATTAATCAGATGTACTGGTTAATTGGAAGAAAGTCGCCTCTAAATTTATACATCAAGAGGTTACTATATCAAACAATCCTACGTCCCATCTGGACATATGGAGTTCAAGCGTGGGGGTGCGCTTCTGCTTCCAACAGAGCTATCATCCAGCGAGAACAAAATTCTTCGGACGCTGACTAACGCACGATGGTTCCAGCGGAACAGTAATGTACATTATGATCTGAACATTCAACAAGTTGATGACATTATTCACAACTTTGCAGTCAAACACGAACAAAGACTGCATAGTCACACTATAATGAAGTTACATGGTTAATGGACACTGTAAACGATGTGAGACGCCTCAAGCAAACACATCCATTGGACCTAGTTTATAGTTAAATAATAATTATAGTTCTATCGAACCCCATATTCATAATTAATATTTAGTTAATATTAGTGGAAACTAATCACTGGATCAGCGTACATGTTAAATTATCAAAGTTACTAATTATTTAACCTATGGGTTAAAATTGTAGTAGTGTAACTGCCTTCCTAAAAGGTAGTTATTTAAAAAAAAAAAAAAGTTGTAATTTATTTCACTACAGTCAAGATACTTTTCAAGAAAAACTACATTTTTTACGCCAATGATGACGTTCAATATATTTCCAAACACCATGTTGAAACGTTCCGTCGTAACGTTTTACCCGATCAATCTCCGGCTATTTCAATTTACGCAAACCAAACCTCCATGTAATATCGTCTACTCTGACCGCTGTTAAATCAATTCACTTCCACAACTCTCATTCGCACTTTCCTATGCAGCCGATACCAAATTAAATATGTTAAAAAATAGATATATTCTACTTGTAATTTAAAACGTTCGCGCTATTATCGCCTTTCGTTGTGTGCAGTTGTATTTCTAGTATATTTCTAGTTTATTTCGCTTGTCAGTTGTGCGTGTCTAAAATCGCTATTACTAGTGTTCCGTTAGATATCTAACTTTTTCTTACTTGCGTGTACGCGTGTATTCTTTATTCATTCATGATGATCACTAAATCTACGTATTCCGCTCGTCGGTGACAAAATCAAGTAAATACGTCTACCAGGTATATCCAATGGCAACATCAGTATAACTGCAATACAAGATAACGTCGCAACGGGGGGGGGCGAAAATATAATCGAATCCAACAATGGTGAGCTCGTTTTAGTATTACTAAACAGATGTCAATATAACATCACACAGTACACACGTCTTATTAGAGAATGATCAAGTTATAAATAAAAGTAATAACTCTGTTGATGTAAAAATGGCAGATGATGACGTAAATACGTCACGAAAAGTAGTTCCTACAATTAAAATCGCACAATCAGACAATACATATAACAGGTCATTCGAACACGGAAAAGACAGCGAATTCAAACCCCCAACATCTCTCCTCACTCTGCAGCAATGAAAAATATATTCTGGCCTTTAATAAAACACCATGATTCAGATATTAATCAAACACTTAACACTAAAAATACGCAAACAACTGTCGAAACAAAAAGCATCTCAAAACCGCATTCAATATTTTTATGTGGGATAATTAATTATAAACAAATGGAAGATTATACCTCCTCCATTTTAAGTAAAAGCGAATACATGTGTCAGGCTTTAAGTGAGAAAAAAATTAAATTAAAAGCCAGTAACTCAGATTGTTACAGGAATGTAATCAAACATTTAAAAGAAAAAAATCTAATTTATCACACATATCAAATGAAAGAAGACAGGGCTTATCGAGTAGTACTTAAAACATTCATCACATTATGTCCATTGAAGAAATCAAAGAAGCCTTAAATAATTTAGAGTTCGCAACAAGAAATGTTATTAACGTAAAGTAACCAAAAACTAAGCCACCACTGCCAATGTTTTTTGTGGATATAATACATAAGGCAAACAATAAAGAAATTTACAACCTTAAGCATCTCTTGAACGTGAAAATAAAAGTCGAACCTCTATATAAGAACAAGGGAATAATCTAGTGTCACAGATGCCAATCCTATGGGCATAGCAAATCTTATTGTACGCAACATGAATCTCACGAAACTAAAACTTGTGTTAAATCGACTGATGTACCTGCAAAGTGTGTACACTGTGATGGTGATCATCCAGCTAATTATAAAGGGTATACTGTATATAAAGAACTGTTAAAAACACATCTCAACGTAATTATGTCAATGTTCTACGGTATAATACACAGATAAATAATATATATCTAGACAACACTGAACACGATAAACAGCCATATTCATAGTAATAATGATGATGATAACGGCAGTATCAATAATCAATTTACTAAATTTTTATTAGAATTCAAAAAGATGTTCAACCAGTTAATGCAACAAAACAGTATGATAATTTGCTACCAACTGTAATAAGTAGTTTAATTTCTAAATGAATCTATTATTAACAATAGCTACATGGAATATTAATGGGCTAGCTAAATATCGACACGAGGTTGAACTATCTCTAATAAGCTACAAAATTGACATATTATTACGGTCTTAAACACACTTTACTGCCAAAAGTTATATCAAAATTCCACATTACGTTATTTATAATACTTTACACACAAACGGAAAAGCACAAGAAGGAACAGCAGTTATAATTAAAACTGGAATAAAACATCATGAGATGAGTAAATATTGCGAAGAATTTTTACAAGCTACTAATGTAATGATTGTAACTTCCAATGGTCAATTAGCAATATCTTCAGTCTATTGTCCACCAAAGCATACTATAAAGCAAGAGCAATTCGATAAGTATCTAAAAACCCTTGGAAACGGATTCGTGTCGGCTGGCGACTTCAATGCCAAACATACACGCTTCGGCTCTCGTAGACGTAGACAATTACTTGCATGTGTTCAAAAGAACCAATACAGTATCTTATCAGATGAAGCCCCCTCATACTGGCCAACAGATAAAAAAAAAAACCACCAGATTTATTAGATCTCTTCATTACAAATCGACTCAAAATTGACCACACAATAGAGAAATGACTGGATGAGAAGCGTTCGAGATAAGGCAGAAATATTTGCCAAGTACTTGTATGTTATTATTCAACAAGAAGATCGACGGAACCGAGGATGAAAAATATGTGTATAACTATCTGCAAGTACCTTTTCAAATGTCTCTTCCAATAAAATCCATACAATCGTTTAAAGTAAATACACGTATGCAAAAACATCTTCATTCAAAAAAGACACCTGGATATGACTTAATTACGACATCTATTTTAAAACAGTTGCCCAAAAAAAACTGTCACGTTATTAACATTTATTTGTAATGCAGTCCTTCGCACTGGTCATTATAACCTATGAATAATTTTAATAGTACAGCGTTCATTTTTTATTATACAATACCGCTTCTTAGGTGAACTGTAGATAATTTTCGACGTATTTATATGAATATTTTTAAATTTGAAACATTTCACGTCAACAATAAAATAAAAAAATTTTTTACTGTTAAAATTTCATATACCACACACCGAACATCCTGACTAAAAGCGTTAACATTCAATCTTTATTTTTGATTATTCCACCTTTTCCCCCGGGCTTATTGAAATCCAATATTTTCTATCAATACGTACGACCTGCGTTCGAATTTTTCAGCGAATAAGTACTTTTTAATTACAATTATTTAGTAAAAAATATTTTTAAATGTATTATCTCGTTTATAAGAATATCGCGCTCAAATTGCGTGGAGAATTTTCCTCGGTATCAATTAAAATGAGGCTATGTATTTATAACTGAAATTCTGTTATACTTTGAGAAACTTTATGAGAGCTATTAAAGCAGATAAATTAGAACTGAAGCCGTATGAACGGACTTTTTAAACATATAACGTGTTAATATTTTCTCTAATACAGCGATTTCTGTAATATTTTATAACGCGTTTATTTTTGCACGATAAATCGCAGGTAAACACTTGAAAAAAAAAAAAAAAATTAACTAAGATAAAATTTTTAACAACTTTTTCATAATCGGTAAAATGATCACAGCAATGTCAATAGTTTCCGCGAAATCTCATCCGTGCGTCGATTTAATCCATATAATAATGGACAACAGTCGTACATTTGTATGAAATAATATTGCTATAAATAAAAATTACACTTACATAAGGTTCCTAATAAAACGATGTCTGGTAAATTTCGACTTATTAACCCCGAATTAATACTGCAAAACAAATCAATAACGATGGATGATTATATACGTTTATACATTAACAAACATAATGAATTTCTTTAAAACATGAAAAACCTATTTAAAAATAATACAGCTAAATGCAAGATTTAAAACAAAGAGTCTAAATTGAACTAATAATTTACGGGTTTAACTAAAAAAACAAAATTACAATGACTAATATAGTACACATAGCTGAAGAGCTGAATCTAATTTCAGTCGAAGTCGAAAAATTTTGTTTTAAGAGCACATAAAATATTTTAATAATAAACACAACTCAAAAGAATAATTCGACATTTTTCGCAACAAAAGTTTACAATTTGTTTTTAACCTATCAGCTGAAGTTAAGATACACCATTAGTTTTAAAACGCGATACTGACAATTTTTATGCTTCAAAGTTTTCAAATTAATACATACGCTTTTTGATATAAATATATATCTTCATAAATATCTTACCTAGTGTAACGCAAAAAATGTATTTCACATATATCATCTTCATAATTAAAGATGAATATGAAATGTATAGCACGATCCGATTATGTTGTATTATAATGGTCAATGAAATCAGCTTTAATGTTTGTAAATCGAAAAACACGAAAAATATTTATTATTAATATACGCAAAACACAATTTTAGATATAAAATATAACACAAATATACAACATAATATCCGATGTTTATTTACATGAAGTTCATTGTTGCCAGATGCTAAAAATCGTTACAAATTTTCTATTTAAACATTTAAAATATATTATTAATCAATTCTTAAATAATCCTCTACCAAAACGAAATGTAAAATTTGTGACAAATTTTATTGTAATTTAATAAAATTTATTCTTTGGTTTATATTAATTATTTTCCTAAATGCCTGCAGCTTATAATTTTGTACAAAGTGTGAATTTAAAAAAATTCTAAACAAAAAGATAATTGTAAAAAATTTTAAATTCTTAATGAAGGTTAATCTAGTTAACAGCTTTTTCTTTTTATCTATTATAAAAAATCAGATATTTCATCAGTTAAATTTCATTTTTTTTTTCATTCTTACAATGGAGTCGTGAATAATTACATTATTATTTAGCAACACACCTAGTGTGATACTTATAGGACCATTCAAGATGGGAGCTCCAGAGAACTATTGCTCCCCAAAAAATAATTTTCTAAAATTAATTTATTAGTGTCAAGTATCAAAAATTTTGTATTCATGATGATTCAATTGGCGAAAAAGAGTTAGTGTTTTTGCGCAGTTGGTAAAATAAGATATTTATGTAAAAAACCTCGAAAACTAAAGTTTTGTTATGTTTCATTTTGCTTACATTTAAAAACACTTATTTTCTGCTTATACTACAAATATAATGTTATATATATATATATTTTTAAATGTATATTACATTTATTACAAACATAATGTTACTTTTATATTATTATTATTATTATTAAATAAAATAAATTAAATTTATGGGTAAGTTGTTTCTCTCATTTTTCCTGGGGTGAATAAATAATTTAATATTTATTTTATAATTTAACTGCTTAAGCATTACTGATACTAGGCTACGATTGTTACATATCGTTTAATGTATGAAATAATTAATAAATAAGTACTTTTTTCTTAGTTAATTTTATCTATTTTTTTATAAAATTTGTTAGCTTTATATTTGATTTTTAAAGTCGGAGACTACATAAATCGGTGAGTATTTTGATGAGTTACTGCCCATCAATTCAGGTTTTAAAATCTAACTGTGACTTAAAGAAATTTTAAGGATGTCTCTGATGATATTGGTGAAAACTACTACATATTTCAATAAAACCTTTTAGAAATATTAATATGTAGGGTAGTAGATATATAGAGAAAACAAATAGAAAGTTTTTCTAATTTACATATTAGAAAATCGATTTCGCGCGAATTACTATCCACTGAAAGTAGAATTGTTTTGTATATTGAATCATAAGCTAATGACTAGTGACACATTCATTAATGTTGGTCAAGTCGATGTAAAAATTTATATTTATATATATATATATATATATATATATATATTATACAGTATACCCCACATTTTGAAAAAAATAGTTAAGCATAGGATTTTATTTACCGCCACGTCATTTGCAACGTGTAATTATCAAAACCCAAGGAAAACATATTATTTTTAATAATATAATAGCATACTAGTTTATAGGCATTTTACAAAGATAAAAATTATGTAAAGACAACCTAGATTATAAATCATATGGATTCCAATACACGTATACTTGTTTATATACTCGTTCGATAACACGTATGGGACACATTCGATCCGTAATTACATCGTTTTGCGTGATAACGTCAGTTGAGCAATAATTAAACTTTAAAAATTTTCCAGTTGAAATAGAAATGCATACTTTTATTTCATAAATCTGTATGAAACCTGAAGATGTAGTTAGAAAATCGTTAATTTTGGTGTAAAATTTTTCAAGCTAAAGTAAGGTAAGAAAGAATAAATATAATTTCGTTCCTAAAAAAGATACAATTACATAATAGTAATAAAGTAATAATAATAAATCTGTCATAAAATTGAGAACTATAATTTTTAGTAATTTCCTAATATCGTTGAAATGTCGCGAGTAATTATCGAAAGTTCGATTTTTTTTTTTTACTTAATTACTTCTTTTATAATCAATTATATGTAAATGTACGTATGTTATTATATATATGTATATATATATATATATATATTTATATATATATATATATATATATGTATGTATGTGTGCGTTTGTGATATTTTCTTTATTATGTGTAAAGTAAAAACGTGTTTTGCATTCTCTTTTTATTTAAACAATCAATTTCGAATAGTCATTAGCCTTATTTCTTGATAAGCATTAGTTAAAGGAATTCAAAAGAAACAAGAAAGCGTGAAACGTACGTGAAGTAATTGAAAATTTTTAACATAAAAAAATCACATATTTTTATAAAATTTGATAAAGCGAGTACCAATATCAACTTCAAAGTGAATAATAGATTCTACTTCGTCGCTCATCGTGGTGCATTATCACTAATTAAAAAATTATTTATAATTTAATCTTAATATAAATTGTTACACATTTTTTGTATCGATCATTGCTACCACTACGACTAAAATTAGGTCTATTATAACATACATATTTAAATACTGGTTAAGATCCGGACTTAATATATAAAGTAATTATAAATCTGACGACGGTATTCACTGTAACTAAATCCGCTAGTCTGATTGAAACAAATATTCTATTATTTTATTAGAGAAATTTAGTATATATTTATTATATATATTTTTATTTATTTATTTACAAAATATATTACAATTGTCGAATGCATGACGGAATTTAATTCTTGAAAAAAATTAATTGTGCAATTTTATTATTATATACTATTTACATTTTCTACTTGACTCATAGGATAAGTAATTAGTAAAAAAAAAAATTGTCCGAAACAAAATGTGTTATTATCTAGATTAAATATAATAATTCTGAAATATGTGCAATTATACATATATGTACAAAGGAAAAAAACCAACGAAATAATAAATTAGAGTTGAAATAAATTTATATTTTAACGAAAGGAACATATTCGTAAATCAAAAAATTACCATTCATCATTTATCCACTGAAACCACGAAATACGCATGAAGCCGAGTATTGTAATGTAGCTGAAGTTACGCGTTAACTAGACAACGATGGACAGACGCGCAACTTCATCTACGTCCCGTACAAATACCAGCTATTACATACGATACCGATGCCAAGACAAAAATTGTAACGACCAATACATAATAATTACGCGGGGGGAGCGATGTAGATGAATCTCTAAAACGACTGTGAAATCTTGCATTCAGATGGAAATATCAGCCGGGAATGTTAAAGACAACGAACTAGGCTAAACCACAATTTTTACAAACGATACTGACGGGTTTCGAACACCGAACGTTCGAAATGCAGAATATTAGAATAATTGGTAGGACAAATATTTTTATTTCACGATAACGATGCGCTTATATCAATTCACTGCTGTTTTTTCCCCCTTTTGTTTCCACCTGTAGCGATCTTGGGTCTCGTTTATCCATTTCACACCGGCTGATCTATGTATATCGTCCTGCCACCTTGTATCCGGCCGACCGCGACTTCTGCGTTCTTTTCTTGGAAGCCATTCTGTTATTCGTTTCGTCTGTCATCGTTTCTTCTTGCTACATGACCTGCTCAATTCCATTTCAACTGCGCTACACGTCCGACTACATCTGACAATTTAGTCTGCTGTCTTATCCACGTGTTGGTTTTCTGGTCTGATATCTCGATGCCCAATATTAATCTTTCGTGGGCTCTCTGTGTCACTGCAAGTTTCTTAACAACATACTTCGGCTCCATGTTTCCGCTCCGTATGTAAGCACTGGAAGGATGTACTGTTCGTATACTTTCTTCTTCAAGCTGTTAGATATATCTTTATTTTTGAGGACAGTACTCAACTTCCCAATAGCTATCCACGATATATGCGTTCGCCTTTTAATTTCTTTACGCATTGTTTCTTTCTGTGTGGTAATAATTTGACCTAGATATATATATTCATTGACCTGTTCCAGTATCTGGTCATCTAGTTTTATTTGTAACTTTTGAGGTGTATTTGTCATGATCTTCGTTTTATTAATATTGATGGTTAATCCTGCTTTTTTGGAACAGTCGTGTAGGTCAGTTATCATTTCCTGTAAGGTACCAACATTATTACTAATCAACACAATGTCATCGGCAAAACGCAAGTGACTTTCTTCCCATCAATATTCACACCTTTAGACTCCCAAGACAAATTTTTGAACATACGTTCTAAGGCTGCTATAAATAACTTCGGAGATATTGTGTCTCATTGTCTGACGCGTCTCTTTAACGGTAATTTGTTTTTTCCACCAGCTGTACTTGCATCATTGGCGAATTATAAATATTTTTAATTATGTTGATTATTTAATTTTTAAATAAATACATTTAACTTTTTCATTTTTTGGTATACGTATTTTACCGTTTTCAATAATTTATTTCTAGCTGAGAAAATGGAACGCAGAATTTTATATATGAAAATCGTCGAGGAAAAGAGAAATCAAAATAAAATATAATTTACAAATTGAGAGTTAACCCTTTGGATCCTTAATAAAAAAAAAAAAAAGAAATTATACGCTATTTTAAGAACCTGTTGAAATTACATACCGTATCGACGATTAACAGTCCACTTCCTCGCATAGTTTTCGACATTGTCTGTTAGCCTCATGGGAGATTCGTTTTTGTCCAGTTCAGTTAGCATTGCATCCGATAATAAGGAGCGCGCGTTTTGCGTTATTTTCGACGTGAATCCATCATGATAGTACAAAGAGTTTTGAAAAGAATTCAAAGTTACGCGGTGTAAACCTATACCATCTCGCAATACAATTTTAAGGTAGGAAACTTTCTAAAGACAACTTTTGCAACGTATAAAAAAAAACACGTTCATACAGGTGGCACCTTTTTTTAAACTGGTACTGTCAACGGAACGCGCAATATCGAGATGATAAACTCGAGTTTTTGAGTTATGATCTATTTACAAATATATTATTTAATAGAGTACCGGTAATATTGAAATTATTGTTACAGTTAGTATTAATAATATGCATTACTGTATCCTCTTTATAACAAAATGGAAAAACTTTTACATTTTTTATTTTAAATCTGTACAAAAAACTATTAAGTTAGCCTGTGTCCATTAAAAAAAAAAAAGTCACGTTCAGTTAAAATTTGTGTAACTGAAAAATCAGGATCTAAAAATTTTCATTCAAACCCGAGATTTAAATTTGGATTCACAACTAAAGATTTCCAAATAGTTGAGAATTCTTGGATTAAATTATTATGAACGCAATTTTTAACTAAGCGATAAAAATTTAAGTTGAAAAATAGATTTAAACTACAATTATATGCGATATTATTGAAATTAAGTTTTTCATGCTTTCACAAAAGAAATTCGTTTTTGTCCAGCTTCAATTATTATCGCATACCGAGAAGGAGCACGTGTTTTGTGTGCAACGTTATTTTCGTCGTGAATCGATCACGACAGTGCAAAGGGTGTTTCGAAAAAAATTCAAAGTTACGGGTTTTTTTTAGGGGGGCATACCACGGGATCTGGAAAACCTGAAAACTCGGATTTCTGATGAAATTTTGAAAAATTCAACGACCTATTATGCTGGAAAGTCTTCGAAAATGTTGTAAAAAGACTGAATGAATGTATCGTTGCAAATAGCTTGACATTTGAACGATAATGTGTGTCCACAAATGATTGTAAACTAATCTCTCGTTTTACTATTTTTGTATAAAATTTCATTCAAAAATTTTGGTCGAGTATTCTTTGAGTTATTCACAAGGCGAAACCTTCCGTCTTCTCTCGGGTCACTCTATATATCAAAAGTAACGAAACTATTGATCCGCGTGTACAATAACTGACTAAAAACTGAATCAATTCTTCTTCTAATATGGCTCAAAAATCCACTCTTATTGGAATATCTAATATTTTCAGATGTTATCTATACTCTTAAATGTGTTCTACTAAATTTAACATCACATCATATACGTAATGGTATTTTCTGATTATAAAAGTTACCTCGGCAGTTTTGAGATTTGCACATTTCAATCTCTCGCGATATTATACATAATGTGTTAATAAATAAATTCTCGAATTATTTCGTACTGCATTTCCTATGAAGCTTCCTCAGTTTGCAGAACATTTCAGTATCTCCGATAGTTCCGAAGCTGATCACCATACTCGAACCTCGGTTGGTATGTTTATTCATTTCTATTAGATGTTTAAATCTTCTGTACATCATAAAAACTCCTCCTAAAGTATATTTGTCTCCCTATCGTCCAATCCTATTGCAACCTAATATTTCTCATTTCTCATTTTTTTTTTTTTTTATTTTTTTTTATTACAACTACTCTTCATCTTTATCGCATTCTTATTACTACCATTTGCCTTATGCGTTTTTAAAAGAACTATTTACCTGTTCCTATTTTTAAAATAAACCTTACATAGATTTCCCCACATTGTTCCAAATCGTCCTAATCACATCTTTCTCGAATGTTTTTATTGTACTGCGTCTCGCTCGATACTTTACCAATCTATTATATATTCATTACATACCTTCGTTCGCATTTTATTATTATTATTATTATTTAATGAGGATGCCTTTATAGCCTATCCAACGTGATACTGTATTTATTAATTCTTATTTCTATACACTCGAACAACGTTCGCATTGTTACGGTATTATTATTTGTTGCAATACGGACGCCTAGACCAGAAGCATGAAAATATAGAAATTAAATGGATTGAAATAAGTTAGTTATCTTGAGGAAATGAAGGAGACGTTCAACTTTAGCATGATGATCAGATAGGATTTCAGAGAAGGAGAACGATTGGAGAATTTGTGCCCGGTAGGAATTATAATTGGACAGCTAACGAGTAGATTTTGGATTGTAATATGGGAATTGTAGTTGTAACAGAGGAGGTTGATTTGATAGGTGTCTACGTGTGAGTTTGCAATGTGAGTACTCAGCGCCTCGACAAAAATTTAAAAATGCACTTTTTCCTCGTTTTATACGTTTTATGGGTGGTATAGATAATACGACTTAAGGGTTAATTTTTAGGTAATTTGTCTGAAGATTATATTATTTTTAATGCACGTTATTTTTTCGATGTGGACAACATTCTTGTGAGTTTTTTTTTTTTTTGTTTTTTTTTTTTAAACTGTCTGCTTGTTTTGTTAGTTTGAAAATGAAATTGTTGAAAATACACGTTGAAGGTTTATAACTTGATTCGAAATTTCAAATCTACATCATGCCTGTAGAGAACGCTTTTAGTTGACGTTAAGAATAATTGATTCGTAATTAATTGCAGAGAATCCGATATATCACATTTAACCTAGCTTGTGCGCACTTTCGTCTATTTCCGTTTAATCCGTTCTCTGTTAATAACGTATGGTAGGCGATTATTAAGTAAACTGGGAATGACCATATTTATTTCGCACATCGATAAGATTATCTACTTAAGTTACCGCTTTTTTGCCTTTCTTCCTCTCTTATATCGTACTAATTTCTTCATCCCACTCGTCTCAGTACTAGACATTAATGTATCAGATTTTTTCTCTATTTTATTGCGTTTCCTGAAAAGAAGATAGCTCGCTTTATTTCCGCAATCTTAGATCTAAACTAAATAAGCAGTAATTATTAACACGCGCAGAAGTATATCAGATAAAATTGAAAAACAATGTATTTAGTTATTTAAACATTTAGGTCCGAAAGTATAAGCTAATAACGATTAAACTATTGGAAAGCAACGAAATATCAATTAATCGATATTCGGCAATTAACATTGTGTATTATTTACAGTATAAAATTAGAAAACATTCGTACTTTTATCCTTTAATGTCAAATCGTTCATCACTGCGAGAAAATATGATAGATAAAATCGATAATGTTACGCGTAATTGAGAATTGATTAGAAGTTACAGACATAAAAAGTTCCACAGACAAAAAAATAATAATAAAAAAAAAAAAAAAAAAAAAACGTATATATAAATACGTAATTAATTTTAATCATTTTTCTCACCGAGTGAATATATTAGGCGACGTCTAAATAATAAATTACGGTTATTAATCATCGAACAAGAAAAGATCCGTCCGCGGAAAATATTTACAATTTTTTTTTTTTTTATAATATTTATAAAAATACGATCTAATTCAAATTAAGGTTCACTGCTTAGTCCACCGTTATATATATATTGTATACCAAAGACATAGAGAATGTATCGAAATATGTTAAAATAATACAATATGCTGATTATATACATCGTCCAAACATTTCGGTGATGCAATTAAAAGAATCCAAAAATCAATCACAGATCTAGGAAAAAAACTAAAGGAATTAGATTTAAAGATAAACTGTGAAAAAACTAAAGGAGTAATTTTTACTAGGCATAATGTAGCAGCCCATTAATCAGTCTGAACTTAAAATTGATCAGGTTTGAAGGCACCATAAAATATCTTGGTATACACTTGGATTCCGAAACTTCTGTGGACTGAAGAAATATCAAGTATTATTAAGAAATCCGAAAAAGGTCTTAATCTCTTACGAGCGATATCTGGAATGATATGGGGAGCATCCCACCCGTTAACAAATCTTATGATTTACAGAGCGCTGATAAGATCAAAACTGGATTATTCCCTTATCATGTTAAATTTGAATAAGACTAAACAGAAAAAACTACAAACAATCCAGAACAAAGCCCTACGATTATTTATAGGCGCTATGTCTACTACTCCAGTGCACATCCTATATGCAGAAACTGGGGAATTTCCCATTGAATTAAGACAACAATTTTTAACCGATAAGTTCCTCTTGCATATCAGGAGCCAAAAAATGACAAATATACTAAACCAAATAAAATGGTTATATAATCATAAAGACGAGGCATACTGGAGCAATCAAATTTTACCACCAATGGTTGGCAGTTACGTTAGAACCAAGAAGCTCAATATATTAAAATGTACTAAATTACCTGCATATCAAATATCATACGAAGCTATTCAGATGAATATACATCTAGAACTCGATAAAAATGAATTCTTTTATAAGCACCAAATCGCGGAAAATAATAGTAATATAAATAATAATATATTTGATGAAATAAAACAAAGAACGTTTCAGGATTTCGTAATTATCTACACTGATGGCTCGCTGGATAAATCCAAAGAGTGGTATGTAGCAGCTTTCTACATACCAATTCTAAATATAAGTAATATAAACTGCCATAATTCATCTTGTACAGTAGAACTTATAGCCATACTCAAAGCATTAGTGTATAGTAAAAGATATTTAAAAAAAAAAAAATACTAATCGTTAGTGACTCCACGAGTAATTACAAGTAAGAAACGAAGAAGTTGAATCATATATCTTGCCAGATTAGGAAAATAATAGTGAACTTAAAGAAACAAGAAAACGAGATACACTTCAAGTGGATACCTTCACACACAGGAATACTCGGAAATAAAGTAGTAGACACATTAACAAGAGGTCGGATATATGATATAGAAGACAAACCGATTGAATGGACGGAATATATTACTTGAATTAAGGAAAAAGCGTACGATGCGTGGAATAAGAAGTATAAATTGTTATCCATAACCGAAGGAAAAAATTATCATAATATAAGCCGAATATTCCAAAACTACTTTGGTATCAAATTGATAACTTGAAAAGCTGCTATATTAAAACCGTGTTAAGAATTAGAACACATGCGAACTACAGACCATCTAGCTAGAATGAACATTATTGATTCGAGCCTTTGTCAATTATGCGGACAAGAAGAGGGATCGTTGACACATCTCATTTGGACCTGTCCAAGCTGTGTAGAAGGTCGTGAACCTTTTTTTTCGGTGTGCCTTGCACAGTATGGAACATTCCCATTTGCAGTTAATGAAATACTAGCAAAACCATGTTCTCCTGCGGCAAAAATGCTATATAAATTTATTAAAGATAACAAGATTTGTATTTAATAGACATATGTATACAAATTATATTATAAATTAAGAACTTAGAACTAGACTGGTCAAAATAACTGGACCATTAAAAAAAAAAAAAAAAAAAAAAATTAAATCATTAAGTGCCGTTTCCGTATCGGAGGTAGGCGACTACTTACTATACATATTTTGCTGTACAGTGTAAGTAGCGTATAGCTGGCGTAGATAGACACACACACACACACACACACGGGAGAACTGATTGTAATCGCTTTGTTGTCACGATACAATGCAGTCCGGCGTGTTATTGTAGTGTACAAGATTGTTTACCGGCGCGCATGTTGCGCGTGGTGGTTTGTCATTGCCTTCCACACGATATTAGGATTATTTATTTTCTGATGATAATTTTTGCGTCGTCAATCGTATTCGAATTCGGTACTATAGAAGTCCGTGTTTTTAGACTATTCCGACGACAATAACATCAAGCTTTCCCAGACGGTCAACCATCCAAGTACTAACTTGGTCCGACGTTGCTTAACTACGGTGATCTGACGAGAACCGGTGCATTGAACGTGGTATAATCGTAATTTTATGTCAAATTTAGTAAAGTGTAGCTTACTAACAATATCTCATCATCCTGTTAGCCAGCTTATGGGTTGTGAAGTCAGTAATCCATTGACTATGACTGCGAAAATTAGTTTTATATTAATCTATTTATCTAATCGAATTTACTGATTTCATAACTAAGTCTGCCGGGTGGCGCCTTTTAAGACGCCTGATGTCTTGAATAGTATCCAGTAAATCGACATGTTAGTGTATTTTCAAAATTTAGGACGAAATAAATTCGAATTTACGGAATCTAGAAATATCGTTATATAAAAAAATATCTAGGCTTTTTATAAAAATATCGTATTTCCGATTTTCAAAATTATTCGATAAAAACGCGACTATCGTCCTTTTTTTTTTAATGAATCCTTTTTTTTAAATACGTAATCATTTAGTGTTTAATTCGCTGGATTGAAAGCAGAAATATGATTTAAAAATAACATTTATATTCGTTTTTTTTTTTTTTTACATAATCTATTACAATGATGTACAATATAAAAAAAACACACGAATTATAAAAAATAATAATAATTTGCGAATGAAAATATGATTACCTTTTTACGTGTAAAACAATTTACAATATCTAACGGCGTAAACTATATAAAATACATTTTCGATAGTTCGAGAACGATTTAAATTTTCTAATCGCGATAATTATAATCGATTTTTTTCGAATTGTTAATTTTTTTTTTTTTAAATAACAGTCCTAGCTACTATTAATTGTTATTAATTTTAGAATTAATTTAGTAACTAAGTTAATACACGATACTTGGTATGTACATACTAAATACAATTATTCCGGTACACTAGTCCGATGAATCATACTTTCATTATAACTACATATTAATTATAAGAATTATAAGACAAGGTCAGCTGGGTACCGATGGTCCTGTTCTGTATCTGCTGTCGTAGTCTCCCTTCGTGTTTGGTTGCCATATCTTTTATGACATATCTTATTAATGGCATCTTCGCGATGTATATCGTCATTTTTGTTAAAATTCGAATTGTTTTGTACACGCCCATAAAGTAGCACCGTATTTCCAAATCGGTGTGATAATTTGTAAAGTAACAGCTTATGGTTTTGCGTACGATTAAAGTATAAAATTTTAGTCAGTAAATAAATATTCAGAATTTAAACGGAATTAGTAAATTTCAATGGAACGCTATTGAAAAATTCCGGCGAGAGTAAACGAAAACACTTATAAAAAGAGAAGTTACAAATTCGCGCGCTAATACTTGAATGGGTTAATTGAAATATCGCTCCTGCGGCTAGTGTTCTTCGTCATGTCGAGAGCTACCCGTCATCGTCATCAATATTTGTTGTTCTTCTTGTTCTTGTTCGTTGCAGCTAGCCAATCATGTTCTTTCATTCCTTCTTGTTGTCTGCTATGTTCATTTTTTTATACGTCATTTGCGTTCTTTCTTTTATCTGATCTATCCGTGTTATTCTAGTCCCCTTTTTCTTCAGTCCCATTTAGCACGTATAAAATACAGTGTCGTTTCAAAGTTTCATAAAAGCGACGCTTTTTCCATCGATATACGTCATTTTCAAATCGCAAACGAATGACCAACGTTTACAGGCAAATACAGGGATCGTGAATACGTCAAATGAGAACCTGCTCCTCGGTATACAAAGCTGAAGTACGAAACATAAAGACACTTACACTCAAAAACAATAGTCGGACGTACTGAAACGAATTCGAAGGATTCCCGCATATGAGACAAAGATCAGTCTTCTTGTAATCGACGATATATTTAAAAATTACGATTATTGAGACTGTATTTTAATTATTTAATAAAATATTTCTTATTATCCTTCTGTGAGTAATGTGAGTTTTACTGAGAATATTTCCATCTCTAGGGTAAACAACCGAGATCGATACTAACTTATATTTAATATATCAAAACCCCACACTTGCGTCACACTGTAAATCGTTCGTAATTATTATTATTGTATAAAATATAGGACGACTGAGAGAAGACGATGGTTTTGCTGTTTGAATAATTACTCGACCAAAATTTTTGAATGAAATTTTATTTGAAAATAGAAAACCGAGCGATTAGCTTACAATTACTTGATTATAATATTGTTCAAATGTCAAGCTATTTGCAATAATACATTCATTCAGTCTGTTTAAAACATTTTTGAATACTTTATCAATCATAGGTCGCTGAATTTTTGAAATTTCATCAGAAATCCGAGTTTTCAGGTCTTCTATATCTCATTATTTCGTAAACGCGGTTTTAAAGATATCCCCACACGCGTTACTTTGACTTTTTTTCGAAGCTATCTTTGCATTGTCGCGATCGATTCACACCGAAAATAACGTTCTATGTAAAACACGCTATCCTTCTCGTTATAGGATGCCGTGGCAATAAACGAATCTCTCGTGTATGTACTAAACGTGTAGCAGTCTTACAAACTGCGCTATTCAAAAAACAAAACCACCCGCCTTCTCCGGGTGGTCACCCTATATAAACGGTGTCTATTTGTTCAGTTTGCGACGTCCGCAGTTATTATTTGCAAACTGAAAATGGCGTCACATCTACGCGGACATTCATATTTATACACTCGCGTGTAGATGAAAGCGATATACAAAACTTAATGTTTTTCAAGTTTGGAGATAAACAGGTCCTCTGCTGCATAGAAATGTGTCGGTGGATGTTCTCCTCGTCATTATTTATTTAGGTGGGAGTTGTTTTTATTATGAACCCATTTTTTTCTAATTCGAGCAGTGATCTCGTTAATCGAACTGTTCGATAAAATTTGTATGTTTAAAAATTTCAATGAACAATTCTAGAGCTATTTTGGTCTATTTCAGACAAAAATTTTCTAAATTATTAAACTGTATTGAAACGCCGCAAAACTGTGCCACGGGCCGCAGGGAGGAAGTGAAACTAAAAGACGTTTTTCTAAAAAGACACTTATTTAATAAACTGATGATTTCGTACAAATTTCACGAAGAAAGTCTGCTCTATGCTAATCATGACGTGGCGATGACACAAATGTATTCACTCTCGTTTGTGCAGCGAAGATTCGGACGAAATAACGGATAGATATGAGCAAGCAAAAATTTTTAGATGTATATATTTTACACACACATACATACATATATATATATATATATATATATATATATATATATATATATATATATATATGTATAAAAATAGAGAGGGGGAGTTATGCTGATGTATAGACGCACTTACGCATGTCTGTTATAATTTCTGTACGGTGTTCGTACGTATGTATGTAACCTGAATATACACGTATATGAGTACAGAATGCAGGAAAGAGAGAAGGAAACACTGTGATGAGAATAGACCTGTCAATGCGTCTACGAAACTCCACATATACAACGCGCCGATAGATGTTTCACTACAAAAATGAAATAAAAAATTGATATAAACAATTTGGCGCGTGAAAAAATTTTAAAAATGTCAATTTCGCGCGTTAGATCGATAAAAGTTTAAAAAAAATGCATTATTGTTTCGTTAGAAAAATTAATTCTTCGTACCGATGGCCGTAATTATCAACCAACCGTCTATGACGTATCTGAGATCAATCGACTTTAACTTAGGTTCTTCGTTTAACGACGACCATACGCCGTCTGTTTGAGTTCCGATATTATTCATTTTTAAAATTTCTCGACAATTATTTTCTTCTTCTTCTTCTTCTTCTTTATCGCGATAATCTCCTTTAATCGATATATCGAACGAAGATCGTTTATTTAATGTCGGATGCAGATAACAATAATAAATCGTCATAAATAGAATTCCTATCGGGAAAACCGAAACAGTCGTTATATAGAGCGCAATAAGCCACTGTTGTCGATCGACAAACATCGACGTAGCCGGAGCGCAATATAAATACCAGACGGTAGCCGCTATTAGAATTTCCGCGAAATATATCGTATAATAGGTTGAATATTTGTTTCTAGTTTTACCTTCGACCGTCGACACGTATACGAACAAATAGACGAAACCTAACGTGAAGCAAAATAACATCTCGATCAATTTCGAACAGAAATTATAACCGCGAATAGTACAAAACTGACTAGGTTCTCGTAAGCATAAATACAATCCGGTCAGTAAACAGTGTAAAATACAACAGAAAATTGTAGAACGTGGAAATACGGAAGCGACTTCGCTGGTAGATAATATTCGAGAACCTGTAGACAAATCAATTATATTTTAATTAGGTGAAAATTTTGTTTAGTATAAAATTTTATCAATCGTAATTAAATTCGTCATCGTGTAACATTATTAACTCTTTCGGGGGAGACATTGAGTATATATTAGCCATTTTTGAAACAGAAATCGAATTTGCATAAAAACGACTAGTGACGAAAATTTTTTTATCCGAAACTGATTTTGAAAAACTTAACGATTAAAAAACGGCGATAAATTTTCAAATTTTGGCGGTAAATTTTTTTATCATTAATCGCAACAAATGTGATTTGTATTCCTGATGATAAAATAATTTTTTAACTAAACGAAAACAGACTAAATTATAGAAAACAAGATAATAAAATATAAAACAACACGCTTGCAAGAATATAATCCTTATCGTATATTCGAACCGTCCTCCATCATACAGCGTGTTAGAGCGATAAAACAAACAATAAATAGCAAAATGCGTTTTATACCTAGCGTCGTCTTATAATTTAAGAGATTAGGAGCACTTAGTACATTTCTATTCGCTAACTCGTTGAATAAACTCCGAATCGCTCGAACGATTTAATAAACGGTGTTTATACCCACACAAAGTTACAAAATCTATAATATTTTCCACGTTATTAAAAATAATATAAATTAACAAAAATATAATGTAAGATTAATTATTTAAAAAGAAAAATAGAAATAATTCAGCAAAACAAACCAACACTATAACATAACGAAAAAAAAAAACAAAACAAAAAACCGACTAACCGCCATTTTGCATTCCATTAACTAAATTACGACATAAACGCAGTAAATTTAAATTTTATTATCAAAAATATGAATTTTTTCCAAAAACATTGTTTAAATAATTTAAATTTTTCTAATTGTAATAATTTCGAATATTTTTTTTTTTTGCAAATCATTTTAAAAATGAATAACTTAATATCTCTTCTCCGCCTGTTGAGCACGATCGAAGTGAAATATATTTTAATTTTAAAAATTTTGTAATTAATTGTACCGAATAAAAATTTGTCGAAATTAATTTTAAAAATGAATAATTTAATAGCGCTTCTCGGCCTGTTGGGCACGATTAAAGTGAATATGTTCCTATTGACATCTGATAGACCCTAACCTAAAAATTATGTCTAAATTATTTTAAAATGTTTTTGTAATCAGTTATAATAATTTTCAATCTAATTCATTATAAAATTTGTTTGCAATTAATTTTTAAAATAAAAAATATTCAATTCATCATAGATTGACATCAATCATAGAACCATAAGAATTAACGTTTTTGTTTATTTTAAACATTAAACTTTGAAAGAAGTATAATTTATTTTAAAAAAAAATAAACACTTTCGTATTTTAATTATGTGCAGCGCTTTTAATAAATATATTTAGTCAGTTTAAATTGAATATCCGTGAAATAACACGGTTCAAAATATTAATTTTTTTTTTCGAAAACTGCCGAGCGCCGGATAAAATTTTTTTCGTCACTAGTCATTTTTATGCGAATATAATATGTGCGCCGAAAAATGGCCAAATTCGAAGGTGGACGTATGTACTCAATGTTAGCCACTATTTCGGTCACTATAAAATCCTGATTTTTTTGTTCAAAATTCGTCTGCGAAAAATACATCGAGGTAAGTTGGATCGAATAATCGGGATGATTTTATAGAATAAACATAATGATCGGAGATTTTTGGAAGTAAAAAAGATATACGCAACATCTATCACAATCGCACACTTATAAAAAAAAAATATCCAAAAATTATTAAATTGCTATATCTCCGGGACGATTAGACAGATTTTATTTCGTACATTACAACACTTCTTACTCCGTACTTTCGTCTGGTGTATAACTCAACTGTTCGCATTTAATAGAACTCACGTATCCTGTAAAAGACTGAAATCTTAAACTTTCGAATTATTCAGGTATGATTGAAAATATTGCGACGGTTGTCAGTGATTAAGAAGCGAAATTGAAACTTTATTAAAAATCCCTTCCTACAGAAACGACATCGGAAAAAACCTCCGCGTCAAATCCGTTAATCTGTTTTACGTTTCAACCGCGCAATTTTAATTATAGATAAATGTAGCCTATTGTCCAAAAATATTGTTTACGGAAAGCTTTAATCAGTTGCGTAAAACTAAAGAAAAGTAATCGAACGGTTGGACAATAATGTGATCCAAAGAAAACGCGTAATAAAATACCTTTTGTACATTTATACAGAAAATTAACGTAAAAGACTTCGAATTTGAACTTAATAAGAAACTTAATACATCGAATGCTGTGGTAAGCAATGAATCCATGCATCAAGATTTAGATACCGTTGAACGAACCGAACCCAGAAGCATTTGTTCATTATGTTTATACGACTAATAAGTATTATTTCAGGAAATTTTAGATTCTTTACACGTGGTTAGTTAATATTTCTAATTTTGATCGACGAATATAAGCTATATTTCTATAATTAGATCTAATCGGTTAACACAGAATACGGCAATCGTAAAAATATTCGAATACATTAAATATTAGCTGGAAGTGTCTAAAAAAATATTTGATCCAGGTCATCGGGTAGTTTATAGTTAGGTATAGAGGTAGATTTTAATGCATTGCATTAAAATTATTTTATTATTTACATTTTCATAAAGTATTAATTTTAACAGATTTGTTTCAAAAATTAAATAAAATAAATACTTTTATACCGTATCACGGTATATATATTTAATCAAAACAGTATATTAGTTTCACTGGGTTACAATTTTTATTTTTTATTCTCTTCATTTTTATCATTTGAATATTTCTTCATCACGCTTAAATAGTAAATAATAAACGAAAATTCGAAATATATATGAACAGAAAAAAGAACAATTTTTTAAAATACATAAAAGCTGAATTTCACTTTAAAAAAAAAAAAAAAAAAAAATACGTTGAAAACGAAAAATAGTTCTAAAAAAAATCCAAATCCAACAGATAAGGTTATAAAATGTTAAACTTACGATTGGAAAAACGAAGATAAAAATAGAATAAAAATTGATAAAAAAATATATCACGAAGAAAATCAATAGAGAGCGGTGATCAAATTCAAATAATGATCACGCGGATTACAAGTTCTTACAATGACTGATATTTGTATGTAGTTATCCTAATATTAATAATTCGATTTTCGAATACTCAAAAATAAAAATAATACAGAATATTTAATAAATAAATCACTAAACAAGTTGCATTAGTACAATTTTTCGTACATTTTTCTCCACATTGATGAAAAATGCTTACCAACGATTAAAAAATGCCATGTAAATAAAACGATGGATGCAGTCCAGGGTATATTTTCAAGTTCTTGAGCTGCGAAACGAATAGATCGGTTATAAAGTACTATTGACCACGACATACTGATAATAGATATCGATAATGAGACTAGCTGATAAGCTGAAATATAAATTTCCATTATTTTTGTTTCGGAAAATGTTTATTACTATTATTAAGAATAATAAAAAAATAAGAAATAAATTAAATTCATCTTTATATTCTGTACAAGAAAAAAGGTAAATATAAAATTTTGCCAATATAGAATATTTTGCATATTGGTGTAAATTTTTAACTACTCTAAACGTAAAACATGATTATTTTACAACACTTTGGAGATAACTCGTCAAAATATATTGAAAATATTATTTGTACGATTTTATAATGTATATTTATTCTAAAACGTAAATTCTAACAGGCGTTTTTTCTTACGTTATTAAAAAATAAACGATTAAACAGATAAATAAAAATAAAAATAAATGTTTACTTCGAAGCCAATCATCACGTTCTTTAAATTCGCCGTTTAATAAAATAGCAATCTGCAAGGTTGTCTGAGGACCTGATTCTAAGAAACTTTCGAGAATTCGTATTAACGCTATATTTGAATCTTCCTTTATCACTAAGGCGTAATATTTTTCATGCTCACTTAAATTTTTTGATTTTTCAGAATTTCTACATTTTACGGCATAATTAATTAATTCGCAACATCTGAAATAATAAAGTTCAAATATTCATTATGTAACTACTAGTATTTAAAAATGCCTATAATTCAATATATTTATCCTATTTACAAAAAACTATATATATTTAAACTAGCGATATGAAACAAAACTAATTTAAAATCCAGTCATAATGCATTATTATAAATAATTCTATTAAACGTACATCGGTACCGTCGAATATGCGGAAAATATTTAATGTAGTTTGTTAAAACGGAATGATTCGAATTTATTGTACATTTATTTATAATGTATTATAAATTAAAAACAAATGTACATTTTAGAAAGTTATCGTGTTTTTAAACCGGTGTTTTCGAACATAATCGGAATCAACACATTAAATTTTAAGAGTATAAACTGAATAAATTTATTACATATACGTACTTATATACCTCAATATAGGGGCGAACTGCAACAATAAAAGAATAGATCGGAATATATTGTTTTTCAAGCATACGTCTTCATCAAGTGTATATCTACGTAATAAGATATCGGTTAAAACTTAATTCACTACAATTTTAAATCAGGTAAAAGAAATAATAGGTCATATAATTATAATATAGTGTACTTTGAAAAAGAACTAAAATTAAGTAGGAATACTTACATTCTAATACTAACAAATGCGATGATCACTGAGGGAATTAATGTAAATATAAGAGTCAAAATGAAGTAAGCATTTTCACTGTAATGGTAATATTGATAGGCTAAATTAATATCGAGTGCCATATCCAAGAAATGCGTAATAACCGATAAAAATACACCGCACAAATATACAAATGAAATTCGCTTCACGGTCGGCAATTTATCAATTTCATCGTAAATATCACTCTGACAACCACGCGAATTATTCAGATGAAATGAATATTTATCATGCATTTTTTATTATATTTGAAGGATTACAAGCAATCGAGGAAATATCACCGGATCAACGTTCAAAGGAAAATTACATATCCAGTTCGCACGTTTTGCATTTTCAATTTTGATAATAGACGTCACTCGCAACTTATATTACTTCCGTTAATCTCAATCATACATTAAATTGTTGACAAAATAATTTTGCATATTTCTAGCCTACCCATAGTATACATTTTGTATTTACATCCGGCAACAGTGTCGCCAACTCTTAGAAAACGTGCGGTCGCATAGTTCGTTTAAACTTTAAATATAACACCGAAAAGTAAATGCTTTGAATTTTATGTTTTTATGAAATTCATGAGATTTAAATAATTGAAGCAGCTACATGTAAAATTTTAATAGAATAATAAACATTTATAATACTAAAAGCTTCAAATCGGTATACTTTCGGAACTTTCATAAAAACTCAAAACAAATTAAAATCATTTTAAAATATGTTATTTTATCATAAAAAACTAAAAGTGAACTCGATTCTTTCAGTTTGAAAAAAAAATATTTCAACCATTTTGTTCAAAAATTAATACTATTTACAAGTAAAGGTTAGAAAATTAATATATTATGAATAAGAAGTTGAACTCCAGTGTTAATTTATAAAATAAAAATTGAAAAAAAAATACCTACCTCACGATTTTGACAGGATCACCTTTGCATTATAGATTTAGTAACTCTTAAATAGCTTAAATTACCAATACCTAAATTTAGCAAATATGTCTGAAATCTTTTGAAATAATACATCGTTAAGTATTCACTATTCTGCTCTCGATATAGTAGTTCTATTATTTTAATTTGCAATGTAGTTTTAAATTTTACAGCATAAACAATGATTTATTTGGACGGAAATACTAGAAGTTCTGAATTATATATATTCTAACATTTCTATCCTTAAATTTTTGTCACATGTTATGCGATTTAAAGAGTTCTAATAATGAAAAAAAAATGTTGAATGCTTCAAGCAATTGGTAGGTTGAAAGACAGACATCATTACTTTGATCCTAGAACATTGATTACTTATTCAATTTGTTTATTTATTTAACGCTAGACGTGAACTAAAATATTTTTGTACGAAATAATGTTTTTTTAAATATTATAAAATGTTCATGAAGAAATCGTTCTTAAAAAAATTATATTTTGATAATAGTTTAGAAAAACATAATTTATAGTAATAATATGCCAATTCTCTGATGTTTCTGATCGGATACTCATAGTCAATAATGCCTGATTACGAAAGAATAACGCATCTACACAATAACCGAATTCAATCAATTACATCAAATAACTAGGACTTTTATTTAATATATCTTTAATATTGTAAAAATTAAAATCTGTTGAAAATAAGGACGTGTTCACAATGATAGAAGTAATTCTTGCGAATGATATCCAACCTTTGATAAAAGTTAACAGCCGTGCAATTCTAATCGGCGATTTCGATGCTAGAAGTAAATTGTTTCCGTCATAGGCGCCGACTTTTGATGGTCATGGGGGGGCAGTCGTCCCCTCTCGAAGTTATTATACCGGGGCCAAGCCCCCTCAACAGTTATTAATTAAGGACTTTGTCCCTTCAATGTTTATTATTCAAGAGTTATAGTTATAACCCTTTCAATATCACAAGCTAGACATAAAAATATATAAAATGTTGTCGTATGCATATTTCAGGTAATTTACATGTAAGATTTATTGTGTATGCTTGATAACGACGTAACTTTTATAATCATTCAACTGTTTTGTTTATAATCAATAAAATCACTACTCAGCAATATATTCACATTATATATATATAGATATATATATATATATATATATATATATATATATATATATATATATATATATGGTTTTTATATGTAAGAAAACAATTTTAATGAATTATGTTTATAGAACATAAAAACACATTCTTTTGCCTCCCAAAATTTTTTTCAAGTCGGCGCACCTGGTTTCGATAATAATACAACCCGTAATATTTTATATCACATATCTACAAGAACGAATTATCGTATTCTTGCTTGGAGAGAACCTACTTATTTCCATCTTGATCATCCTTTAGAAATAGTGTCATTGATTTTGCTTCTGTAAAAATGTCTCTATGTAACCTCTTGTTTCTATTAGTCAACTTTCATCGGATCATAATTCGATATTTACTGTCATCTCAGGAGATAAAAAACAGATAAATGAAAAGCTGATTTTTGATTAACAACGTGTAAATTGGATCGAGTTCAGAAAAGTCATATTTTAAAATATTAATTTAAACGCATCAAACGAATTCTCTATAGATTAGAAGTAATGTTTTACAACTAAAAAATCTGTGTATAATTTTCCGCACAATGCTATTCCGCCTCATGTTGCAGGCTTTATTAAATTCAAAAACCGAATTCGAAGATTTACACGTGAAAAATCGATTCGTGAACTTCACCGATTATTAAAAGAATATTAATTTTTTATTAATAAACTAGTACGTTACCTGTTAAATAGAAATAAAAATGATAAATTTAATTTACTTATCTCAAAGCTTCTATTTACAGATAGTCTGTGGTAAATCTGCAAACAATACATATAACACAATATACATTTCTTCCACCCCTCCACGATTTACGCTTAAATAGTAATGTGTATAGTAAGGTAGGAGATGAACTTCTTGCTTCTGAATACTGCATAGCCCATACACGTAACATCAACATATTTCTTCTAGTTATGAAGTAAACAAAGTTTAAATGGCTGTTAAAAAATATCCGAAGAAAAATAAAGATACTTGTAATGTCGATTATGTCAATCCTAAGGAAGTCTTTGCTGTTATAAAAGTCATTAAATATCAAAATTATGTTGGTAATGATAACGTCTCCACTATCGTCATAAGAAAATTTCCATTGGAAGCTGTAGTTAAATTTGCCAATTTATTAAACGCCATGTTTAAATACAGACCCTCAAAATGGAAAGTAGCGAATATTGTCATTTTCCTTATGCCTCCAAAACTAGCAATATTCGTCGCTATCACCTTACTAAAAAAAATGCATTAAAATTGCAGAAAAATTGTTTTTTCTAGATTACATTATCACTCTGAGCAATACAAATTTTTACCTGATATTCAGTTTGGATTTCGTCCGAGATAATCCACTACGCAATAAATATCGAGAATTACAGAATTTGTCAGCTATAATTTTAATTGTAATAAGCATACCAGTCTAGTTTTGATTGATGTTGCCAAAGAATTTTATACAACTTGGTGTAAAAGTATCACAAATAAAATTATACAATATAAATTTCCTTCTTATTTGGTAAACATAATTCATAGTTATTTAACTAATAGAAAATTTTATGTAATGGTGTTTGATTCCAAATCTATTATTGAAACTGTGTCGCAAGATTTTACAAAATATAATTTAAAAGATCACTATTAGATTAGTTACAAAAGTTAACATTTTAAATGTAAATCTGATATTGGTTACAAAAAAAAGCGTTTACTTTAGAAACAATATTGTCTGAATATTATTTTAGAATTTACCGCAGATGTTTTAGAGTTTGGCATCAAAAATTTTGTGCCAGAAATCGCCAACTTATTGAAATCGCACTTCGTTCACCTAATCTACATCTGACAAATTAACCTATGCATCATACATGATGAAAATACAAGTGTTTACCAAATCAAAGATTTTTAAATAGTCACAAACTATAAATGAAATATTACTTAAATAGCTTAAAAACATAATTTGAACCTTCGTAAATAAGAACATCAGATTTATGAACACGAAGTCATACAAGTGCTCAATTTTGTATTTACACCTTAAAAGCAAAAATAAAAATTACTTGTTACACACACATAAACAAAAAAAAAAAGATATTTTATAATGCATCAGGTTATCATCCAATTAGTAAGATATTTATTTTAGATAAATTGATACATGAAATGAAAGTATAAGGTGGCAGAGAAAAGTTTTTATAGAGCATGCTTCCAGATACATAAAATGAGGATCAAACAAATTTAATTACGTCATAGCTTTATAAAAGTAAATATTATTTGTTATTTTAAATGAAACATTCTCGTTACTTTCAGCTTACGGCTGATGATGAAGGTGTAAGTCAAGAAGAGAATTTAAGCAGTAACGGAGCTATCAATAACGTAAATCAATCACCAGTCATGATCTACAGGGTAACCAATTACAAACGTATGTTAGCGGACTTCACTAACATCATTTCAGTAGACAAAGTACGATGCAGGTCCTTAAGTGACAAAAGAGTTGAAACAAAAACGAAAGTAATCGCGAAATATCGAAAATTAATAACTTATTTAAGAACTAGTAACTTAGAATTTCATCTATCAAATTAAAAGTGGAAGAGCTTTCCGTGTTGTTATCAGAAATTTACTTCATAGTCTAGAATTAAACGACATAGCTAGAATTAAACGACATAGCTGTGGCTTCAGTGAAGAAGAACACACGGTTAGAAATATTATTAACATAAAGCATCGATTAACAAAGCTGCCACTATCTCTCTTTTTTTGTCGATCTTGAACCAAGAGAAAATAACAAAGAAATTTACAACATAAATGTCTTTTAAATACGAGAGTAAAGGTTGAGGCGCCGTACGTTAAAAACGAAATCGTACAATGCATTCGCTGCCAGCAATATGGCCATACTAAAAAATACTGTAATCGTGAAGCCATTTGTGTCAAATGTGCATAAATTCACTTGCTATGTGTGCAAAATGAAGGTTGCGATAAAAAATTGCAAAAATTAACGAAGCCAGGATAAAAGCGACACGTTACAATCCCTAAATAGACAACCTACAAAACATAATTTGTTACAAGCACAACAACAGTCGGAAACAGCAATTCAGTTGTGATCTGTACCAACAGCGAAATATGATATCACTTTCGTATGCTCAGGTAGCGTCCGCAAACAAACAAAATTCATCCTATTTTGTAACACCTTAAGTGCCTTTCTGGTTGAAATAAAGTCTTTATTCAAGAAAATGTTCGCACAGCAGACAGAAATGATAAATAATATAATCAACGCCATCATGTCTTCTCTTGTAAACAAGAAATGATGAATAGCAAATACAATAAAAAATCATACATGTTACAAAATTTCGCTCTGGAATGATAATAGATTACTACGACATCGATTAGAACGCGAACTTTACCTAAAATCAAATGACACTGATCACTCAATCGTTACATTATCAATAAATGAACAGGTATGGTTGAAGGAGCATAAGGCAGCACCATGCACCAAGAACACGAAATGGGACACATTCAGAAATTCGCTAGAAGAAAATATAAACCTATCAGTCAGATTAAAAGCAGATACATAACTTATGTTCTACTCACGTGGCACAAACAGTTTACAGAAGTACTCCATTACCAGCTTATAAACCATTACAATGCTGGATGCAGTCAAAAAGTCCAGCTGACAAGACAGTATTAAACAGGCAAACTAGAAAACTCAAAGAACTACTATAAAACTTTAAGAACACATCTTTTAATGAATTTGTTTCTAATTCGACAGCATCAAAGGATAGCAATTATTCATTATGGAAAGCGGCTCGCTACAGTAATAAGCCGAAACCTAGAAATAACCCACTAAAAACGGAAAGTGGAAGTTGGGTTACAGACCATGCTACCAAAGCTAAGTTGTTTGGAGTATATCTGTTAAAGACTTTTCAACCAAAAAGAATGAAATCTATCATTGAGTGTCTAAAATAATTTAAAACAGGATCCAAGTAAATCTGACACTAAAATAAAGATGTTTTCACCGAAGGAAATAATGAAGTTAAACAATAATATTCGTCGGGATATGATTTCATAATGGGCCAAATTCTGAAAGAACTTCCACATAAACCACCAATGAAGTTAACTTGTTCGAAAATGTGATTATGATACAAAAACCAGGAAAGCCCTCTGAAAAAATGTTATCCTATCGATCTATCTCACTTTTATCAATTTTGGCTAAACTGTTTGAAAAACTCGCAAAGAAAAGGTTTCAAAAAGTCATTTATGAAAATAAAATAATCCCCAACCATCAATTTGGATATAGAACTGGTCACTCAACAGTCCAGCAAGGTCACAGGCTCGTTAAAACAATCGAAAGATCTTTTGAGAAGGAGGTTTGTTCAACGACTTTCCTGAATGTACACAGCAAGCATTTGATAAAGTCTGGCACACTGGTCTACTATACAAATGTAAAAGGGTCCTGTCAGTACAATGCTATAATATCATAAAATCAGATACTTCTGAGTCGTAGTAAATAATGAGCAATCTCAAATTCATAAAATTAAATCGGGCGTACCCCAAGGAAGTGTCCTTAGTCCCTTGTATTCAATATTCACTTATGAATACCGGTACCAAGCAAATGCGTATGTAGCAACATTTGCTGATGACACTGCAGTAATGGCGACACATAAGCCTTCGCAAGTATCAAATAAAACCTTGCAAAGTACAGTCAATGAAATTAAAAATTGGCCGAGCAAATTGAAATTGACAATAAATAAGTCTAATAGTACCCACATTATATTTACAAAAAGGAGAATTGTTCGCGATAGATATAATGTCTTTATCAAATGTAGGCAAATTAAACAAAGTCGAACCGTAAAATATCTTTGAGTTCACCTAAACTAAACCTTAACGTGGGCTCAGCATATTAGAGTGAAATGGAACTAAACTTAAAGACTAAGCAACTGTACTGGTTGCTTGATCCGCATTCGCGACTATAAACAAATTATTACTGTACAACGTCGTATTAAAGCCTGTGTGGCTATACGCAGCGGAACTATGGAGCTGTGCATCTAAAAGCAATGTTAACAAAATTCAGACATATAAAAACGGCTATTACGTGCTATAATGGGAGCACCGTGGTACGTCTCAAGCCGTACGCTCCACGAAGATCTAAATATTAAAAACAGAGGATGTAATTTACGTAGAATAAAAAGCATATATAGAGACTACAGCACCATAGAACCCGCTACCAGACAGTTTATTGAAGAAAACAGCAATGATTAAAAGACTGAAAAGAAGAACGATGATGGTTTGGGTTTAGCCAATTCAAAACCTAAACTGAAACCTTACAAATGGGCATGTTCTCAAGAAATCAAGTGCGTTCTCAGGAGACATCTGGCTGATGACATAAATTTGTCAGTACCTGATAAGAAGAGGATATAAAAATAAAATGAAACATGTAACAAAATTCATCGTTGATCTGAAAATAATTAAATATTAATATCGATAAATGTTTATTATTTGTATATTAGACTATAAATAATGATAATAAATGTTTAAATTTAATTAAGTAAAATAATCTTAAAAACGCAAGAAAGTTTTACATTTATTTTATCTAATACAAGCATGCTGTTGAAATTCCAGAGTACTAAAGTTACCTATTAGGTTTACATTACGATTTGACGGAGAATGGATTCTAATGTGTCTCAAATGGGTATCTCGACCATTTTGATGATTACTGATTATGCCAATCTGAAGCATAAATGTTCTAATTGGTTCTTCCTTAAAGTTCCGTAATGGTATTTTTATCCACCCTTTGGGTTCATTTAAATTTTCGAATTCAATTTCGTGTAAATCATTGAAACTGTTACCAGCTCTAATAGAAATTTTATTAGGAGTATAACTTTCATCCAATTTATAATCGGTATACATGTAAACACATTCCACAGTAGTCTTTTTTTCAAATTGGATGTTAACAAAATGCGGCAACTGACCATCAGATTGCCAATACGTGTCCAAACGACGATCCTTCAACTGTTCAATGCCGAATCCTATCAAGTAAGTAGTAAACAAAATAATGTGAGCACATACGTACATGCAACTGACACAAAACATAGTAGTTATGATTAGTTATGTTTTATCATAATCTAATCATTAATTTACTGATCATAAATACACACAAGTCAGGAAAAACATTTGCATGTCAATAAGAAAAATAAAGTCAATACTATATGTGTAAAACTTAACATAGCAATACAATGAAATAACTTACAGATACGCATGAAATTTCTTATCACCTGATTTCACATGACATTTTTTGAAAAGTATTGTTATTTAAAAAGATTTAAAATATCTCAATCCGCTTCTAAATGCTTTGAAACATGAATAAAACACTTGTTATTAAAAAAAAACACAATAATAAACGATTAGTTAAATTAATATTCCAAATTTGAAATAATGCATTTAAAACTAATTTAGAAATCCAAATATATTCTCATTACACTCAGTTGTAAAATTAAGTTGTTAGTTGTGTATGAATGATAAGAAAAAGTTTGTTTTTTCTGCATGATATATAATGCAATTCTTTTTTACTTTTATATTAAGGTAATATAGCAAAAAGTGTTTCTTCGGAGAAAAAAAAAACAACAAAAGAGACGTTTTCAATCAAAATTAATTTTTGGACTTTTTATCAAAAAATAGATCTGTTGAAAGACGATTTTTAACTGAAAAATAGACAAATTTTTGCACATAATTTTGAAATAAGTAATCTTGGTAATTAAAACTAAAATAACATATATATTATGTTCCTGAAATATTTTCTTATATTGCATGTTGTGATAAGGAATGCTACACATTAATTCAACTATTTAATTAAAACTGTTTTTTTCAATATTTTTATCGTTTAGAAAGATTGTACTAGAAAACATTTTGAAAACAACTTTAAATTTCATAATTTTGAATGCTTTCTCATAAATCACATATTACATAATAAAGATACTAGTTAAAAATAACTTTGAAAAATATTTATAATATGCAAAAAGTAAGTAATTATTTACAATAACGTCCGCATGTACCTTTTTTGTGCGACGATAAACTCCAAACTGCCTTACGACCAACTTCGCGAACATTTCCTTCCTTTTCTTCATAAAATGGATCACCGTTTTTACATGAATTGCCCGATATATAACTCTGTTGTATCAAATTTTGCATATATAATATATACATATAGTGCAAATATACATATATTTAAAATCACCTAAAAGATTGCACAAACCATAACTACTTCACTCATATTGATTTAAGAGAACATGTGAAACGCGCAACTAAAATACTCAATTATAGTAAATATATTTAAAAATAACACATTTATAGCGGTGCAGACTAAAAAAATTTCTACATAATTATATTTAGAGAAATATTTATTAAAATTTAAACAACTACAATTAGGCTAAACATTCATAATTCATAATACAAAACCGCCATCGGCGACTAGCGTTAAATGAAGAGAAAACAATTGTAGTTCTTTCAAATTGAAATAATGCAACATTGTAATTTGCACCAAATATTGTTATACACCGTAATAAATAAATTTAATAAATTTTCACACATCTTTAGTATATTTTACATATATTTCCCGTATAATATTTAGTTCATAGTTAGAAAACAGAGTTTTATTTCTAAGTTTTAATTACACCGTCTTATTGCCATCGGTTTGTTTTTTTTCACAAACCGGGCATTTTAAATATGTCAAAAGAAATATTACATATTTATTTTAATACAGATATGAAAATTGAATTTTGTACATGCCTAAATTTAAATTTTTTTAAATGTAATAAAATGTTTGTCTATGTGACAGTTTAAACAAGAAAATAATAAAGAATTTTATATAATTTTAAACAAACTCTATCAAGTGAAGTACCAGTCAACGATTAGAAATTACGTATAAATACATAAAGTTGAGCGAAGTGTACCTCAAGGAAGTATTTCTCTCTTGTACTCGGTATTAATATTAACTGATGTTTCAATTTGTAGCAACTATTCCCAATGTATGGGTACACAAATATCAAATAGTAACTTAAAAAACGCAATTTATGAAATTATTAAGTATTCGAATAAATGAAAGCTATCAATAAATGACTATAAACTGCACAGTGTGCTCTCATCATCTTTACCAAGAAGATGTCTATGAATACAATATTTTTAATCTACATGGTTCAAGATTAACTTTTCTAATAATGAACAGAGTAGACCGGTGGGACGGTACGAGAGCACATTAATTTATAGCTTTTCTACCTTATGTACTATGATTATGAGAGATTTTTTCCAATACGTCGGAAAATATTCTTTACTTAATATTGAATTACAAACGTAGCGTAAAAAAATGGCTGCTTCCCGCTGAAAATATTTGAGGATTTCCCCCGTGATTTTATTAAAACCAGGACCTTTTTTAGTGGACATTTTTTAGTTTTCCATATGCTTTCTTTTGGGGAAAATGGTTTTATGAGCCGTTGAGTCTGTAATGGTTCACTTAAATCATTATTGTTGAGATTATTGTTTGGTGAGTAAATCGTACTTACATATTTTGCAAACACGTCTGCTTTTTGCTGATCGATTTTTACCTTAGGTATCTGTTATTTAACCTTACATTAGTTGGCTCTTGACCTTGCCTTAGTAACTTTTAAGTTGAGGTTCATAAGGATCTGTTATTTGAATTTAGTGATTCTAAATAATGATCAATTTCTTTGTTTTTTTTTTTTATTAATTTCGTACTTTAATTGTAATTACTCAATTATATTTCATTTACGGTAATTATAGGTTATTAAATATATCAATCGGAGAAGTATTAAAGGGGGAACTACAAACTATTGTAACCAACAAAATTGCCGAAATTTTTTCTAAAATTATTTGTGTGGAGCATTTTAATTAATTTGTGATGTTGAATATATATCTAGAAATAAATGTAACTGGTGACAATATTATTATAAAAATCTTTGAGAAGTGAATTTAATTTGTAATGTTTTGTTTCGCTTGAATTTTTTAAAACATATACATTAACGTTTTGCTTATACCACAAGTATAATGTTATATAGCCACATCCAATTTTTTAAAAATAAAAATCAAATTGCAACCTAATTTGTGTTTATTGAGTGAAATCTTAAGGCTTTTATTATAACTATCATTATTTATTATTATTATTATTATTATTTGATGAAATTCATTAGTTTGGTAACTTATTTTTAACTTACACATCACTTAAATTGATATGAACTGTCAAGTTATCACCTTCCAAATTGTAGCTTAGAACCAAAAATAGTTCAACTGATACAAAATATTTGTCTGAATAGATTTCACGTTTTGTATTTTTATCAAAACAGTTGCATATTCAAGTTTCACCACATTTATCATCGTACTTATGTAATTTTGATGGTATTAAATGACATTTTAAATACCCTATTCTATGATATTGCATATTACAGTTTAGGTACAGCCAAAATTAGACATAAACATAAATTAAATTCGCTAAAAAAATTCATTTGGATTATATACTAAATTGAAATAAATTAATTATACTTAATCTTAATATAAATATTTATTTAACGAATTCAAAATAACCAGTCCTACAGATCTAGTATAGAATTTTATTACTTATATTTAATAATTTATCTAATTACTTTTCTCAGTGTTAACCTAAAATATTTAATTGAATGATGCCTTTATGCTTTGTTCAGGAGTCGGTCAATCAGTACGTATATGTTGAAAAGTAAAAATATTTTCAAAACATTTTAATTTTCGATTATAATTTTTTTTAGATAGAATTGTGTATATTATTATTTCAGTTTGGCACCACTGTAAACGATAAGTATAATTCGAAATTTCAGTGTTCGGCTTTATAATTTATATTTCATATTGTTTTGTCTACTGTGTACCTTGAGTGTCTTGATCTGGTAATAGTGGCAATATGAACATTCTACCGATGATGAGGGTTTGTAAGATTTTTTACATTTCAAATATTACATATTTTTGTATTATATATATATATATATATATATATATATATATATATATATATATATATATATATTATTGGTATATACATGTTTGTGTGTGTATATATATATAATTTTATGTAACAGAATTATACGATGGACAGTTCGCGATCATATACAAAACATAATCCTTTCCAGGAAGAAAAAGATGGAAATGTCCGTGAAGTTGGTCGTCAAGCAATTTGGAGTGCATCTTCGTATAAAAAAGGTATATACAATCTTTTCCATAAATAGTTGTTTATCATGTATATATACATTTATCTTGAAACGAATGTTTCAACTTTAATATTTTTACTACTTAGTGTGTATCTTGTGAGGATACTCTTTCATCCACAGCGTTCATAGGTTTTAATACTAATAATAGTGCCTATTTTAAAACAGGGTCTCTTTGGTCTACATTGAATCTTTCAATTTTAAAAATATTTATATAGTACATTAAAAATTATCTCAGGTTATCTAATAAGCAATATTGTACGTAAATATTACTTTATAATTTCACATTTTTGAGTCTTTTTCTTTAATATGTGACTGAAAGGATTAAAAGTTATTTATAAAATGCTTTCTTTTATAATTTTTGTAAACAAAAAATGTCGGAAAGCTAGTTGTAATTATAAATATAGTTGTTATTTACAAATTGTTTAATAAATAGCAGTACTCCTTCGGACGTTACATTTATATGGTTATTTGATTAAAACTTATCAAAAATATTCGGTCGTTTTAAATATTATGGTGGCATAAAATTGTTTTCGTATTAATGTGTTTAATAATTACATTTAAAACTAGAATAAGTCATTTTATTTGGATTCTGTGTATTAAATAATAAATTTAAGTACATTTTAATATAATGTGCGTAAATTTTTTCTTTATAATGCAAATTCATCAGATGAATTGAAATTTATACCAGCTCACAAATGTAAGAAAATAATACTGAAATATAATCAATATTTTGATTTTAAGTTATTTTGATTTAAAAAAATAATCCAGTATAAAAATTGAGCGATTAATGTCATATTGTAATCTCTTGCAAGTAAAAATCTCTTCTAAGAAAAATTATATACAAAAATCAATCTTAAATAAACACGAATTTTTATTTTTTAATTTTTTAACTATTTTTAAAACTTTACAGTATTATGTATCAAGACTATGAATATTGCGTGACCATCTGTGTAGATAATACATTCAAGCTTCAAATCCATTTTTTAAAGTTGAAATTTTATTTTGAGTAAATTTTCAAGATAAAGTTTACGATGGTAATGACGTTCATTCATTTGTCTGATTTATTACATCAATTTTAGCAAGCTTGTATAATTTTGGAAAGAAACCTTTTATTAACAAATGATTTATTTTATTCATATATTAACGAAGACTTTTGCTTGAACTTGTATGTAACAGTAGTATTGCTTATGCAATGTCTCTAAATAGCATTAGTCTGGAATTTCAATATGTTTTTCATATCGGTATGTATCCCAGTTCATCCGATTAAATCATAAATGTTAAAATAATATTATAAATAAAATTCTTGTATACATATTTTAATTAAAAGGAAAGAAAATAATTATGATTAAAATGCTGTAAAGTTTTAGAAGCGACTGCCCAAAAAAATTATTAATACAGAAACAAATCATTAGAACGAACTGCTTTTAAGAAGCGGCAGTTATTTTTTTTAGTAAAGTTGTTTGATTTTTCAAGTTACAACTGACAAAATGTTTAAATATGTTAGTTGTAATTTCTTAAAAAGAAAATAAAATAATGAAGTTGCTATCTAAATTTGATCATAACAGACGTGCTTGTCTGTAAAGTGTTCAAACAAGAATAATCTGAAGGTTACTATTTTGGGGAAATATGCAAAAGGAGATAATAAATTTGCTTTATCAAATGTAAAGTATAATATTATTGATAAAATAAACAAATTCAAATATTTGTCTATAATTTTAGATCACAAGTTTTTTTACTAGTCGAAAGATTCACAAGAAAACAAATTTTCGATAAGTATTATAATTAGTAAACTTCATGACGGGGTATAATTTGTAGTATACTAGAGAACAGGGATACGGCAATTGACTCAATATAACAGGCAATAAAGTTGGATTACAATTTTTTCGAGCATTCTGCGCTCAGTCTTCGTTAATGATATCGTAAAAGTGTCTTTGAAAGTAATTAATTTCTTTAATAAAAGTGGATGCCAAAATTTTTTCGATGAGAATACTTTCAAAATATATTCGAAGTTTAACTTTGAAATTACTCATTGACACTTGGTGGGAAGTCGGAGAAGATCTTAAAATATTTAAAATTCGATTTAGGAAACATGTGCGGCTACGAATATAAAAAATTAATAATTTAATCTAAGACAATGTTTCGAGTTTATTAAATTATAAAGTTTTTGTATGCATTAGTTATTTGGTATATAATACTAAATTCCATAAATTAATTGAACACCAAACGAAAGAGTTTGATCCAGTTGTTGCACTTAATATTTTACAAAACAGAAAAAAAATATTTCCTAAGAATCTTCAATCGGATTCGTTCTTCAATAGAACTAATAAAAATATTATTCATGAAAAATAATGTTCTACTGAAATTGACGTAGATATTATTTTGGATCAACGATAACATGATACTGCGAGAAGAAGAAAAAAAACTTTATATAGGAACCACGAGATGAGCTATCAAGATTTAAAAGAATAATATGTTTATTTTTTGTTTTATAACAGATCAATAACTATTTTCAGTTTTGATTTAACATATACTATTTGAATCATATGTGCAAAGAAATGCTGTTAAAGTACTGTAAGGATTTAAATGAATTTTAATTTATAGTGATCCTAAATAGTATAGAGCTATTAGAGGAAAATTGAACAGCAACTTTACAATTAAAAAGACAAATCCTGAGCAATGTACTAAGTTTAATTAGAAAGTTAAAGTTTGCTCTTGACCTTGTTATTGCTTTAAGAATAATAACTTTAGCAACTGGTGCTTACTCCAAGTGGTAATTAATTAAAAAGTCTTCGACTATTACACAAAGTCGTCTTAATTATTTGATCATTTTTGATAAAAATTTTGCAACGCTGTAAGCGAGAAAAATAGTTTTCATTTTTTATTTTAGTATAGTTTGTGCTACTTTGTTTTATGTTCAACATATCATATTTTTAAGAGCATTTAAAACTTTAAAAAATATATGCCATAATATATGTGGCTTAAGTACATTCTTAATATATATAAACTGTTTTGTAGTATTTAATTATCAACTTTGTGTTATGTTACATGTTTTTTTTTTTTTTTTTTTTTTAATATGTTTATATTATAATTTAGAACGATTTGACCTAATGAAAAGTAGATAGATTATCATTGTTATGTTAATAGTACATGTTTCATTCTGGATATATGTCTTTGTTAAAATTTAAATCAAATAATTATATATATATATATATATATATATATATATATATATATATATATATATATATATGAGATGTCGCGGTGGCGTTGTTGCTGGAGTGCTCGACTGTCAACTCGACGGTCAGGGGGTTCGAAACCAGCACGCGACATAGAAAGTTTTCATCATTATTTAATTATTAATTATCACGGATAAGGCAGTGGCACCCCACTCCGTATAACATCATATGCACGCACATCTGTGTCGCATATAAATACTGCCTTGAATGCTAGTCCATTTTGTACGTAAAAATAAACGTACGATGGCTAGTCACGACGTTCGGCAACGAACAATACGACTATGATGATGATGATATATATATATATCATTTAAGAAAAATAGAAAAATCTCGAGAATATACCAGTTTTTTGTTTCATATATTATAAAAGCTATGATCAGTAATGTTTAAATGCGTGTTCTAGTTCTATCGTAAGAGCTTATGTGAAAATAATAAATCAAAGCATACAATCTGCTGTATTTTATACAAAGAAAGGTTTGAGGCAGAGGGTACGTCTTATTGCATTAAGGTATGCTTATGATTGTAGCTGATACGGATGGAATAAAAACTGTTTTAGAAAATGTTTAAAGTGTTAGCCGAAAATAATAGACTCGATAGGAATAAAGTTAAAACGAAAATCGATGATCACAGGTATAGAAAAGCTGATAAACATTTTAATGATAACGAGTTTTCATGATACGAAGTAGTAAATAATTTTAAATAGTTCAGATCATTAATTAATAACGAAAGTAGTTCAGAAAAAGAAACAAAGCGTTGGATGAAATTAACTGAGATATTAAAAGACGGATAGGCAGCTAGTTTTATTTCTTGTCTAACGTACTTTACTTGTAGATCTTGATGTATGGGCCCTCGGGATCTTATTTTGATAGCTTTGTATTCTATTAATATTACTTTTGGACGGACATTAGCTCGGCTGCGTACAACCGTATTGGTTTTTGCACCATGCGATATACCAACAATTTGTTTGTGACCTGTAAATGAGAGCGCGGTCCAAGCAACCGATAAAGTTGCTTGGTTTTTAAATTAAGTTCCGTTATTTTAGTCTTAATATGCTGAAGCCATGTAAGTGTTTCATCTAGGTGTACGCCAAGATATTTTACGGACGAGTATGTGTGTATTTGCTTGTTTTTTATTGTTATGATATTTATTACGTTCGATTTTCTTTTTTGTGAAAATCATGTGACTGCTTTTATTTTCATTTATTACAATTTTCTAATTATTCAACCATTTTATGAGTTTATTCAAATTACTTTGTAGATTTTCTATGGACTGTTTTTGGGTTCGCATGCGTTGTTATGATTGCCATGTCATCAGCGACAGTTGCTGTTAGTGCATAATCAGTATCTGGCATATCATATGTAAACAGTAGATACAATAGTGGATCGAGTACACTTCTCTGCGGTACACATGCCTAATTTTTTGTATGTGTGATTCTGTTCTGTTTACTATCGCTCTCTGAAATACCTGTCTATTAGATAAGATTTCAAAATGTTGAAATACTGAGTTGGTAATAGTTTTTTGCACTTGTAGAGAATTCCTAGATGCTATACTTTGTCAAATACCTGATGTACATCAAGGAATGCTGCCGAGGTTACTGTTTTTTTTTTTTTTATGTTTCTTCAATTTTGACAACTAGTCGATGCACTTGTTGCACGGTTGAGTGCCCAGTTCGAAATCCAAATTGATGTAATCTATTTTTCAAAAGTTTTTCAAGCACTTTGGCTAATATTAGAAGGAGTGAAATCGGCCGATAAGATTGGGACATATTGAATCTATAAAACAGCATTAAAAATATAGGTTAGCATAACGAGCGCTTTTCTCCGCAATTCTTTCAGAATACGTTCAGTTATGAGATCATACGCGGGTGTCTTCTTGTTATTCAACTTCTTTATTATCCGTTTAATTTCGCGTGGATAAATTAAGTTGATTTCGTTCGGTGAATTATTTGAAGGTGTTCTAAATATTTTTGAACGTTGTTTTCGGCCGGTAATTTTATATTTTGCGATTTAAAGATTCGTGATAGGTGTAGAGTAAACAAATCTGCTTTAGGGGTGTCATCTATAATCTAGTTCCCATTATTTGCTTTTATCGGTTCATTTCTAAGTATTGTTTTATGTCCATACTTAATTGCTCTCCATAGCGTAATTACTCGCTTTCATGTGTGACAGACTTGTGATATATCTTCTAAATGAGTTATTTTTATAATTAAAATTAAAAAGCTAATTAAGACTACATGTACAACGTTATCTTTAGGAAATAGTAAACCACCTCTGTTTATATTATTTATCAAATTGTAATTTTCTTCAATAAACATTTCTTCATTATTTACTATATTTTGTTTGCATATTTGACATTTAACATTTGAAAAATATTTTATTACAGTAACCTGCCGGATAAGTAATAACAGGTAACATATATTTCGAACTTCGTCGAAGTCTTCATCTATTTCAGGATTAAATGAATTATCGCACATTGCCTTTGTTCTTCATGAAAAGATTCTAAACTTTCAGAAAAAATCTAATAGATATATAACCAAATGTTTTCGATGTTAAAGTTAAGTGATTCTCAATTTTTTCTCGGATTCATAAAACTGTCTGATTGAAATGTGATAAATTGCCTATATTTTCCAAATCGATGTTCTAAAGCATCTGTTTGAAATTTCCTAACAATATACATTAACAATTTTTTTCACCGTGTTAATAATATCTATAAAATTAGCCGTGTCTGAAGAATGTTCTATATTTGTAACGAAAGTTAAAAGAGCTTCCTTCATGAAAGGACTGAAAATTTTTAAAGCGAGATTTACATTTCGACGTTCCAGATTAGTTGGAAATAATGCTTTTTTTAACGATAAAGAATATTCACGTTTCAACAGTTTATCTTGTTCTAAACGATGCGATAATATTAAAGAGTTAAAATTTGCAATTTTTATTTCATAGTTTGTATAAAATGAACCGAAAAAACCGCAATTCATTTAAATAAATATATAATTAGAAGTTTTGAAAAATTGATAAACGAAAAAATAACAAACTTAAACGCCGGAACGAGTAAAACTAATCACTAACGACAAACCTCAGAAAATAAGTTACAATAGTAAATAAACATTCCGTGAAATATTTACGACTACTCTCGACGACGAACTAGGGTGTGACGTCACAAGCAGTCGGGCCTTGTTATTAAGTCGGTAATGGGTTAGTTCGTTGTATTTATGTGTCCGAGTACATTAAATCATATTATACAGTTAATTATACGTATATATTTTATTTGTTTTGTATTCGCGAACGGTTAATCATGATTACGTATAACATATTTTTCATCTCTATTATTTGCTTTATAGGATTCGAAATTGAGCAGTTAAAAGATCGTTGCTTAGATACATATTGGCAATCTGATGGCCAGTTGCCGCATTTTATTAACATCCAGTTTGAAAGAAAAACCACTATAGACTGTATTTACATATACACCGACTACAAGTTGGACGAAAGTTATACGCCTAGTAAACTTTCTATTAGAGCGGGTAACAGTTTCAATGATTTACAAGAAATCGAATTCGAAAATTTAAACGAACCCACTGGGTGGATAAAAATACCGTTACGGAACTTTAAAGATGAACCGATTAGAGCATTTATGCTTCAGATCGGCATAATCAGTAATCATCAGAATGGTCGCGATACTCATCTGAGACATATTAGAATTCACACTCCTTCGAATCTTGAAGGGAACTTAATGGGTAATTTTGGTACCGTGGAATACCAACAGCATACCTGTATTAGATAATTTTTTTTTTTTTGCGCGTGTGTTAGTACTACGCGCGGAATAGTAAATTGTTAGATCCCGTGGTGTAATTTGGAAAGTTATTTAACGTTATTAATTATGTCTGGAGTTTTTTTTTTATTATGAAACTTTCGTTTCCGCGAAGTGTTTTTTCCCTATTTTATAGTTTAAAAATATATTGTACGTGTGAAATTTTTAATCGTTTCAATAAAAATTCACGGAAATTGAAATCTAATGGTTTCAGTAATTAACCTACTATTTACCTAATAAAATGTCGAAATCTTTTACAATAGCATTCTAGTCAGTTTACTGAGACTGAAATTATATGTTATAAAGTATTCTAGTGAATTGACTTATAGTGACCGTGATTTTAAGCCGGAACGTTCCATAGTATGTGATAGACACATTTTCGTGAACTTACATAAATTTCTCCGTGGACCAATAACTCGAATTCATCATCCTCCTGTAGCGTCTTCTTGTCAGAAGATGGCATACATCAACATTGATCTATATAATTTCGGTCATTTTCTTTGTATCGAAGCTGGTTGTCATCATCTTCAGCCATTTTCTTCCTCGCATCTTCTCTCCTCGTATTTTGCTTGAACAGCCATTGTAAATAATCCTTCTCTTATTTCGTGCGCCTAAGTACTTTTTTCCTTTTTTCAATATCTTCTACAACGTTCACCTTCACCATTCCATTCCGTTGTAGTACTTCTTTGTTCGTTATCTTCGCCGTCCACGGTATTCCCCGCATTCTTCTTAATGTTCACATTTCAAAAGCGTTTAAACGTTTAATATTCTCGAGTCCACGTTTCAGATGCATATTTTAGGACGGACATGACGTAGCACTGATTTACTTTAGTCTTTATATTCATTTATAATTTTCTGTTTTTTAGTACAGCCTCTAGGTTCCTAAACGCTTGCTTTGCCATTCCGATACAACTTTTAATTTCATTTATATCTCTACCGTCATTCATTATCAATACGCCTAGATATCGGAATTCTTTTATTGTTTCCACCATTTCGTTTCCGATTTTTAATTTTAGATCTACATCGTTATTTGCCCTCGCGAATTTCACGGCCTTCGTTTTTCCAACATTTATTTTCATCATGCCGTATTTCTCCCTTACTTGATTTAGCCTGTTGAGCATCATCTGCATTTCTCTAATCGATCCAGCCAGCCGTACTTTATCGTCGGTATAGCTTATGGATCCTACTTTGCGCCCATTTATTTTGAATCCGGCGTTGTCCATATTTGCATTTTTTATAATTTCTTCTGAATATATGTTGAATAATCTAGGCGATAATGGACAGCCTTATCTTACTTCTTTTCCAATTTGACATCCATTACCACTGTATTAATCTCCTACTTTTATTCGCAATCTGATTCCAATGTTTTCGATTATTTGCAAATTTGTTGTCTATGTTGTGTTTCTGGAGTATATATTTACTAGTTCAGTGTGCTGCACCCGATCGAAAGCTTTTTCATAATCTATGAAACACGCAATCACTTCTCTGTCTGTATTAATTGCTCGTTGCACTACAACTTTCAAAAAAGCTATTGCATCTCTAGTGCCTTTGTTCGCATCGAGTCTATATTGCGTATCGACGAGCTGCGTGTCCAATCTGCGTTGTATCCTAGTGTTTATGATTGAGAGTAGTACTTTGAGAGTATGACTCATTAGTGCAATTGTACGGTATTCGTTGTATATTTGTAATGTAGTCTTTTTGGGAATTCGGACAAGTGTTAAGGTCTTAAAATCTTGCGGGATCTTTCCTTTGTCGTATATCAATATCGTGGCGTAATGTTCTTCAAGATTTCCGCTGGTATCTGATCATCGCCTGCCGCTTTATTTTTTTCTCGCTTTCCCGACTGCATTTTCTAATTCAAACATTTCTATCTTTGGCGCCTCCTTTTCTGTTTTATTGTTTATTTGCGGCTGTCTTGCTTTGTCATCATATAACTCGGTTGATTATATTCAAGCCACACTTTTCCTTGTTCTTCTTTGCTGCCGCATATATCACCGTTTTTATCTTTAATTTTTGCAATGTGTTTTTTCTTTTTCTTTACTTCATTACACTTTTTATCTGAGCATGCATTTCTCTTAAATTGTTTTTCTTATGCATTTCTTCTATCTCCCTGTACGTCTCTTAGAGCCATTTAGTTTTGGCGTTCGTGCATTTTTTCAGTATTAGTTTATTCAGTATTTTGTATTCAGTCTGAGATGTGTTTTTTACTTTCCTTCTTTTGTTTATCAGGTTATAATTATTTCTCGCGTTATCCATGGCTTGCTTTTCCTATTTTTTTGTTTTGGCAAAGTTTTCTGCATTATATTACCATTTCTTTCCACTACTTTCCCCACTGTTCTTCAATGCTTTCTCTTTCTTCTTTATGCCCAAATTCATCCGCTTCATTTTCACGATTATTCATTTCTTTTTCGATTTCTGTTTGTAGTTTTATTTTTATTTCTCTATTTTTTTAAACTTTGAAAATCACAAGCTCTCCTTATCTTTCCTTTTCGACTAATTTTCTTCAATAATATCCGGCACTTAGCTGCTAACAATATGCGATCTGAGTTACAGTCAGCTCCTGGATACGTATGGCAATTTTTTACTGCGTTTTTGTATCTTGCATTTACAAGTATGAAATCTATTGGATTTTTATATCGATCTCCAGGGCTGGTCCATGTGTATAATCTCCTCTTGTGTTGTGTAAACCACGTGTTACGTATTTACAAATCTTGTGCTTCTGTAAACTCTAGCAGTCGTTCGCCGCACTCATTCCCTTCTCCGAGTCAGTATTTTCTTGCGTCTTCACTTTTATGCCTCGCATCTATTTTTGCGATGAAATCGCCTATGACGAAGATGATATCTCCATGTTTCGCACATTTTAGTGTGCTTTCTGTTTCTCTAATTCTTTATCGTTACTGTCAGCGGTGGGCGCACAGATTTGTATTATTACGACGGGCTTTGGTTTTATATCAAACCTTGACTGGCTTTGGTTTTATATCAAACCTTGACTAAATTTACTCTTTCTAAGGTTGGTGCAATATCTTTAATTGCACCTGATAGCGTTTTCTTCACTAGTACCCCTATGTTCATGCTTGTCTTTTCCAGCATACATAAATTTGTAATCATCGTCTGCTTTGAGTTTTCCGTTTCCTATCCATTTAGTTTCGCTTATTCCTAATACATCCAGATTTAAGCGTTTAGCTTCAAAAGGACATTAATTAATAACGATTTTTCGTGATTTAAAAATCACTGTAATTTTAGTTCTTTCGAAGAACATTATTGCACATAACGTTCATTTAGTAAAAGGTTTCCAAATATTTTGGCTATTAAGTTATTATCGGATGGACGAAAAAATATAAAAAATATATACAATTTATATATATATATATATATATATATATATATATATATAAAATAAATAAAATCTAAGAAAATACTTAATTAGATACATAATATTACAAAAAAATATCACAGTGAACAAACATTTATAAAATTATCCAATAGTGAATGTAGGTAAACAACACAATCGTGTACATACTAATCCAAATTCACTAACCAACGAGAAAAATCCTAATTCTATATGTAATATAAAAATTGATTAAATTTATAGTTTAATTTCATAAAAATTTTCTAATTGAATTTAATAAATTATTCTTCTTCGCTGGTGAACAGGAACTGGTGCGTAAGACGTGTTTGTTCGAACCGAATGCGAGATAGGTCCATATGTAAACTATAAATTTTTCAATTCATTTTTTTTTTTTTATATATCGTAAAAAATATTGTTTTTGAGTTCGAAAGTATAATTTCTTTAACTACCAAATAAGTACGTACATATGTACATAATTAATTTGAAAATCGCTCGGTACGAGTTCGCGTATTGTAGTTTACTACTCGTGTTCGTATTTGTGTTTATTTTATTTTATTCAGTCGTTGCGAAGGCAGGCTTAGGCTTATACAGTTCCTTGTGTGTAACAGAAATTATCGACTACATATATAGTCGATAAATGTCTAAAGCTGGAGCTGCGGGCAGGGGAGAATCGTCCCCTGCCCCCCAAGTAAGCACCGTCGGTCGTGGCGGTGGTAATACACATCGTAATATCAACGTTAAAAACGGTGGTAGTAATAATAATATTATCTATAGCAATAATGGGAATAGGTTCAACAATAGTAGTTTTAATGATACTGATAGTGATAGTAATAATAATAACAATGATAATAGTCGTAATAATAAAATTGATGGTAATAATAGCGTGGGTATTAGTAGTAGTAGTGGTAGTGGTATTAATGGTAATAAGCATAATAATCGGTGTAACATTAGTGATAAGAAATCGAATCTTAATATTTCTAACGAGGCTATTATAACAGATGTCGGTTCCGACGAAATTATTTCGATAAATAATATTCGCGTAGAACCGAGTTCTGAAATTGTTAAAGATACTTTATGTAATATTAACATAAATCCTCGCGTACAAGTTACGATATCCCCTACATCAATTAATATTTTTCCGAACGATTTTCAGGGACCAATTATAGTTTTGATTGAAGGAATAAATAATAATATTGGCAACCTTCATCCTATGTCGTTGGCCAAATTAATTCATAATAAAATTACGGGTCTTAAATGTATGACAAGGAGTGGTCGTAACCAAGTTAGACTAATATTTAATTCCGTGGTTCATGCTAATATGTTTCTCCTTGCAGAGGGTATCCACAAAGAGCTTAACATACATTGTTTTATTCCTCAAACGTTACTCTTTCGTTTTGGCATTGTAAGGGACGTTCCGATCGACCTTACAATCGAGGAACTCACCGCATCCTGTACTGCAAGTGTTAAAATAGATCACATACGTAGACTCAATAAACGAAATCAGGATGGTTCCTTTTCTCCTATTCCACTTATTGAAATAAAGTTCTGCGGAAATTTATTACCCGATTGTGTTCATTTTTTCGATTATTATTCATGTAAAGTAGAACCTAGCATTAGGAGACCAAAAATGTGTAACAATTGCCTTAGATTCGGCCATATTAGTAAACTTTGCCGTAGCAAAACTATTTGCGGGTTTTGCTCTGGTAGTCATAAATCATCGGATTGCCAAATTAATCGTGAAACCTCGTCATCAGCTCTGTTTTGTTCCAGATGTAGGGGTAACCACTCCGCTTTCGATCGCGGCTGTCCAGTTTATCAGGAACAACTCAAGCTACAGAAAGTTATGGCAGTAGAAAATGTTTCGTTCTCTGAAGCTAAGTTGATTTGTAAGGGGGCTGTGGTCACTCCTGCATTTTCATTTGCTGAAGTGACAAATAACAAAAATTTCCCAGAGTTGCGTACAAGGACCAGTTCCTTTAAACGTAGAAGAAATAGCAGTGGCTCAGGTTCTTCCAGTCGCCACTACAATAATGGTAACAGTAGTAGTAGTAATAATAATAATAATAATAATATCAGTAATTATAATGGTAATAGTAATAGTAATAATAATAGGAATAGGAAAAATAACAAGAATATTGTCGATAGAAGTCAAATTTGGGGTAATCATTATTACTGTAATTTAGCCTTAAACGTTAAGTCAAGATCGGTGTATCCACCAGAAGGGGATGACGCTGTTATCTCATTATCCGAGCCTATAATTAATAATGTATCCTTGTCTTCAAATCCTAAAGTTCCTCAACCTATTGATAACCAAAATAAATCATCTTTCGTTCTAACCCATCCTCCTTCCGATCTCTTGGTGCCCGCACTTTTGTCCACACTACAAAAATTCCAGATTCCTCATTTGGAGAATAAGCTCGAATCAATAATTCAAATGCTTCGTTCTCCTTAGACATGTGTGTAAATATGTGTATAAGTATGTACGTGTATATGTATGCGTGGGTATCTCTGTGTGTATGTGTATGTTTGTGTGATTGTAAATATGTATACGTACTCTTACGTGTATATAATCTTTCTTTCGCTGGTCAGCCATATTTTGCTCCGTTATCTCATAATCAGTATAATAATTTGCATATGCGAAAAGACCTATCCCTTATAACTACGGATGGTCGAGCATACAATTATGCGAATAGACCTATTCCTGTCATCCAGGGACGGTCGAGCATAAAATGAAACTTAATATTTTACAGTGGAACTGTCGCAGTGTGAAAAATAACTGTGACAGCCTTGATAGATTAATTGATGAATACGAAGCTGACGTAGTGTTATTATCGGAGACATGGCTTGAACCCATTGAACAATTCGAGTATAAAAATTTTACTACTTATAGAAACGATAGACAGGATGGATATGGTGGCGTGGCAATTTTAGTGCGGGACCACATCACATCCTTTCCTATTCCTTGCAGCTTATCGCAGGATAGCTCGAATTTCATACAATTGATAGGCACCAAGATTAATATAAATTCGTCTTTTTATATTCATATTTATAGTATATATGTTAAACCTTCCTCTCGTCCAAATATTTCTATTTTCTCAGATATTTTTAATTCATTGAAAACTCCATTCATTATCGGTGGCGACTGGAATGCGAATAATGTAGCCTGGGGTAGTTCCACAAATAATTATTTAGGGAACGTGTTATATGAAGCCTTTTTGAATGTTGACTGCTGCATCTTGAACGATGGCAGTCCAACTCATTTTGGTAGGCCCGGAACTGTTGCCAACCCGTTAGATTTGACATTTTGCTCGCCTACATTTGGTCTAATAGCTAGCTGGAAAATTATCCCAGACACTTCAGGGAGTGACCACTGCCCCATATTAATAGAAATAGGTATAAATGAGGTACAGGATAGTTACAGATTTTTTGATCAGTCCTTAGGAAAAAGGTGGAACTATATTCGTACGAATTGGCAATGGTTTTCTGCTCAGCTTCAGAAACATGATTTAAATATATGCAATGAGACTGACCCTAGGATCCAGTTCCAGTTGTTATATGAAGCTATCAGCGAAGCCCTATCAAAATCGTCACCATCTATAAAGGAGCGTGAATATAAGAAAACAAGGAAAAGTAACTCAAGCCTTTGGTGGTCAGTTTCCTGCCATCGCGCAGCTTGTGATAGAAGGAGAGCTTTTTTACAATATAAGGAAAATAGTTCTGTTGAAAATTATCTGCACTGGAGGAAAATTAATGCTTTAGCTAAGCGGGAATTTAAACTTACAAAAAGGAAGAAGTGGCAACAGTTTTGCATGCAATTCAATCGACAAACATCTATCTCTAAGGTATGGGAATTATCTAAATCGTTCAGGAGTTCTTCTTATAATAAAGTTAGACAGTTGTCAGAGGACAATTTTTATTCATTTGTTGAGTCACTGGCTCCACCTCATGTACCTGAACTAGAAGAAGTTATAATACCTGAAAGTAGCCCCTCGGATCACTTTTTAGATGCTCCTTTTACTGAAAAGGAGGTAGCTTACATTTTATCAACGAAGGATTCAACATCGCCAGGATACGATGGTGTTTCTTTCGAAGTATTAAAAAAGCTGCCGGAAAATTTTTTTACTATCTTCGTTCACATTTTAAATAAAGTTTGGCAAACTAAATCGATTCCAAGTTCTTGGATGATTTTTGTTATCGTCCCTGTGCCTAAGAAAAATGGATCACTTAGACCAATTGCATTAGCCTCTTGTTTTAGAAAAATTTGTGAATCCGTTATAGCTTCGCGTCTCAACTGGTGGTTAGAGCATAATGAAATCCTTCCAACTAATATGTATGGTTTTCGAAATAACACCAGTACATTGGACTGCGTGGGTGATTTAGTTGGTAATATATATAACAGTCTCATTAATAAAGAATACAATATTACTGTTTTCCTCGATATAATGAACGCCTTTAACAACGTACATTTGCCCACTTTACAGCAGAAACTGTTGTCCCTAGGCATTCCAGAGCATTGCTGCCACTTCATTAGTAGACTATTTTCGCAACGCCACATTTTAATAAGTTCATCGTCCACCAGATACCATCGAGTGGTATATAGGGGAATTCCTCAGGGTTCTTCCCTCAGTCCGTTGCTTTTTAATTTATATATTTCAGAACTGGCACACGTGCCTTTGTATTCCAAAACTCTCCTTTATGCCGATGACATTGCGGTATTTAGTTCCAATACATCATTTTCCGACGCCGTATGTAATATTAATATGGATATTGATTTAATTGAACGAGTTCTTTATAAGTTGGGGTTAACTCTAAGTCCCCTGAAAAGTGCGGCAGTGGTTTTTACATACAGACATCTCACAGTCAATAACTTCTCTATCACAGCAGAAAATGGAGTTATTCCCTTTTGTAAGTCAATACGGTATTTGGGTATTACGTTGGATACGCGTTTAACATGGAGGCCACATATTGAACATCTTATAAAAACTATTAACCGCGCCGTTAACATTCTACGTAATTTATACAATACTCGTTGGGGTGGTGATCCTTTCATACTGTTGATTCTTTATAAGTCGCTAATTCGTTCTAAAATGGAGTATGGTTGTGTTTTTTATGGATCTTCAGCTGAATCATTGTTAAATAAGCTTGATCGTGTGCAAAATGAGTGTGTGAGGCTCTGTATTGGTGCAGTTAGAAGTACTCCGATACCGGCATTGTTGGCAGAGTGTAAGATTCCTCCGTTACAGCTGAGACGGAGTTATTTAGCATTAAAGCTCTTGATCGGTAGAATGTACATAGATCGCTTTCCGCTATACAATTTATTCTACCACATTTATTCCAACTGGCGGTTTTCAAACAGCAAAATGCCTCTGCTGGCTTCGGTTTTACCTAGGTTGGATGAATTTCAGGTGCAGACTATGCGAATTCATATACCCATCCAATTTATGTTACCTTATTCATACAATTTTGCCAATAAAATAACATTTTTCTTTCCAGAGAACTACGTCCATTGGCCTCCCCCACTGATCCGGGCTACATTTAATAATATTATCGCTGAAAATTTTCCTACGCATATCCTTGTTTATACAGATGGATCGAAGTCATCTCAGGGAACTGGTGCAGCAGTTTATATCCCTTCTCTTAATATTAGCAGTGCATACAAATTATCTGATCTCTGTTCCTCATTTACAGCTGAGTGTGTGGCAGTATTTCTTTCTTTGTCGTCCTTAATTGATGCGAATCTTCCAGGTAATTATCTCGTTGTTACCGACTCACAGAGTATTTTAAAGGCTATTGAATGCAAAGGGAAGGTGTCAGATTCATTGATTTCAGCCATCTTGTTGAAACTTAATCAGCTCGAAAATCTCAGTATATTTGTGTCATTCTTGTGGGTACCGGGACATCGAGGAGTCCCCGACAATGAAATGGTAGATGCAATAGCTAAAAGGGGTTCTTCTAGTGGTGTTTTATTCTCTTCAGTTTCTTCTCGTGACGTCATTCACTTTACACAGTCTGTTCATAAAAAGCTCTGGGATCAGACATATATGGAGTGCATACAGCGGTCGCCTCTTACTGCGTATTATCAGCTGCAGCCGTCTCTCCCTAGGTTCCCATGGTTCTACGTTTTCAAAAACATCAAGCGGAGAGGAATTGTGCTTATCAGCAGATTGCGGTTTGGGCATTGCTTGTTGCCTGACCGCCTGTTCGTTATGCAGCTTAGAGATAATCCGTATTGTCCTCTACATGCTGGTCGTGTAGTCTGCAACCCTGATCACGTGTTCTTCGAATGTCCTTCATTAACAGCATTACGTTCTGAACTGTATCTCAAATTACTTTACGCATCTCGTGGTGGTCCTCCTTATAATGTAATGTCCCTTCTGCATGTTGAGAATCTAGATTTATTCCCGGACATAGCGACTTTTCTCGAGAAGTTGTCCGAGTTCATAAGAATATGAGTTAGTGATTATTACGGCTCCACGTTGGGTAAGCTGTAAAGGCATCCCCATTAAAAAAAAAAAAAAAAAAAAAAAAATTTGAAAAACACGTAATTGTAAAAAATTTCTGCACTAATCTATTCTATGCGATATATTTGAAAGTTGAGATATGAGCAATACATTATAAATGAATTATATACAATACAAAATATATAAACACGGCAAAAATATGTAATTTTTTTATAAACCCATGGGGGTAAGGTTAAAGTAATTACATAAAAAATCTGAAAAGTTGAAGAGCCCAATGCTTTCTATACATAGCGTCGTTATATAATTTAAGGGATTCGGAGTATTTAGGATATTTGTATTCAACTCCCAATCCCTTAATCGGTTTAGTAAACAGTGTTTATTCTGACACAAAGTATTAAAATCAAATGCGTTTTCCAATAATTAAATTATAATCAAACAATAAACGAAAACACTTAAATAATTAATAAAGATAAAACAAAGTAACTAAATGAAACAAAATAAACTTAATAACATAAGACGACCAGCAAATGACTGCATAAACAGCAGAACGCACGGCACTATTCTAATCACATAACCTAAAAGAGAAACAGAATAACCGCCATTTTGCATGATTAACCGTCATTTTACATCCCATTGACTTAAATTAGCAAAAACACACTATAATCAAATTATATTATCAAAATATTTTTTTATATATGCTAAAAAGATATGTTTAAATTATTTTTAAATGTTTAATTTTCAATCTGATTCATTATAAAATTTGTTTGCAATTAATTTAAACAAAAAAAAAAAATATGCAATTTATAATCGATACTAGAGCGCTCCAATAGATAACATTTTATACCAATCTAGAATATTATAACGTTTGTTTATTATAAACACTAAATTTTGAAAGAAGCATAATTTTTTTCAAAAAAATTTTTCGTACTTTAATTATGCGCGGTGCTTTTAAATTTAGTCATTTTAAATCGAATATCCGTGAAATAACTGGTTTAATAACGAGTAATTTGTTTCGATCTTGTTGATTTAGTAACTTCCTCCCTCTCTTTACTACAATTAATATACCGTCAAGACAATAAAAATCCAATAATATTAGAAATTCAACACGATCTACACACACTATATAAGGAAGGATGTGAACGATACTTTTGTGGATCCCAAGTTACATTGGGATGCACGGTAGTGATACAGTAGACCTTGAAGCTCAGTCTATGGAATTTTCACCAATACCAGAATACTCACCACCTCGATCAACATTAGCACACGTAGTCGTGAAAACAAGAAACGTGTGATTCATACAGTCATATCGCACAATTATACCAAAAGCCTCCGCTAGCCAACTGCCCTATATGCGGTCATGTAACAGAACCAACAGTCATATGCTTAATTTACAACTGCCAAACGTATACACCGTACAGGATAACACACAAAATACAGGTCCCGATATATAAAATCGTCTCGAACAACCCTCTATTTATAGTTAGAATCCTAGCTTTTACCGAAAAAAGCGAGCTCCTAACATACATATAAATTAGTCACATGTCTCCCCACTAAAGCAAAATCATAATGAATTAATTTCTAATATTAATAAAAGTTTAAAGATTTACATTAAAATTAAAACAAATAAAAATACATACATTTTATATACAAAATGTATTGAAGACTACGATGAAGTATTAAAAAATTTAACGGAGATGAAAATCGAACACCACACACACACACACACACCGAAAACTAGGAAACCTGTTAAACTTATATTAAAAGGTCTTCCATATAACGTAAATATTAACGATGTAAAAAGCGACATCGAACAAAAAATTAACGTAATTACGAATATAAAACAATTTGTTAAGAAAAATAACGAAAATGGTATGGTAATAAATTTACTAGTATACTCGGTAATTTTCCCGGCCAATACTAACTTTAAAGATATTAAAATCAAAGAGATATGCTAATGGTACGATGTGAAAAATTTATTAGTAGAAATCCAGTACTTCAACGTTACAACTGCTTAGGGTATGACCATGTGACCTACAATTGCTTTAAAAATTGTAAATGTTTAAAATGCGGCGGACTGCATAATTTTGAGAACTGTATGAATGAAAATCGATTAAAATGTGCTAACTGGTAATCATACAGCTAATTCTGAGAACTGCACAGTTTATAATAAAATATCGCACATCGTCCTGAACAAAAGGTCACGTCGTAATTTAGCAAACGTATGTAATAATTCATGTGACCTAAACAAACCCAATATCACACACTCGAATAATCGTAATTTATTTAGTAATGTTAATAATAATGACAAAAATGATATTAATTATTCACGCACTTATGCTCAAATGGCGTCTAATAGAAAAAAAAAATACGAATAATTATAATATTAATAGTAATAGAAGTAGTAATAGCAACACTAACGATTTATTTCAAATTATATAATTATTTAAAACTAAAATACTTTCTTGTCTAAGAAGTATCATTTCTAGATAAAATACTTTCTTGTCTAAGAAGTATCATTTCTAGGTTAAAATCGAATCGCAACTCGGATGTTTTGAATGTAATCACAACCATTTTCGAATGCGTTATCGACACCTTCGTAATGGATTAATATTTATTCTCTATGCAAATAACGAAAAACGATATTAGCATGGATGAAATGCAAATTCAATCACTAATAAAATGATTGAACTAGAACACTTCATTTGCACAAATAATGTTAAAATTGCAGAAATTTCAGAAACTAAAGTAGATGAGAGCACTTACCATCTCCCCTGGCACTGTGCAAATAATAACAATTTAAAAATTATTATAGGAAACTTTTAAACAACTATATGATAGGTTGAATAAATTAGTTAAAAGACGACTGTTATAAGAAAAAAATGTTCATTACAACGCGTTTCTCAGTAATATACCACAAATGAATAATCAGCTATGGAAAGTAAACAAATATTTTTCCCGGGGACGAACAAACTTGCCTCCTATTAAAAAACCTGGAAGTGTCGATATAGTAGCGTACTCAAACGAAGATAAAGCTGAGCTTATAGCAGAACACTTTCAGAATATACATGAACAGAATAAAGCAATGTCCACACGATACCACGAACGGAAATTAAAACAAACGATAAATACATTTTTAACAAATAACGTACCTGCATTAAACTATGCTGACTTAACCTCACCGAAAGAGGTCAAGAACTGTATTAGATCACAAAGAAATACATTACCGGACGCGATAAAATTAGCGTAAAAATGATTAAAAATTTATCTCGTAAATAGTTGCTCTCACAGTGTTATTTAATTCCTGCATTCGTTTGTGCTGTACTCTGTCGTGGAGACTGTCCTTAATTGTACCTCTTCCTAAACCTTTGGTGATGAAAAATATACGACCTGTTAGTTTGCTCAGTAACATTAGCAAAATTTTTGAGAAAATATTATCCATTAGATTTAGAAAACACAGTGATTTAAATGGTATTCTTAATAAGTTTCAATTTGGTTTTCGACCGAATTTAAACACTACCACGCAGCTAGTAAAAATTTGCGCTCTAATTACTGATAATTTTAATAAAAATAAATACACTGGGCTAGCACAATTTTGGTAATGCTTGAAAATGATTTTTATAGTCGAAAAGCTTTGCTTATATAATAAAAAAATTTTTAGTGATTAACTTCGATTTTATTTTGTTTTGTTAATATTCATAAAATCGCTACTCTCCAATACATCAACATAGTCGGTCCAGCGACAGAAGTCCCAAGTTATGAATGATGGCAGCCCGAAAGCATTATGTGAAGCGGGTAATACGTTTTCTCTTCAGCCTTCTAATCGCCGATTGAACTTGCAAACTTATTGCCAGCGGATTTTCGTGAGTTTCTAATCTCGCCGGGTAGTCGCGAGCAGCTCGTTGGATTAATTGTTCCACATATTGTATCTGAAGGTCTTTATGCAATGTGTAGTTAGTGAAATATCATGGAGCGCCAGCTATCCTTCGTAGTACCTTATTCTGGTACCGCTGTATTTTTTGAATGTTACTCTTACAGGAACATCTCCATAGCACGCAGATAGCCAGATTGGTTTAAGTATCGCATTGTATAATAAAAGTTTATTTTTAATATCTAGTTGCGATCTGGGTTGTAATAACCACTTTAATTTCGCTGTCTTGATATTTAATTCAGCAATTTTTGCCGTTATATGTGACGACCATGTTAAAAACTGGATCAAGATGGATTCCTAGGTATCTAACAGAAGAGTCTTGAGGTATTTTTGTTCTACTTAACGAAATTTTCAATTTTTTTTTTAGTAAATAAATAAATGTTTACATTTAGCTTCGTTAATTGCTATTTTCCAAATGCTGAACCATTCAGCGGTCTGGTCTAGCGCAACCTGAAGATGTCGAGTGGACGCACAAGGACACTCATGCGAGGCTAGTATTACCGTATCATCAGCGAATGTTGCTACAAAAGTATTTTCTGGAATATCTCTCGTCGAGTATAGGAGTGGGCCCAGGATACTGTCCTGAGGTACTCCAGCCTGAATTTTATTGGAAGATAATTGACAATTATTAATTATTACTTGAAAATATCGATCCTCCAAGTACGATTTCAAGTGGAAAGATTTGTTTGCATTTATACAGAAGGCCCGGATGCCAAAGGCTTGTTTCGTATCGAGAAATACGGCGGAACGAACCTTTTTTCTTCAAGACACTCTTCAGTTTGGCTTACAACTCGATGAAGCTGCTGTATAGGTGTCCAATGCAGAATCCGAATTGATGATTCGGTATTGCCCTCCTTGATCAATAATCTTCTGCAGCCTTTTTTGTATTAATCTTTCAAAGACTTTAGAAAACATTAGAAGGAGAGAGATGGGTCGATAAGATGTAATATTTTCTGGAGGTTTGCCTGGTTTTAGTATCATTTTAATATTAGCAAATTTCCACGGTATCGGATACTGAAGTCTTAGCATTGTATTATAGACGTATGCCAGAAATACTAGAGATTTTCTTGGAAGTTGCTTAAGAATGTTTGTAGTAATTAGATCATACCGCGGTGCTTTTTTATTATTCGTTTTTTTTTATTATGGCTCCTATCTCGATTGGAGAAAATTGTTTTATCTGTCTATGTATGGTTGCTGAGGAATGTTTGAGATAATAATGAACTTCAGTTTCAAGATGTGACGTGATGTTATGTGACTGGAAAGTGTCTGCCAGATGAGTAGCGAATATTTCTGTTCTTATTTCGTCGTCTATTGCCCAATTTCCGTCATTTTGATCGAATCGTTTCTAGATTTTGGGCGATTCATATGTATTTAATTGCTTTCCACAAGGAGTAGTTGTAATCCTTAGAACTAGATAACTGAGTTACATCATCGGTAAATGAATCGTTTTTAAATTTTTTTAATAGCATCTTGAGCTTTTTCGTTTGATTATTTAGTTGAGTTTTGTCTTTTGGGCATCTAGTAATCATCCATCGTTTAGGCAGTTGCCTTTTAACAGTTACTTGTTTACGAACAACGTCAGGATAAATTATAGTTTGACTGACTTCGATTGAGTAAGCAGCATTTATAATGAGGTTTGTAAATAAATTTATGGCGTCGTCGATACTACATTTTGTTTGTAGTGGAAGATGTCGATTTATATGATGTACTGCTCTGCTGATGACGTCATCATACCGTATTGATACGATTAGCAACAGATTAACCGCTGCAATTAACAAAATATCCGAATACTTTCGTAAGTGGAAAATTAGAATTAACGATAGTAATACAGAGACTATTATTTTCACAAAGCGTAAACCCGCTATAAATTACTTTGTTCGAATTCATAATGAGGATACCTAGACTGGAAATCTAAAGTCAATTATCTCGGTGTAACACTAGATAGTAAGCTAACTTTTACTGAACGTATTAACGAGTGTATCTACAGGGGGACATAAAAAAATGAGTGTGCTGTTTTCAATATTTAATAGGAAAATGCTATCACCGGTGAACAAGATTTTAATTTATAATCAGGTGATTCAACCTAAAATTCTTTATGCCAGTCCTGCGTGGTCGAACACCTGCCTAAGTAATATAAACAAATTACAACGATTACAAAATCATTGCCTAAGAATAGTGTTGAACAAATCCAGGTACAAGGTCATTAAAACGATATCCCTATGTACAAGAAATAATAAAAAACAGGACCTTAAAATTTTTTAACGCATAATGTCTGCTGACCAAAATGTCAATGAAATTGGAAACTACGATTATCAGTCTCTACGACACAGGTATAAAAAATATAAGACGAATTAAACATATCTTACTAGGGTAGTATTAAAATTCGATGATATTATAGATAAATTTTATTCGATTTATTTTTGTATTCTTTTCTCTTTTTAAATTTTAAAAATTATTTAACCATTGTGTTTAAAATTTACTTATGAATTACACGTTGCGGGTTTTTTGGCGAATTTTTCCTGTAAATTTCATTAAGCGATAAATGTATATAACTATCACTTATGTATATTTTTAAAAATTATTATTATTAAGTTTATCGGTTAAGATAGAACATTATAAGTTATTCCTTTTTTGTTAAATTTAATTAATCAAAATATACTTCTTTCCTTCTTCTTCTTCACTGTAGTGTATATATATATATATATATATATATATATATATATATATATATATATATATATATATATATATATATATATATATATATATATATATATATATATATATATATATATATATATATATATATATATATATATATGTATATATATATAAAGTAATAATAATGATGGTAATGTTAGTTATAGTTCTAATAATTATAATAATAATAAGATTATATCTGATAACGCTAATAATAATAATTAAATTTATCCAAGTTTATTCAATCGTTAACCGATTTTGCCCACGCGGGTATTTATTACACAATGCTGCTCCTTAGGTGAACTAGATAGTTTGTGACGCATTTATACAAATATTTAAAAAATTTGATACATTTCACGTCAATCGGAAATTTGATAGCGATAAAAATTTCATGTCCCATATAATGGACATAATGATTGAAAGGGTTAATATTTTTAGACACATGCTTTAATTAAATTCATTATAAAAATTCGACGAATTTAAACGAAGGGAAAAAAGAATAGAATAGTCGAACCTTTGGACAGGCAAAAACGAAATTACCGATGACGTCGTAACGGTGTGTATTATTTTAGTAGTAGTTCAGTAAACATATATATATATATATATATATATATATATATATATATATATATATATATATAGTATTTACCGTAAAAAAACCACTAGAACTCATTCCTAAAATAGAGGACACCTCGTATACGTTTTATTTTGACGTATGTTAGTGCTGCATTTGTCGTTTTCTTAAAGCTCGTGTCAGAACCACTCCTTGTTAAAGTGGAAAAAGTTCTTCATTCACGTCGTATATATATATATATATATATATATATATATATATATATATATATATATATATATATATCGCATATATATAAAGTGTGTAGGAAAAATTTTCACCGTGTCATTTCCGGGAAAATAATTTAATAACGTCGGTGAGAATGTGGTGAGGTAGCTTTCGTCCATTTTCAACCAATCAGATAACGAAAACGAAATATCGATTTATACAATGAACGGCGGTGCTATCGCCCGTTATTTAACCACGGGGTGAAGGGATGAAGTTGTTTCTTCTACAAGCGAAGGGTTGCTTTTAGTATAACATACAGCACACCTACGCAGGCTCGAAGTAGCGACGGTTTTCAATATTATAAAAGAAAGAAATAAATAAAAAATACCTCCCGCCGATGGTGCATTTAAAGTTGTCAGTGCGAATCGCCGCTGTATACGTGGATGGTAATGATAAAAAGTAGATGGTTTATGTTGTGTTGAAACAGCGCGTACACTTAATCATTTTTCATGAATAGAGGTTAAATAGTGAATTTTTTAATAACACGTCCTAATCTAGGTAAGAAATGTTTATATATAATTTTTTTGGTATTTTATACATACTTATATAATGGGCGGTCAGCGTGATAAAGTTACATGTATAATATCGATTATAAAGTAGACACATTAAAAATGATAAACGCTATAAAAAAGAAAAAATAGTTTTAAAAGGCACAAAGTATTTCAACACAAATTTCAACATTAAGTACAGTCTCCAGATCGGAGGTAGGCGACTAGTTACTTATGTGTATTTTGTAGTATAGTGTAAGTAGCGTACAAGGCAATCGTAATACGGTCGTTAGATAGACACACACATACCCGGGAGAACTGATTGTAATCGCTTTGTTGTCACGACGCAATACAGCCCCGCGTGTTTTTGTAGTGTTTTTTTTTCGAATTTCCGGTCGACCTATATACCAATGTTTGTCCAGTAATCTATAAATTTTAATGCCTCTTCCTCGAAATCACTGCGTAGTGTTGTTCTGATTCATTTGCAATTGAATAAATGGTTCCCATCTTGCCTTTCGCCGGATTGACATTGATCATCTTCTGTCAAACTCCATTTAAATAGGTTGTGTTTCGTCCGCGCGATATCACTTCGTATTCAATTTAGTGTTCTGCAGGATGAATAATTCAGATTTCTGCTGCCTAGTTATTGTCGGCTCTCGACATTTGGAGTCTTTCTAGGTGGTCCGGATTTTTTAGTAGTTCCTGCACCGTTCTAAGAAAAATGCGCCTAGAAATGTAACGGCTGGCGCTCATCATGAATTGTCTTCCATCTTTCCTTTCGCTGCCACGTATCTTCTAATTTCTGGTGGGGCTACGCTAACAAGTTCGTAACAGTCAGTGTTACTGCTCTGCATGCCTCGTTTAACGTTAACTTCCTTCGCATGCACGAAACGGCTCCAAGCCGAACATGCGTACTGTCCTACAGAATAACAAAGAGACGTGGCCGATGTTCGTAGTAGATGCGGTTTAGCTCCCCATTTACTGCCGATCAATTTTTTGGAATTAACTAGTGTACTATATATTGTTACTAGCGCGTCTGTGGTGTTGTGCGTGCTGGTTTGTCATTGACTTTCACGCGATAATATTAAGAATTATATATATATATATTATTATTATTATTAAATTAAATTAACGTGCCATGTACAGCAGCCAAGGCTAGAGGCACGATAGGAAAAGAGGATTAGATTGAGGAATAGAGACGGGATTGATGGAGGAAGATAATTAGGTTCGACAATGAAACATGATCATCTTTGAAGAGGAGATGGAGCGAAGGCGGAAGATTAAGAGACGCTCGAAGCGAGGAGTATGAGGCACAATCGACTAGAATATGGGAAACGGAGAGGACAACGTTACAACCGGGACACACAGGAGCCAAAGTTCTGTTAATGAGATATGAACGAGTAAGATGCGTATGTCCCAAGCGTAATCTGGTGATAACCACATCATCTCTACGGTTTGAAAGCGAAGTTATCCAAGCATCAACCGAATATTTGATTTGTCGCAAATTGTTGGTTTGTGGCGTTAGCTTATATATATATATATATATATATATATATATATATATATATATATATATATATATAGTAATTTTAATTAATTTTTTATCGTTTATTATTTTTAAAATCGCTAACAATCGACGCCGAGTTAAAATTTAAAAATATCAGTATAAGTTACAACGAACGAAAATAAATATTTAAGTCGACAAAACATCATAATGCATATACGTACAAACACACACATGTATATATATATATATATGCTTACATATTTGTAATTATAAATGTGGGGTACGCATTTACATACGAGTGTTGAAGAAAATAAATAAAATTATAGAAATAACATTTTGTACGTATAAATTAATTTTAAAATTATTCACGAATAGATGTCCCAATTTAATAAAAAAATTACTTAAATTTCGAAATTCGATTTAACTAAAAATAAAAAAAACATATATATCATTTTTCTGGAAAATGTACCGTGAAATAAAGTTTCATCGATCGGCTTTATTCGAAAGCTAGGGGTAGTGTAGTAAAATGCTCGACAACACACACTAGTGGGTTGATTATAAAGTGACGACATTCTTAGATAATATTACGCATTAATAATTATTCGGTGAAATTCCTTGCGGCTGAAATCAGCTATTATCCGAAAATTCTCGACGATCGAATATCATCTCCATTATCCTCGGTCTGCTATAAATATATATTTTTTTGAAATTAATAGTTTTATAAGCCGTAAAAGTTCCGTGTTTTTTTCCCCCCCTATATATGATTTATTAAATAATTATTTTATTTTTTTAGGTTTTTTCGTATTTAGTTTTATTTTATTTTCAAGCGGTTCGCATAATTTTTCATTGAACTAATTTTGTCCATTTTTTAGTTGTTCACGGTCAAAATTAAAGAACACTCCGAACGTGTGTTTTTAAAAAAATCTTCTAAACATATACTATAATATTCTTTACTCGTTAGTACTGATTTTTTTTTGTTAATAATAAATAACGCAATTAATCCCGTTCTTCATTTATAATATATCTATCTACGTGTGCCATCGTAATAGAAATACATTCTTCTAGTAAGAATATTTCGTACATTTTTGCGGAATATTTTTCATCTGTGCATGTGACTGACACAACATTACGACACTCGAAACGTGCGTAATTGAAGACGGGAGCCATTTAATAAATCTTACTCCAATCACCGTAAACGATTATAGAAAATCTATGAAAATTCTAAAACTGTAGTGTCAGTCCTGATAGATTACCGGCGATAGTGGCAATATTGTTTAAACTGTGTTCGGTACAGTTTGAAAAGTCACCTAGTTGTTTAATCTTATTATTAGAACAGGTAAATGACCTGCGTTGTTAAAGACTTAAGGTTGTTCCAATTTTCCAGTCTGGAGATCGTTTGAAAACTATCGTCCTATACTATGTGTACGCGGTAAAATATTGCGCAGTCTGTTTTATGGCTATATAATTACTTGTTGCCTGCAGTTGTTCTCGAACACAGCGTGATTGATTAAGGTCTAGATCTATTACAACTAATCTTGTTACGTATGCAAAACTAATTATAGAGCGTCTTCGAATTGATTGCATTTACACGGACTATAGTAAGGCGTTTGACCAACCGTAATTGACTTGTTAAGTTGCGTAATTACGGATTTTCTGACGATTATAAAAAGTTATTTAGATGATATTTAATTTCGCGCCTACGTATTATTCAGTCCAATATATTCCTACCTCAGGGACTACCGCAGAGGTGTAATTTAGTATTTAATATTTTCGTAAATGATATAAGAATTTGAACTTAAAATTTCTATCGTTTACCGATGATTTAAAAATTTTTTTTGATCGATGAAAACTGTTACTGATTGCGAATTGTTACAGGATGATGCGTGTAGATTGCCGACACGGAGCGACAATAATTACATTTACCTTTTAATTATAAATACTTCTTCGATTAGTCTCTATTGGTAATGTTCCAGTTTGTAAATCTGTGTTCGGGATTTGGGGGTTTATATTGATCTTATTCTTTTGTCCAATTTACTCAGTCGTTGGTAGCAACTATGGCGACAATTTCTTGATATTCGGTCTCTGGCCTTGTGAAACAATATACCTCCGTCGACGACCATTTTCGGATATTATCCAGCCAAGCAATCGTTCTTCCGCCTACTTTTCTTTTTCCCGCTACTTTTCCCATGATTTCTGCGGCAGTACATATTTCGGACCTCTTAATATGTGTCTACGCTGTTTTCCTTCGTTTGATTCAACAATTCTTTATCTTTTTTTTTCAATATGTCCGATACTTCGTTATTATTCTTCTCTATTGTCCACGATATGCGACGACGGTAACACCACCATTTCGAAGGCTTCTATAGTTTTGATTATTTTAGCCTTCAGCGTCCATGTTTCGCAGCCGTACAGCAACACTGACCATACGTAGTAGCATTTTAAAACTCCGAGTCTTACTTCGAGAGATATTCCACGCGATGTTAATGTTTTTTTTTTTTTTTTTCATTTTTATAAATACTACTTTGCCTGTCCTATCCTGCATTTAATTTCTTCATTTGAATCCCCCGGCTTTGTTTAGCCATGCACCGACTGTACTTGTTCACTACTTTTAATTCCACATTACTTAGTATTTATCTTTGGTTTACTTTGATCTACCGTCACCATTAATTTAGTTTTCTTAGTATTAATTGTAATACCATATTTATCACCGGTTCTTTCTAATAATTTCAACAATATTTCCAAGTCTTTCGTATTTTCTGCTAATATTACCGCGTCATCTGCGTACCTTATATTATTAATGATTTCACCTCCAATTTTGACACCTTCACATCTATTAACGCTTCTCCGAATATGATATCCGCGTATACATTAAACAATGTCGGCGACAAAATACAGCCCTGTCTCACATCGCGCTCAATTTTGATGTTATCCGTCGTTTCGCCGTTATTTAGTATTACTGTTGCGTTGCAAATATTCTTTATTAATCTATCAGCAGTATCCAATTTCTTGTAATATATTAATTAATTCGACATGTCGTACTTCGTCGAAGGCTTTTTCAATAAAACACATAAATATTGGTCGTTGAAATTCTTTTAACTTTTGAATTAATATATTCATGCAGAATAACGCATCTCTGGTTACCAGTCCACATCGAAAACCAAATTGTTCTTTACTTATATTTTCTTCACATTTTTTCCGTATATTCTAGCTTGTATTACTCGTAGTAGTATTTTCAATGTATGGCTAATTAGACTTATAGGTCTATTTACACGACGATGGTATACTGGTCTTCGGAATCATAACTAAATTTGACACTAGCCATTCTTTTGGAATATTTCCTGTCTTATATATCGTGTTAAACAATTGATTTGGAATATTTCCTGTCTTATATATCGTGTTAAACAATTGAGTTAGTAAATGCTTCTATCATCAAACAGTTTATATATCTCCGTTACAACATTATCTGGATCTGGTGCTTTACGTATTTCTTCACACATTTTATTGCCTGGGCTACTTCATCTTCTAGTATATATAAAACATTCTCAACATTCTGTTCATTGTATTCCGCATATATAGACCATCCAAATACTAATCGAATTCATGCCATGCTTTTTTAATATCGTCACTTTTTATTAATAGTTTCCCTTCATTGTTTTTTAACATCATTGGTTTTCTTTGCCTATATACACGAGCAACTTCTTTTAATAGTTTGTGTAATTTAAAATCATCATGCTTTTCTTGTAGTTTTTCAATTTCAACGCATTTTTCTTTAAGTAATTTCTCTTTTTCTTCTTGAATTTTCTTCTTCACTGTCCTTTGTACTGCTAAATATTCTACTCTATTTATATTTTTCAATGATCTTCGTTTTTCTAACAGTTTTGCAATTTCCGCTGTGAACCATTCCTTCTTATATGCTTTGTTTTCAATTTTTCGAATTACTTCCCTCGTTTGAGTTTGCGCAACATTTTTAATCATTTTCCATATATCGTCAGCTGTTCTTTCTTTTACAGTTTCTACTTTTTCGCTGCTGAATTCATTGGATATAGCTGTTTTTTCTTGTTTTCTAGTTGTATCATTACTTAACAATTTTTGAACATCTTTTTGGTGGGTGGTACCTCTTTTATCGGCCAGTGCTTTAATATTTTTCAATTTAACGGTCATTCTGGCGCATAGGAGGTTATGATCAGAATTAACATCCGCTCCTGGATACGTCTTCGCCGATTTTACTGCATTTCTGTATCTTTGATTAATTAAAATATAATCAATTTGATTTCGAATTACATCGCTGTCTGTGTCTCTTGGCGATTTCCATGTATAGAGCCTTCTTTTTGGCAGTTTGAAATATTTGTAATTATAAACCCATTTTCTTCGCAAAATTGAATCAATCGTTCGCCTCGTTCGTTTCTGTTTCCTAGTCCATAGTTTCCAGTAACTGCAGAAAACATCTGGCCTACTTTAGCATTAAAATCACCAATAATAACTGTAGTTTCGCTTGTTCGGATTGCTTTTAATGCTTGCTCCAGGTCTCCGTAGAATTTCTCTAGATCTTCTTCTGTACTTCCGTTGGCGCGTATACTTGAATCACGTTTAGAGGGACTGGAAAACTATTCAGTTCTAGTAAAATGACTCTATCTGTTATTATCGATTTTGCAATATTGTTTTTAACTATTATCGCTACTCCACTGCGATGCTTGCCGCTGTCTACTCCAGAATAGTATACTTTATAACCGTCGCTTTCAAAATTACCAGAGTCCATCCACCTGGTTTCTGATACACCCAAAATTCCAATATTTAATCTATCCATTTCTGTTGTCACGTTCTTCAATTTACCTACTATGTTCCTAATATTAGCTCCATCCTAGTGAGTTTTAAACGAGAGATCTGCCGCCTCTCTGTTATTATGCTTAGGAGGTTTTGCATGTCGACGACCTGAGGAGACCCGATAACCAGCTTAAATTTTCAACTCATATTGCTCATGTTTACCAAAAATGCTTACATATGGGTTTCATCGTAAGGAATTCATGCGTATTTCGTGATTAGTAAAATTTCTCTGTTACTATTCAATATTCTTCTATTAGAATACGCATCTCTGGTTTTGGATCCTTTTTTACACTGAAAGTGTAATTTCAGTTTTCGAGATGTTTTATTACCGTTAAACTGGTGGCTGCACTTTTCGAGTGCTAGAAGAAAGATTAGTAAACTGAGGCTACTGCGCGATGATCTTTGTAACTATCGCGTACGTGACAATTATTTATTATCTAAAATCCTATTTACGATCCGCAGTGTTAGTAGTAGATCACATCGTTTTATCCACGTTGCGTCTCTATAATAACGTACTAAACATTCATTCGCAGTTAGATATTCATTTTAATAGTAAATTTGTATATATTTAAAAAATTTATTTTTCCTAAAGTTTTTTTTTCGTTTTTAACTTTTCAGTAAGTTTGTGTTTTATGTGATAAAACACATTTTAGTCATAAAAAGTCCTGTTTATCGTCATTATCGATTAAGAATTTCCTTGTATGGGAATATGCGCATAATATGATTTGTATTTTTTTTTTTTTTTTTTGTATTTTGCGAGTAAGTATCGAGGGGGAGTTTATTTACATGGGAATACGATCGCATGATTGGTATGCCCGTTTTTTGTTCTGTTCGGATGTGAGCTTGTATTATATATATAGGTATATTGCATTTCATTAGAAACTATTAATTATTTTCGGTCGGTATTAATGATTTATTTTTCCATTTTTAATATTATTTATACTAATTAACGTGTTGTGTTAGTGTGGCCTAGTTTTATTTCTGTTCGTACTTTTATTTTATAATTATTCTGTAAGCTCGTACACTGTAATTAACGTTCTAAATGTGTTGTAAATAAATATGTAAATAACATTTCCTCGGTAATGTGATTTCGTTATTTGATGTTATTAACTATTTCTTTTTTTTCTGTATTATTTTATGTCTGTCCGTTTATTTGCTCGTATTACGTTTAAACAATGAAAAAGTAGTCAAAATCGCTAAATTTGTATTAAAATATGTAAAACTTTTCGGCCATTAAGCAATTTTCAAGTGTACGTAAATAAAAATAAGTGAATAATGTTAATGAAAGATAAAAAAGCAACAATTAAAAAGATAAAAACATATTTTTATATTTATTTATTTTATTTATCATATACAATAATTGGGCTTAGGTAACCCAATTATCGTAATAAACGAATAAAATAAATAAATATAAATATATATATATTAATTGTAAGGCTAGAGACACGGAAATGGAATTATAAAAAGTTGTAAAAGGTGAACAAAAAGTATATACATATATATATATATATATATATATATATATATATATATATATATACATATATATACATATATATATATATATATATATTTATATATATATATATATATATATATATAAATAAATAAATAAAGCCTATATTTCGCCAATTATTGGCCGAAGGCCTCCCACCCATGAAACTATTAATAAAATGATGAAACACATAACAAAAATACCATATACCCATACGATTAACCATGATTAAGGACACCATATAATTGACACATTTTCTTCCATTCCGCTCTATCGGAGCTTAATCGCAACCAAGTAGAACCCATCCGCCGTCTGAAGTCATCTGCCCACCGTAACGGTTGTCTGCCTACACTTCTTTTGTTGTAATATGGAATCCACCTGGTTGCATCTGCGGCCAAACCATCCCGACGTATCATGTGACCGGCCCAGTTCCATTTCAAGCTGACTGCTAACTTCGCAATGTCCTTCATTTTAGTTTTATACCTAATAGTTTCCGAACGAATTCGGTCAAATCTTCGAATTCCAAGGATAGATCTCTCCATTGCTCTCTTTACACGACTGATTTTGTCAATATGTGCTGCTTTCATAGACCACGTTCGACAACCGTATAACAAAACTGGTACGACGCATTTTTCCAGAACGTTAACTTTTGCTTGTAGGTTAATTTTCCAGCTTCTATTTTTTAAAACTCCTTTTAAACTCCAAAATTTTTTCCATGCTGCGGCAATATTAAAATAGTTTCAATAAATCATAATGCTCAAAAAAAAAAAATCGAATAATCTGTTAACTGTAGTGTAAGAAAATACTTTTAATTTAGATGTACAATATTAAAAAGAGAAGTAATGTAAAATAATAAAAAGTCATACCCATAAAATAATAAAAATACGATTTAGTAACGACGATAATAGAAAATAGATGAACTAAAAAATATGTAAATGTAAAAATGTAAAACGCGTATATTTGACATTATATTAAAAAGTTATAATAATATTTAATAAATGTACCGGAACAAATGCCCTTTCCATTTATTAAAGTAACTAATAATATAAACTGGTAAATAATAAATATACAAGATATAAATAAGTATTGATGGTCAGACAAAAAGCCATCACAAATTCAATAGGTGATTTAAAAAAATAATAAGTTTAATTATATAACGAATATGTTCATAAGTAATGGAAACGAAAGCAAATTATAACGTTATGAGAATAAAATACATTATGTTTAGTCGATGCTTATACTTCGTATAATACTTAGTTCCATATGGGATCGTAATTTCCTATTTCTGGAAGTAAATTATTACGGTGCATACTGTAACTGAGAAAAAATTTTTGGGATAGTTTGAGGATATAGTCTTTTACCTATATGGTATCTGCAACTATGCATATATGAAATTTTAGTGTATACACGGGGACATTGAGGATACATCTAAGACATCGATTTTGCACTAATTGCAGTCTGTTAAAACTAGCATTTGAGATTGAAGACCAAACTGGACAATATGTTAAAATAGGCCTAATGATTGACTTGTAGATTATTAATTTATTATTAATATTTAAGCGAGATTTACGATTAGAAATAGGGTAGATTGAACAGATTGCTCTGTTTTCAATGATGCGTGGTCAGTATGCTTGGAAAAGGTTAGTCTGTTGTCTAAAATGACACCGAGATATCTGGTCAGACCATTCTATATCAACGCCACTGACATGAAGTCTGGTCGGTAAAAACGGTCTTCGACGAGTGAAGAAAATTGCTTTCGTTTTGGAAGTATTAAGAGCAATTTGCCATTTAGAAAAATAACACGATCAACACCGGATTGTAACCTATTGCTGATTTGGTCTAACTGCAGTACAACGCTATGTCATCAGCGTATAAGACAATCTCGATGTTACTTATATGCCGGAAATCATGCGTGAAAAATGTAAATAAGAATGAACCCAGCACGCTACCTCGAGGCACGCCGGCAGAACAGGATTTGCTACTTGATTTCGCATTATTTATAATGGTATAAAATGATCGATTACTTAAATTAATCAATTTAGATAACTGGGAAATAACAATCATTTTGTAGATAATACCGTCGTGCTTGTGTCGAAAGCTTTTGCCACATCAAATAACACCATCCCAGTATGTTTATTGAAGTTAAAATTATCCGCGATAGAGTCGGCAACTCTATCTGTTGTGTTGTGGAATGCTTTGGTTGAAATCCAAATTGACTACTAGGTATTATATTATTAGAATTAGCGAAGTTACCTAATCTTTTCAGAATAATTTTTTCAGCGATTTTGCTACGATTACTAAGCTGATTGGACGGATATTGTCCTATTTGAGAGCAATCTTTACCGTGTTTCGGTACTGGAATTATTTTAGCCACTTTCCAACTAGAAGGGAAGTACCCAAATTTAAACATTGCATTAATCAAATTAGTTAACTGGACGATGGCTTTTTGAGGTAGCATTTTAATGACAGTAGATTGGATACCATCGTAGTACCGAGTGTTTCTAAAAATAAATTAAATCGCGATCAACGTGAAAAAGAATACATAGGAGAAATCTCTCGATAAGATTTAAAGAACATTATGATGACATGGATTCTTTTTTTATAGGTGCCAAGTACCACAAACTTAGGTTAGAGGCATCGAAGTTATTTTAGTTATAATTAAATTAACGGATATAATTATAAGAAGTATACCGTAAAAATCATATATTATACAACCGAATTTGTTAATTATTTTTACTTTTAGCGTTTTCGATGCGTTTATAAATCTTTTATTGCCGATTGCAGATTGCGTTGTTTACCATATTCGCTAGCGGATTTTTTTCTTCTCTTATTTATTACCGCAAGCTGACCAACAATTAGCAGTATTTAGGAGGAGAGCATAACAGGGAGGCTATAGTACCCAACAACTGGTACTATAAATACTATTTTTCATCTCGTTACAAATTGTATATGTAAATTAGGATTTTTACAATTCCCGTAAGTAGTAGACTGTGTTGTTTATCGCATTCGCTATCGGATTATATTTTGTAATTTTTGTTAATATTTACGAATTGTATATTTAAATTCGTATTTTTACTATTTATATTTCTTATATAGGATGACCCAGAGAAGACGGATAGTTTTGTTTTTTTTTTCAATAGCGCAGTTGATAACAATGCTACAACGCGACCCGCGTACTCCACCACGTTTAGTGTACACACGAGAGATTCGTTTTTGCCCAGTTTATCGTGACGTTCTATAACGAGAAGAAGCGCGCGTTTTGCATCGAACGTTATTTTCGGCGTGAATCGATCACGACAGTGCGAAGAATCGAAAAGAATAGAAAAGTTACGTGTTTTTTTTTTTTTGTGGAGATACCATAAGAGAAACACATCCACGAGATCTGGAAGACGTGGTAACTCGGATTTCTGAAGTAATTTCAAAAAAATTCAACGACCTATCCTCGAAAAAATGTTCGAAAATAAAAAAAACCGAATGAATGTATCGATGCAGATGGCGGTCTTGTAGACGTTATTGCGTTGCGCAAATAATTGTAAACTAATCTCTCGTTTTCCTATTTGTGAATAAAATTTTATTCAAAAATTTTGATCGATTAGTTTTTGAGTTATTCAGGAAATAACAAAATCGCCCGTCTTCTCTGGGTCACCCTATACATATTGTATACATTCGTATTTCGTTTTACGATTTTTTATTTTATTTTTTTTTTTATTTTTTTTATTTAATGTGCACCTGTACAAGTTAACAATAAGCACATGAGTTCAGTTAAATAAAAAAATATATATATATATACAAATACATTAACATACAGCCGCTGTTACAATAAACAGCCGGCCGGTTTAAAATTTTTCCTCAGCAGCAATGTCTTGATCTATATGACATCATTTTTCAATAATTGAAAGTACGTCCCGGAGCATTTGTCGTTTTAGCCTTCGAACAGGATTATCTGGAAGCGTTGGCATGTAGATTCGCCGAATTTAGGGGTTTGAGTGACTGGAACATTTACCGAAAAATTTTTGATATTTATACTGATAAATTTGTGTAAATGTAGGCACTTGCAGCTCGTGATGTAGAGTATCATTGCTGACATAATAAGGAGCGTCACATATTGCTCTTAGAGTTTTCGACTGAACGTTACTCCTTGTTGCCGAGCCCTACAGTTCAATTCGATACTTCCATTCGCCGCTAGAAGTGCGTTGTAGATCAGCAATTTATTATTTAATGAAGTTTCGGCTTTTCTTCCTATAATACAATATAAAGTTAATAACGACTTAATAGCCGAGTAGCTTTGAGATTTTTATAAAATAGTGATTTTTAAATACTTTCATATTGTTTTTATTTTTTAAAAATTACATTCCACATCCGATCGTGATATATTTGATTGATCATATGTACGTATATAGTTTTGCTTATTTGTTCGTATGACACCCGTAAGAAATAAATACGATCTCGTTTTTTCACGTTACAGAGAAACTAACCGAAGGATAAAATGAATTTGTGGAATTTATTATCGGTATCTACGGCTGTTTTTTTCGGCGCCGCCATATTATGTTCTAGCGCTCCGGCCGTTAGAAACGATACTACTAGAGTACAACTGAATTCTTCTCAATATAACTTATCTATGGAAAGGCCGGCTTCGGAATTCATCGAATTATCGTCGCAATATCAATCGCATCATCAACAGGAAAATACGACGAAGGAATCGCAGCAGCAACAACAACAGGAGAAACAACAACAGGAGAAACAACAAGAGGAGAAACGAGAACAAAGCCAAAAAAGCGACGGGGAGTCCAAGTCGGATTTGTCGAAAAGTATTCCTAAATCACTTTCGGAAAAAATAAATTCGGACGTTTTCGCTAGTATCGAAGCGATTTATAATTCGTGGAAAAAAACTACTTCGAACGAACCCGCTGAACAAGATGAAGAAATGAATCCGTCTACATTTGCAACTTCTTCCGTGGACGAATTAGAAGAAGGTACAGCTTTTGTTTTCAAACATCACGACAATAACGAACTCGCTCGTGCGTTGGAAAACGTTCATAAAAAATGTCCTACCATTACCAGAATTTATACTCTATCGGAAACGTCTGTTCGTGGTGTACCATTATACGTGATTGAATTTGCAATGGAGCCCGGCCATCATGACAGGCGTGAGTAATCTCACTTTACGTATACATTATATATATATATATATATATATATATATATATATATATATATATATATATATATATACATACATTTATTTACCGTAATGGAGTCCGGTTTAACCGATGAAAAGCCGATTATAGGCTTAGAATAATTAATAATTTAAAAATTACGAAGAACAAAAGAAAAATACTGGTGCAACTAAAATTTTACGGCGGTCTATTCGAGGTGCAGACTCAAAATCTCAAAATTTGTAATTTTTGCACAATCTATTTTCAATTAATTTTTTATAATGTGGAACGTAGTGATTTTTTTATAAAAAATCAATTGAAAAATTAGTTAAATCACTAATATTTATTTTCTTATGGAAAACACAAAGCTTTTCGGCATTTACACCATTATCAAGTGAACGAATTTTTTTTTTTTTTAAAATCATAATTTTAAAAGTATAAATTAAAAATAATTACTTAAAAATATTTGACGGTGATGGTGAAAATATATTCCATAAAATTTTATTCTGCTTGTCTGTTCTGTTTATTTTGAATTGTTGAAATTTAACATCGATATATTTGTTTACTGATTTTGTTTTTTTATATTTATTTGTTTCCGATATTATTTTCTGGAAAAAGTTGTATACTGATGGAATTTTAAATTTTCATTTACTGTTGCAACGTATGATGTTTCAAATACTTATTTTCATTTTACTTGTAAAATTGTGTTTTTTAAAAATTTTTTCTGTTTGTATATTTTTATATTTTATATTTTACTTTTAGACATCATACATCGCAATAGTAAATGAAAAATTTAAAATCCCACCAGTATACAACTTTTACAGAATCCGGAAAATAGTATCGAAGAAAAAATTAATATAAAAAAACAAAATTAATAAACAAATATACCGATGTTAAATTTCAACAATTCAAAATAAACAGAACAGACAAACAGAATAACATTTTATGTAATATAGTTTCACCGTCAAATATTTTTAAGTAATTATTTTTAATTTATACTTTTAAAATTATGAGTTTTTTTTTAAATTTTTTGTTCACTTGATAATGGCGTAAATGCCGAAAAGTTTTGTGTTTTGCATAAGAAAATAAATATTAGTGATTTAACTAATTTTTCAATTGATTTTTTATTTTCAATTACTTCATTAAATACACGTGTATATATAGAATTTCATTAAAATTGTTAGAACCGTTTCCGAGATTTGGGAGTATATATATATATTATATATTATATATATATATATATATATATATATATATATATATATATATGTATGTATATATCTGTATATATATAAGTATGTATGTGAAAAAATTTCTGTTTTGATAAGGTAAGATATATATATATAATATGTCGTCGGCATAGCCTACTGGCTAGAGCATGGACTTCTGTACGGATGGTACCGAGGTTCACAAGTACTCACCCATATTAAAATTTATTTACACAATTTTACTCCAAATATACGCATTAAGGTTAATAAATACAATATAAACATTTACTCACATACCGATGTACATCAAGCAGGGAACACACACGACATATATAGTGTATATATATATATATATATATATATATATATATATATATATATATATATATATATATATTACGAGGACTCTGAATGTGTTCCTAACGGATACATTGGGTTTCGTCTTTATACCTTAGAATCCCCGTATATTAAATATATTATGTGTGTGTTTTTTTTTTAATGTTCTTTGCTAACGGCTGAAATAATGACTATATATAAAAAATAATTTAATTTAATTTGTTTTTCTTTATTCTTATTTTGTGGCGATAATAATTAAAATTGATTTTGTATGACAATAGCACGCAAAGTGAGACAGAATTTAATCTTTCTCCGAATAATTAAAACGATATAATTTTTTCGTTTTTACTAATAATAGTAGATGGCTTTAAGTTAATCGATTAAGAAATATTAAAAATCGGATTGAACAAACAACTAATGGGTTTTGTGATGTGTTCTCTGATGACGGTTTCAGCATTTCCACGAATGAACTGGCTGACAATTTTTCAGTTTTTATTTATAAAATCGAACTGAGTAACCGTCTTCTTTTTGTTAGGCTCCGAAAATCGAAAACGTCAAATTAACTAATCATCTTTTTTCCTTTTTTGAGCTCCACCAATCGAGAACTAATTAACTTCTTTTCTTAAATCATTACGATTTCGAGCATCTTTGTACCTACCTGTTTTTTGATTTCTCCTCACTTAACCGGTCGTAAACTTACCGGGTGGCTCGAGTACGCGCAACTTTTTATTTTACACACCTTGTAATCATAGAGGCGTTTCAACCCTAAAATACTACTACTATAATAATAATAATAATAATTATTATTATTATTACTATTATTATTATTATTGTATGACAATAGCTCGCTTATCTCGAACCAAATTTTGTCAATAATAATTAACGTATGTAATATTATTATTAACTGCGATAACGAGCGTCGAATTAAACTTTGATCCTAAATAAATAAATAAATAAAATATTTCGCTTGTTATTATACGGACATTAATATTAAATATCGTATTTCGGAAAGTGCTTAATTAACTTATACCACGTTTGTATCGAACGATTTTCCGAGACATATATCATCATCATCATCAGTTTGTTGCGTCTCCTATCAGGAGATTACACATCAAGAACCATTAACCGTCTCATATCTTCCCATGTCCAGTTGAATTTATTACTTCATAAGTTCTACCAATATACTCGTTAAGTACTCCATCCTTTTCCTTCCTCTTCGTGCCTTTCCAAGCATGACCGCTAACATAAAAATTCCTCGTAATTTATGCTCGATATATTTTCCGGTTTTTTGCTTTTACGTCTTCGACGATTGTTGTAGCACGTTCTTATTCGAAACGAACTCGGTCCACGGTATCTGAAGCATACGTCCACATTTCGAATGCGTTTACTGTTTTCTCGCTTTCGGCGTTAATTGTCCACTGTGCATATTCCATCACGGACCGTACGTAGCAACTCGCTATTATTTTCCTTAACTCCTCTGTCTGTTCTGCAATATTTGTTCCGAAATATATAAAAATGTGCTTTTCCAATGGTACCATAAGTATTTGAACTCGTCACTTGTTTTATTATGTTTATTTTTATATCCTTATTAACGGCCTTCGAGAATTTCATTATATTTGTTTTTCCGTCTTTATTTCCATTCCGTATTTTTTCCCTCCACGGTTATATTCTCTGCAGTTATTCTTCCGTTTCTGTCTGTTCTTTTTTTTCTCTTTCTCTTCTAGGTGATCAGCGTTGTTTATGGCGAATGGTTGTCGATGAAAAAAAAAATAAATAAAAATTACTTCTCCAACATCCGCGTAACTAATATTGTTGAACATTTTCCCGGTTATGTTCCGACCGATTTTATCTAATTCGGTCATTTTTGTATTACTTCTTCGACATATGAAGAACCGTGCTGGCAAAGGGCATCCTTGCATCACCCGTTTTCCGTAGGAGTAATTATTTTTGATTTTAATTAATAAATTAGTCATCTCATTTTCGTCTATATTACAATTCTGCAAAATATTTGTTAGTTTCGTACGAGCTACCCACGTTAAATTCGTAGTCTGTAAAACGCGTTATTACATTTCTTCGTTTATGTTCAAGTCACGTTGAATAATTAGTTTCAATAGAGCCTCTTGTCCCTCGATTCGCTATAAATCCGAAATATTCAATAATGAGTCATATAGGGGACTAGGACAGAACTTTCTTCGCAGTTCAAATATGAGAAATAACAAGAGGATCAAACATCGATTACTCTAATGTATCACACATAACGTCTATAATATTTATTTCATTCTAACATATATACGTATAGTCGTGTAATTAGTATACACGTATGTTTTGGTTGTGATTTGTAATCTATTTTATTGTATCACATTCTATACACGGTTATTACACTCGTGTGGTATACGCAGTAAGAAATCTGGTTTCGGGATGCTTTTTTTTATTTGGTACTTTTACGTTATAGTTTAATTTTTCGAAATACACTTTTTATTTATTTTTCAAATTAGTTGTAGGTCCGTCTTTTCCTATTCTCGCGTTTATTATTATTAACAGTATCTATAACGTGCGCCTCATTCTGTATTGTGTACACGTCTGTGACCGTCTTTTTTTTTTTTTTTTTTTTTTTTTAGGATCGGTATAACGTTACTTAAAATCTTCCGGTGTTAGTACGTCATCGTTATATGTTTTATTTAGTATATGTTTTTTTTTTGCTTCAGATTCGATGCATTTCAGTAAATTATTATCAAAATTGGGAGGAGATGACACTGGTCATTGAATTGAAGGTAGAGCTTTACGTTGCGTGAAGGGAATAACGTATATCATAGTTGAAGCGGAGTATGCTACAACGTGCGAGACGGGTGAGGTGCTTACGCGTGGAAACACGCGAACCCGTAATATAGATATTATCGTACGCACGCAGAGTGCGGACAGATGAAACGTTTAATTAGTATAATGTTTCAATCAACACACGTGTCACGATGACGAGCGGACACGCAAACGAAACGTTGAGAACGAATGGAATAATAACGATAATAGATAAGGTCTTAGTGGCCGCGTAACAACAGGGGTAAACTATTAACAACATGCAAATTGAACGCGATAAACGAACGAACGCGAAACGGTTATTCTACTTCACGCAGCTGAAACATGGACGCTAATTAAAAGGAATAAACAGAAAATTGAAGATTTGAAACACAGTGTTGGCGACGCTTATTACAAATATCACGGGTCGATAGAGTATGCAATTGCGGAAATTTTCAGTAGAGTGCAAGAAAAAAGATCATTATTGAAAACGATCAGGAAAACAAAGCTGAAATGGATAGGTCTAATAAAAGACATTCTAGAAGGAAAAATATCTATGCGCAGCGTCCAAGGTACACACGGGTAGATACAATCAAGAAATAAGCAAACATTAAGAAAAGGCTGAAAGCGGATAGCAAAATGTGGAATACTTGGACGATAAATGACTGAAATACCCATTGATTATATATATATATATATATATATATATATATATATATATATAATCTTATTAAATGAGAAATTTTATATATATATATATATATATATATACTCGGTCATTTTGGAAATGCGTCGGTAAATATAATTAAAATTGTCTATCTCGAGTATCGTTTCGATTTCAAGTATCAGATTTTCCGGAATTATTTTTTAATCCATGAAAGTACGATTTAAAGGAAAAAAATTTGATCGAAAGATTTCAAAATTTATTTTCGTAAAAATATTGTGACCGCTTCGCGTCTGTTCTGATATTTATCGATATTGACATTTTTGGTTATAACGCGGGAATTTTTTGGAACGAAATTCTACGCGATTAAAGTAGTTGTTACAGTTAGAAAATAAATTCTTTTAGGATGATAATACACGATGACAAAACGATTACAATGATTTATTAAGTATAGATCATCGGCGAATCGTACAGTATAGAAAGAAAATTTCTCGAATAAACCTGCTATATAAGAAAATTAAGATTTTATAAAACGCTTAATATAGGGGGGTGGTGGTGGTGGTGGTGGTGGTGGTGACCCAATAAAGATGGATAATTTCGTTGTTTTTTTGAATAACTCGAAAACTACTCGACCAAAATTTTGAATGAAATTTCATTTAAAAAATAGGAAAACGAGAGATTAGCTTGCGATCATTGATGAAACGCAATATCGTTCAGATGATCGCCATTTGCAACGATACATTCATTCGGTCTTTACAAAAGATTTTTTCGAGCGTAGGTGGCTGAATTTTTGAAATTTCTTCAGAAATCCGACTTTTCGGGTCTTCCAGATCTCGTGGACAAACGCGGCCATTAAGGTACGCTCACAAAAAAAAAAAAACGTTTAACTTTGAATTCTTTTCGAAACTCTCTGAACCGTCCTGATTTCCACGTAAAACGTGCGCTCCTTCTCGTTAGATAACTGAATCAAACCAAATCTATCGTGTACATACAAAACCGGCAGTACGCGGTTTGAGTTGTAACCGTTTTATAAACTGCGATATTCAAAAAACTAAACCGTCCGTCTTCTCTGGGTGACCCTATATAATATAGTACTCGGCTTTGTTTTTTTTTTTTTTTACTCGTGATTTATATGTAATATAAATCACGTTTTACGGAAAACCATTACGTACGTAAATACAACTATTTGTCAAGCGTGTAGAATTTTGTTTTGTCAACAAAATTAGCAAAAATGTCAGTTTTTTACAAATATCGGAAGGGTCGCCTTAATTTTTTTCTTACTTTAATTGAACGAATTTTGGTATTTTTCTATCAGAGTTTTTCTACTTAAAATAATTTTTTAGTAGATTAAAATATATTTTTCGGAAATCTGATGCGTTAAATCGAAATATAAAATTAACCAGCGCGTATGCGGTAAAAAACAAATTTCTAAGCTAAAAAAATTCGAACGGGGTTAATAAATTTTCAACGTACAATTGGCTTAAAATGTCTTTTTTCAATTACTTCATAAAATACACGTGCGCATAGAATTTTATAAAAATTGTTAGAGCCGTTATATATATGTATATATGCATGTTTGTGCAAGAATTGCTCTTTTAATAAGATAAGATATATATGTATATATAAATATACATACACACACACATATATATACATGACTAGTTGCTAGAGTACGAACTTCTATACGGAAGGTACCGATATACGATCGGCGACGCAAAAAATCATCATCAGAAAATGGAATTACGAATAATCCTAATAGTAAAGGCAATGGCAAACCGACACGCACAACATCGTAGGCTGCGTTGTGTCGTGATAACGACAAAGCGATTACAATCAGTTCTCTCGTGTGTGTGTGTGATCTATGTTAACGTCGTATTAAGATTGCCTTGTACGATGCTTACAATGCAAAACAAAATATATTCCTATAGGTAAGTAGTCGCCTACCTCCGATACGAAGACGGTACTTAATGATATTTATGTACGCATACACATATAGTGTTTGATACATTTTATAAATGTTGTCGAATTATGTTTTCAGTTATTCCGGAATTTCGTTATATCGCTAATATGCACGGGAATGAAGTTGTCGGCCGGGAGTTATTATTGAAATTAGCTGATTATCTATGCGATATGTACCGATTCAACGATCCGGATATCGTAAAACTGATAAGTATCACGCGAATCCATCTTATGCCTTCGATGAATCCTGACGGATGGCAACTGGCTACAGCCAATGTGAGAATATTTTTTTAACATTCGGCGCTATTTATAATACTAAATAATAACGTTCAATAGTCTAGTCACGATCGTTGTTCGGCCGCAAGGAATACGGCGATAATGATGGTGATGATAAAATTTTTACAGATATTTTTACAACGAATACAAGCAAAAAATGAATTAAAAATCGTGTATCTACTTTTTTTTTTTTTTTTTTTTTTTTTTTATTGTACCAAAGTTCCTTGTAACGTCTAAAATTTGTTGCCGCGTTTAGTTTCTTACAGTTTTACAATAGTAATATTATTTTTCTTTTTTCTCATTTTTCTAGCATTTTTTATTTTTTCAATGACCGGGTAAGAAATGAACCGTCGATTGTTAAATTTCGTCTATTTTAATGCACGGTAAAACGTATTCTTTCAACTACATCTAAAAGTGACCTCATACGTCCCCTTCAGCTTGTTAGTCGGAATATATTTCTTAATTACGAATATAGAGGTGAAACATTTTCAATCCATATTTGCACAGCTTCGACGGTATATATACATTTTTTTAAAAAAATAACATAATTACAACTGACCGAGAGGACATCCAGCAATTGTCACGAAATGCGGAGTAGCGTGAGAGGGGTTAACACGCATTAGTGCTCCTCCAAAAGGGAATTCCAGTAGAAATCAGGTGTCAAACGTCCCAGCTCGTTTCAATCGGCGTATCTGAAGACTGTTATCTAATAATTTGATGGTCAGTGTATTCGTATGAGACTCCGGGCGACTTTTATACTGCTCATCAACGGCGTGCGTTTGACTTAGTCTTTAACATAAGGAATGAGAAGGTCACACGATGTAATAGTTCGAAAACATACGAAGCAGGAGCAAATTACTTCAACAATTGCCCGGAAAAGCGTTCACGTTATTTACATACATTTGTTATACCGTGATTCGCTAAAAGGTTATTTCTAAATGTGCACAAATAATCATGTTGCCGAAGCTTGGTAGATATCAGCGGATTTTGTTAAAAGTACTGGAAGAAATTATTATCAAATAAATTACCAGCTGCTAACATTTAGAATGTGGTATTCTATATGCGTGTTAGAAGTTCTTTTTGCGAGTGTGTATTTACATTTAAGATCAAAAATCAGTGTGACAAAATGTTTAGTCCACTAATATCATTATTAGTATTATTATTATCATCGTTATTTTAATTTCACCAACTTTATACTTTTGCATATTATTTCTAAATGTGTACAAATAATCTGGTTGCCGAAGCTTGGTAGATATCAGCGGATTTTGTTAAAAGTATTGGAAAAAATTAATGTCAAATAAATTACGAGCTGCTAACATTTAGAATGTGGTATTCTATATGTGTGTCAGAAGTTCTTTTTGCAAGTGTGTATTTACATTTAAGATCAAAAGTCAGTGTGACAAAATGTTTGGTCCACTAATACCATTATTAGTATTATTATTAGTATTATTATTATTATTATTATCATCGTTATTTTAATTTCACCAACTTTATACTTTTGCATATCCCTTTGCGTAGGGTGGAGAAGATTACTTAGTTGGTCGTACCAATTACAACGGTGTAGATCTAAATAGAAACTTTCCGGATTTAGATAAAGTGATGTTTGGCAATGAACGATCTCATCTTTACAATAATAATCATTTATTAGCAATGATCGACAATTCTGTGAAATCGGTATGCAAATATACATGTACACATACATACACACATATATATATATAATATATATATATATATATATATATATATATATATATATACATACTTGTAATTTCATTTTTTCTTTATACAAAATTATTTTAATTGTTTATATTTACAAAGAAATTATCTGCTTTCAGTAATATGCGTTAGAATATTTTGAATTTTTTTTTTATTATTTCATTTACTTAGTCCGCGTTAGTTTAATTTGTTGCTCATTTACGTTCAAAGTAATTTATCCTTCCGCTTATGACTCAGGGCGGTGGCATGAATTACTCCAAAAATTTCTTAAGGTATTTCAACGCCACGCAATTGGCACCATAATAAATGTAATGCTGATTAATCCGGTATTCACTGTGCTCATAAGAGAGAAAGTAAACAGTAATCGGAGATTAAATAATGATCTGACACAGGGATCTGGATTGGCACCCGTTATTAATTTATATATTCGTAACTTATCAACAATTATAACTGAACAATTTATCTATGCCGACGTTGTTGCACTGGTAATAGAGAGAATAATTATATCCTTTATTACAAATTATCGCCTGACAACCAATCTGCTGCACCTTCCTCAAGCGAATGTAGCCCATTCAGTACTTTATTGAAGGTACTGGCTCTACACGAATTAACGAAGTGCGACATCGTTTGGATCTCGTCACAGCTGCACTTGCGCCGATTCCGATATACTCCATTTGTTCATTAAATACTTGCAACGATCCTGGTTGGTTCTGACGCGATTTAAATGTTTTAAAAATCAAATTTTGACACCCTGCCAGCCGGGTTTGAAATTAGTTTACCGTTTTTTGTAGTCTGCTTAATCCATATTTCCTTCCATTCGGTAGCACTGTTCTGAAGCTTATTAGCAGTCAGCCATGCTGGTTTCCTGGTGCGAAGACATGCAGGCGGAATATCTTTTAATAAATTTATCTACGTGAGTGTATGTGCTATTGTATTTAGTTCATTATCGTTTGAATGCTTCTTCTCTGCGGTTGTGCAGTGGGAATATATTTGCAAGGTAACCGCGTAGTAAGGGTTGATTTTAGCGTACCGGTTATTAAGCGTAGCGTTGCGTTTATTTATGTATGCGAGCTAGCCAACCGAACTGGGCAACAATTATTTTGCGGCTGGAAATACTGGTGCTAGTGTGACAGTCTTGAGGAGTTCTATCTTTTTGCTCCCCACGCTGTACCTAAAAGGCGAGCGACAAGGTTCACTCTTGTCTTCAATTTTTCAGCTATTTTTCAGAGTTCTCTTTGTATGTGAGAGTTCGATCAAAGGCTGTAGAGTTTCGTGGACTAGTTTTTTCTCTTTGGCTACAGTTAAATGACTGTATCGTTCGCAAACATGGTAATTATAACATCGTCACTAAATGGAAAATTAGCAGTGAACAACGGATAAAGCACCGTACCTAAGACACTCCCTTGAGGCACACGCCAGCGAAAACATTATAGATAGTGGAGTATTCGTTTTCGAATTTTACTTCGCATGTATGATCCTAAAGGTAGGATTTAGAAGTAAGTATTGATGAGGAAGATTTTTTTTTAAGTTTATATAATAATTCAAGATGTAACATCTTATCAAAGGCTTACACACCGAGACATACTTGCTTGGCATCAAAGCCTCCTTGTATCGTATATAAAATTCGGTGCACCTGTTCGATAAGTCGAGTGCTTCTTGCGGAATCCAAACTGATTCGACTTAGGTATTACAGCTATTTGCGTCAGTTTTCATGACAGAGGAAAACATTGCGGGCGAAACACTGCGTTAGAAATATTATTAATAAATAGTATCGCTTTGTCGGGAAATTCTGATAATAATTTTCCGGCCATTAAATCGAATCCCGGGCTTTTTTTATTATTTAATTTTTCGAATATAAGTAAGTTCAAAAAATAAATATTATAAAAATGTATCTACGTGAATATAGAACCGTTAAATAGAATATTCATAGTAAACTTTGAGAGGAGCACATATGTGACTAAAATCCTCTAAACGGCTAGACCGACTTTGGTGATATTTTGTGTGTATTTAAGTGAATTCATAGATGGTTTAGATTTACAATTCAACCACCTTAAACCCTACGGGGTTATGGCCGGCGCCCAAAACTTCTAACATTTTTCAAAAAACAATCTGTTTTACGTACTTGCAAAAACCGACGTAAATAAAAAGGGTTTGCCAAAAATGTAATCGAAATGGATCAAACGGTTGCAGTTATCAAAATACAAAATACTGAACATCACATTATTATTAGTATTACGTTCGTGCTAATTATTGATAATAATCTAAAATTCATCTAATCCATCATTTTAGCGAAGAGTTATCTTCTGTACGTGCGTATGTCACTGAACTCTTAAACGGTAGAACCGACTCTGATGAAATTTTGTTTGTGTGCCTAAGTGTGTTACTAGATCGTTCAAATTTTGGTTCTGCAGTTGGGCTATAGGAAAATTTTAATTTTTCTCAAAATTTTAAAACTTTTTCGCATATCACAATATATAAATCACCTCCCCAACGACATGATATAAAATTTTCTGATTTTCAATCTATATATTGCGTCATAGCGTGATGTTGTTTTGACATTTCAATTTCTTTTCGCTGTGTATCAGGACCTTTTAAATCATAAATCAAATTTAGCTAAAAAGTAACACGTCATTCATTGACTGTCAGGCATTATGAAGTTTGCCGCGTTAGTTTGCATATATAATATATATATATATATATATATATATATATATATATATATATATACATATATATATATACATATATACACACCATACTTATTGTATGTTCACATACAGTATGAACCGGAAACAAGAGCTGTCATACGTTTAATAATGGAAACACCGTTCGTATTATCGGCAAATTTGCATGGTGGCGACTTGGTAGCAAATTATCCTTACGACGCTAGTCGAACTGGTATGGTACAGGGTGAATATTCCCAGTCACCAGATGACGATACATTCAGGTAATTATCAGAAAAAATATTGCGAAAGTAATTAATAAACTGTGAACTATTGTTCGTATACGTTCAAATTAGAACCATATATATATATATATATACATACATGTATATGTATATGTAAATATACAATAATATCGACAATCGTGTACGAGTTAAGTCGTCTGTCTAACGGGGTATATAAAAACACAAAAGAAACAGAAATAGAAGTATGCAGAAAGTTGTGCGTGAATTGATAATGTAGAAGCAGGAGCGCAAAACAGTACAACCACATTTCAGCAACCGCACATGTTTTTATCGAGTGGCAACACAGGGAAGACGACCAGAAACATAATACGGTTTATGCTGAGGAATAAGGAGATATTAAAGAAAATAGGATAAGTGGGAAAAAAAGAAGGAAAAGGAAATGCCACTATTTTGGAGTCCTCGCCTTGGCGATGTACATCCTAAAATCGCAAGGCAGCGGATTGCTACTGAGGAGGTAGCGGTGTAAGACTTTGACACAAATCTTGCTGAGGGTGAGACAAGTCTTAGGATATATTGCAGTTTTTTTTACCAATCAGTTCCTCAAGCTGCCAATCTGCATCTTGCCCTGTCACTACTGGAATCGCCTGCCAGATACTTTCCACCAGTAGGCGCTATTGCTTCGCGAACTGCTTATTGATTATTCGCATCTAACCAGTATATGCCGATTAAAAAAGGGGAGATGGTACAGAGATGCTCTTCCAATTACTTGAAAACTAAATGTTTCAAATCACAAGAGTAAACGATTTTAAATAATTCGTAATATCGATTAAAAGTTGAATAATGAGCTGATGTCTGGCTATGCAAATAATCCAATAATTCAGTGCTCCAACTTTAACGATACTTTAACGATACTTTAACGATACTTTAACGATACTGTCACTGAGAATCTATCACTGGAGACGTTAGATTAATCACATTTTTATTGATTCATCACCATTGTCCGCTTCGGTGCCGGTACAGTGAAAAAAAGAGAAAAAACAAGTAATTTGTGAACAGGTTAAATCGATACGAATTTTACTTCGGGTATTTAATGCGTAAATTGTACCGGATTAATGCGAGAAAACTAAAAGCTTAAACTAAAAGCTTAGCTTGTGGTAAAACATTTTCGTCGTCAAATCTTATCATGATTACTAATTATTTAGCTTTTCTACAGGGCAGTATATTTTAAAAAAGTAATAATAATAATAGATATACCCAGATTTTCGAGATGATACTCGGTTAATGAATAGTGTAAATTAAATGTCGAATTTCTATCGTTATCATCGTAATAATTATTGTCCGTTTCTATTTTCAGATACTTGGCTCGAGTGTATTCTACGTCGCACGCGGATATGGCTAATGTAGATCGATTCGCCTGTCACGGTGATAAAGACGATTTCAATAAAGACGGCGGCATTACTAACGGGGCAAAGTGGTACAGCGTACACGGAGGTATAATTGGAATATTGTTTCGTTCGCGGAATTTGAGTTTTCACCTTTTGGCCGGGTTTAAGCGGGGGCTGTTCGGAGATTATAAGTTTATACACTATCGGCCTTAACGAAATTATAGAGAATTTACGCGCATTAGAGGAGATAGGATGCACGACAAATGCTTCTAAAGTTCTATCGGTAGAGTACCCTCTCGTCGACGGAAGTTCAAATAGAAGGCAATCTCTTATTTTTCGAAGCGAGCAGAACCAAATTCGACGTTAGATATTAACTGCAATATCACGTACCTTATAGACTCCACTCCCGATGATCTCAAACTTGGCAAGATGACTAGGTGTACAGTTACGAGCTCACTTCTTAATCTACTAAGTCATCGTCTATTAAGTAACTTCTTCAGTTGTAGACGAATGCACGTACTAAACGGCTTTTTGCTAGGTCGCTGTTGCAGCTTCAGACTTTTTTTTATACGTCTGTTGTCATTTATTTCAGTTTCCTGCGACCTTTTAACGTTTTTTTTTTTTTTTTTGTTCATTTTCCCTCGAACAGCTTCAGCCATGTACTCGGTAACATTACGCCACCCAATATACGCAACCATTAGAGAGTGACAGAAGTACAAAGCCGATCGACGACTTCCTGTAAATAGATATATATATACGTTTAAAGCGACCAAAGTCGAGGAAACCAGTGTGCATTACGGCAAACGCCTTCATTGCAAAGAATTTGCAAGAAGAAGTTTCGCGAGAAAAATGGACTCGATCAAATGCAGACAAACGGAAACTTGAAGAGAATTAGTACAATTAAATCGCATTCGGGGACTGAGAATAGGCGATGTAACGATTTGCTTATGACGCTGCTTGTGATTACGGATACCCTCGGCAAACCATTTAGTACATTGTCGGTGGATGCGCGAGTCGAACTTTTCACCGGACTTTCGATGATATTCACAAAATGTCACACCGCCAGCACTGACGTGGATCCATTTTCGCGAATTTTATGCGTCAGATATTTACCATTTTGATTATCTATCGGTTGTGTTTTTGATTTATTCAATCTTTTCAGCGTACCTTCGCATTTCTAATACGGTCTGTCCGCGATATATTCAAAAGTCTACTATAGCACAACGCGAAGTTTCGAATGCTTTTCTCGCCTTCTGCGTTCATTGTGAACGTTTCGAAGCAATATTTCAAAACAGTCCACACATAGCGTATTCGCAATCGAATAAGCGCAGAAATAAAATCATTACGATGGAGATCCCCCCGTATTTAACTCGGGACTCTTTTCGAATTAAATATATATATATATATTTTTTATCTTTTATAAATTTTCCGGTTACGACGTTTCAGGTATGCAAGATTTTAACTATTTATCGTCGAACGATTTCGAAATTACGTTAGAATTAGGATGTGAAAAATATCCTAAGGCGGAAATATTGCAAAGGGAATGGGAACGTAATAAGGACGCGCTGATTAACTTTATATGGCAGGTAACGAATTTTAAGATTTCGTCTTATTCATAAAATCAGTAAACAAATAAAGAAAATAAATTATGTCGGGGCACAGGTTTTTAAGATTAAAATGTTAAGCCGGTTACTTTTATCTATAACGTGTCCACTGGCAGAGAATTAAATAAACGAATGTTTCCAGCTTATTCCGTAGCTGAAAACGCAGCTTCTGCCTGGATTAACGACGTACACGTGAACACGAATTGAACGCAGAATGATAATATGAGGTAGCTTCCGCTCGTATATGTAATATTCTCCGATCAGGTATAAGGAGAGAAACGAACGGTTAAAACGACAACATCCGATTTGACTACAAATCCAGCTAAGGCAGCTTTTCAAATAGTTAAGATTATCGGAAAATGTGCCACGGCTGAAAAAGAAGTGGGGTGGTGGTGGTGGTGGTGGTGCAAATTGTGAATCGAAAACCATTCAAAACTGATCTCTATCCGAATAACACGGATAGTTTAGATTTACTAAGGAAACTAAATTGAAACGGTTTAAGATCCGAACGTGGAAAATTACGCGTTAAAATAAACGACGATTTAACGACGATCTTAATAGACGATATTCTAACTGAAAGTATCTAACGGCGATGTTAGCTGATGGACGGCAGGAAGTCGAGGAACATTTCGAACGCGACTAAAAAACTAATAAGAAATCTGGATATAAAATTACGGTTGTATGGGCTTCTTACGTTGAATGAAATAAATAGTCTTAACGATGAATATACTCGTTCGGTATTATTCCGAAATATTTGTACGAACCTTCTTTTATTCATCTGAATTTAATATCATATTCTTTTACTGCTATTGTAAAATTTTCCTGTTTTACTATTTTTGATACATTTTATAATTATTAATTATCATCATTCTTCTTAATAACATTATCATCATCATCATCATTATACTTTTTTTTTTTTTTTTTTTTAATTGGGCTTCCATACAGTTTACCCATGTCTGTATATATTATGGAATGAATAAGAAAGGGCTACTTATAATAAATTAGGCTAAGAAGTAATGTAGGGATGTGTAAAATTAAATAATGATAATCTAAAATATAGGAGTAATATACTTCAGCATTTTGAAGAGCTAAGAGAAATGCAATATTTATAGGAAACGGAAAAGGCTGTGAAGAGCTTGATAAAATGCGACACGAAAATTACTATGATGGGAACACTCTATAGGATAACATGGTCTGCATCGGCCACTAAATGGGTATCCATAGGATGAGAGGAATTAGGAGAAGTAATAAGTTTCAACTTGTGTAACGAAGCAGGAAGACGGACGAGTCTCAGTCGACAAATGGTAGTAATAAAACCGCGCAATTTGATCGTTTCAACTTTAATATTGTAGAACCACGGATTGGAAGGTATGTCGGGTTGAATGGATTTATAATGCTTTGCAGTAAATGGATCGGACCACAGATTTTTCCAGTACTCCTTATGCGCATATTTAATGTACGCTAGAAGATCTATGGGAGGAGTATAAAACAAAAGAGTCCCTAATGTAACCGCTGAAGCGACTAAATGAATTTATTGCTACTTTCAAAACGTATACTGGAAACATTTAAAATATATATATATAAACAATTTCTTATTTACTAATACGTTTATTTCGTCGAGCGAATTGTTCATCGACGAATATTTTCTTAACGGTAAGTTAAATCTAACATTTACGTATTCGTTTGAAATAGTAAGATGTTTCCCATTTACACTGGCAACCGTTGCCATTTTTACATTGAATTTATATGTTTACACTGACATTTGCACTGTCCACCGGCATAGCGGTATTCACGGCAATAATCTAGCTGATCATTTAGTCACTTCAACGGTTACATTAGAGACTTTTTTTGTTTGATACTCCTATAGATCTCCTAGCGTACATTAAATTTTCGCAAAAGGGAAAAATCGTTGGTCTAATATCTATTTACGGCAAGGCATTATAAATCTCCGTAATACAATATTAAAGTTGAAACGATCAAATTGCCGGGTTTTATTACTACCGTTTGTCGACTGAGACTCGTCCGTCTTCCTGTTTCGCTACATGAAACTTGTTAGTTCTCCTAATTACTCACGTTCTATGGATATATCCATTTAGTGGCCGATGCGGATTCCCGATTGTTTCCATTTGAGTAATTTTCGTGTTATCAAGTTCTTCGTGGTCCTAAAGTTCCGTTTCCCATAAATATTACATTTTCCTTAGTTCTTCAAATATACAGCTATATTGAAGAATATATATATATATATATATATATATATATATATATATATATATATATATATATATATATACTTTGTATATATTACTATCGCGATAATATTCTTCATAAGAATTTGTTGTGTATATTTTAAAACAGGCGCACATTGGCGTTAAGGGTTTAATCAAAGACGCATATACCGATAATCCGATCGAAGATGCGGTGATTCATGTTAAAAATCTAACTGAAGGAGTAGATCATCATATTTTGCACGATGTCACTTCTAGTAAGTTATTAATCGCCGTCAATCGATAGGGCTTGTTTTTTCCGGAAATTTTAATAATTATTTTGATCAATTAGTTGTAATTAATTAGTTTAAAAATTAGTTCACAATCGAACAAATAATTATTTATTTAGTTAATTAATTATTCCGCTGAATAATTAATCATTTAGTTCGTTAATTAATTAATTAGTTAATTAATAATTAATTAATTCGAAATTAATTACGTAGTTAAGTAAATGATTGGTCAAAATTAGTTCTTTATTTAATTAATTAATTAGTTTAAAATTAATTATTTAGTTCATTAATGACCTAATTAACCAGTTAAAATTAATTATATAATTGATTAATTTTTAATTATTTGAAAAAAAATTAGTATGTAAATTAATTAAACATAAAGGATTATTTTTCGAGACGATACACCAACTGTTGTACGCATTATCGCTGTACATATTATTATTGTTTTGTTTATATCTTTCTTTATCTTATATATATATATATATATATATATATATATATATATATATATATATATATATATATATATATATATATATATATTTGTGTTTTTTTTATATATAACAATCTCCGCAGTCCAAGGAGGTGATTATTACAGATTGTTAACACCCGGAAAATATCAGATAATGGTGACGGCGGATGGCTACTTGCCCGAGCAAAAATATATACTAGTCGAAAACCCACCCTTCGAAGAAGCAGACATAGAAAATTTCAAATTACGTCCGGTAAAATAATTACACACATACACACACGCAAGCAAAAAATAAAAACAAACAAATGGAAAAATCGTTTTTTTTTTTTTTTTTATTTAATCGTGTCTTTCCTCCCCGACGAAAAACCGTTTTATCATTAACTGATACAAATGTTCATCTGTGGACACACAAACGTACCTAAACATCATATATAAGTGTGTATACATACGTGTTATGTATATGCATGAACGTTTTATTATTATTATTATTATTATTATTATTAATTGCTAATGACGTACACTGAATTATTGATCCGTTTCAAACGTAACAGTACGGTTTTGTTCGGCTTGCGGTAGGTTTCTATAGGTATCGATCGTTTTAGATTTTTATTGTCATCGATATCAATAACGAATTGAAATGATAAATCTTCGATCGATCGAACGAAAGTAAATATTACGAGAATCCTTTCGGTCGCATATTATCTAAATATTTTACGTGAAATTATACATTTTGCCATATTATATCCGGATGTACCCCAAAAGAAATAAAAAATTAAAAAATTAGTAATAAAAATGAATAAAATATACACAGCGGAATGTGTAACAAAATTCGACAGGCAAAACAAACTAAAAATGATCACAACTGATTTATTTGAATGCCGAACGGCCAAACCTAGTCATTTTTTTTTTTTTTTTTGTGTTGCACAGTCAGCCGGATTTTCATTTGCAGATAGAATGTAACGAATATTTTCTAGCAGTAGTTTTTGCAATCTAGGCTATTTTGCACACTTTTCAAGATGAGGTTTTATAACCCGAGCTATTTCAAATATTCTCTTCTGTTTCAACTATCATTTTAGATGCGAAATTGTTTGGAGCTTACAAGTTATTTTCTCGATATGTATTTTATACTTTTCTAAGCCTTCTGGGAGGCTTATCCCCGGTGGGCCCTCGTGGGTGGCGCCACTGATCTAAGTTAGAGGAAATAATTCGAAAACGACAAAAATAAAACATTTTACGTCGAATACCGATTTTTATATCATTCTAGATGTTTTCTAACGCGTTCTTTGAAATATTTTTAGAATCTAATCTACCTGTAGTAATGCTTCTTCTTTTTAATCGGTTACGCCAAGGGATCATCGTGATTGTAGAAGTACGTCATTTCGCGCCATGCTTCTCTGTCGCGTGCCCGTCGCAAGCACTGATCTAGTTCGCTCCATCTGTCCGTCGTTGCGGTGGTCGGCTTTCGAATCTTCGCCGGTACTATTAACAGCTCCAAGTCCCGCTAGCTGCTTACAATATGTCTAAAATATTTTATCATTCCGATAATAGCGTCCGTTTCCGAACTTTTACGCTATAGAAGCATTTGTTCGTTTCACGGTCCTCGGTATGCGGAGAAGTTTTCTCCGACACCGTGTTAACTTGTTAAGCCGGACTAGGTTTGTTCGTGTTTCAGCTTCATCTAGGTACTATCGAAAATATAAGCGTCTCTACTAATTTTACTTATTAATAGAACCGTCCTTCCGTATCTCGCTTAGTTTGACCATAGTACACTCGTTTCAATGCTTTATTTATTTTCCCGACTCATTTTCGCTATCGATTAGCGATCCTACGTACACAAAAGTCGTTTACCGATACTTCATATCGTGCTGGAAGGTTTTTGCCATCGAAATTTTAATCGTCTTCCTTCGTCTATAATCGTTACTTTTGTTTTGGTCTCATTTATTTCAGTTCCGGCATTCCCGACTAATTCGTTCGACCTTTTTATTTTAGAAGTATTTCATAAATGTTGCATAGTCGGTATATTGGATATCCTTTCGTCCGCCTATACTTCTCCATTCCATTCATGCAGTACTTTTCTCATAATGTATTGTTCATAAAAATCGAGCGTTACGAAAGACAATTTTTCTAAAAAAAAGTAATGACAAATTTTATGTATCGTGTAACAGACACCGATGTGACTGAAAGGATTAAAATTATTGTTTTCCAAAAAATTATTAGTCGTACGACTAGATATTTAAACTAGAACATTCTATGTACTAACGCGCTACGTATCAACTAATATTCTACATCAGTTTCTGTTCCCTTCAACTCGATATGGATCTAAGTTTTTTTTATTTGTTCTTTTTTCGAATAATGACTAATCATTTTTATCATTTCTTCAAGCTATAACATATTCTGCATCAGTTTGGTCGGTTGTGTGACTTGACTTACGTTAGAGGATTTCTCGTCCTTCGTACATTAAGCAAAGTCGATATTCATTTCCACGTTAATATTTTCGCTTTTCCAATTATATCACGATGTAAGTACATCGCCGGGTTGTTCTTTCGGTCTATTTTATCCTGTTCAATTTTTTTTTTTTTTCAAACTATCCGATTTCTTATTTTCGATATAAAACTACAGTTAATATCTATCGTCTATCGTCTGTATCATCTTATTAATTAGTCGTTATGTTCGTCTTATAGTTCATCGTTTTCAATCCGATTTTGTAGAAACAGAGGAGGAAGAAGAAAAAAGCCTTTCTTTCACGAATTAACCTACTTTTCGCAAAATTATCGGCCAAGTGTACCACTTCGAATAAACTTGATAATAAATTACATTTTCGATATTTAATATAAATCTGAACAAAAAAAGAAAAAATAAAAAAAAAAGGGGAGACGGTAAAATAAAAATAAAAGAATTCTAAGATGAGAGAAAAAAAAACGTCGATAAAAATATTTCAGTTAATCCGTAAATCGGATAATTAAAATTTACAATCGATACTTATTTAATAAATCACGTAATAAAATATTCGTAACTTTATAAGAAAATAATTTTTATAATAATCTACTTACGCTTATATACTTAATACATATCGTGCACGGAGATGTAATCGTTTATATTGATGTGGATACCGGGGCACTGCGGTATATATGGGAATGAAATAGTAGATAACGCAGCAAAATCGGAAACGAATGTTAAAAACGATAATACTAATAGACACTATACAGAATATATTCCACAAATAAAAATAATGAAATATCAACAAATGCAAGAAGAATATAATAAACAAAAAGAAATAGGGAAACAATACCACAAAATTCAGATAAAAATAAAACCCCATATGGTTTTGGAATAACTCATTACAATATAGTAAACACTTTTTAACAACAATTATCCGATTTAGAATAGGACATAATAAAACACCGGCACATCTAACCCGAATACACATAATCCAAAATAGTTTATGCGATAAATGTCAAGAGGAAATCAACCATATCATATGGAAATGCGAGAAATACAAACTAAATCGAAATAATACGATACGGGAACTATTAAAATACAAATACACACTTCCTCTAAATGTAGAATCAATAGTAAGTGACCTAAACAATGCGGAACCAGTCAAAATAATATATAAGTTCATAGCCCAGAATAGTATAGAAATATAAATATAATAACCCAACTTTAATTTAATAGTTTAAAACAAGAAAATCATCATATAAATGGCCAAAGCGACCTATGGTACAGGCCAAAAAAAAAAAAAAAGATGTGCCGTACCCCGTAGTATAACTGATATTAATTTATCGAGAAGCGTATAGAAAACAATTATCGAAGAATTTTTTTTTGAAATTTTAATTAATAGATCGATATTCGCTCGTGTAAATATGAAATTTTTGTATAACGACGGGTAGCATTTAATATAATTCTACATCTATAATTTCGGACTATCCGAAGCTTTTTTTTTATATATACGTATATACAATTACAGATAGTGCACCGTACAGGACAAAACGTAAGTTTGAACGAATAACAGTCGTGTACGGCAATTTTTTATTTAATCCGATAAGGTCTGATTTTCCGTTATATATTGGAAAAAAAATGATTTGTAGGCTTTGTCTATCGCGTGTTTAGTTCATTAAATATTAATATCCTACCAACAACTGACACCTAAATAACGAACTTATTTTGACTGTGGAATTTTTGTTGAAATTAATATTTATTTCAGACTGAGGTAGCGCGGATGTGTTTTCTAGTACGGATTTATACGCATTTAGTTGCAATAATTTTCAAATCTTCCGCAATATTTAGAAATAGTATTTACCGGAATCGTATTAACTCTATGTGAACAACCGTATAAATGCTCTAACTCATCGGCATATAATAGAAAAATTATTATATTAAGATCATTTCATAGTATTACAAAATAAATATGGCGTCCAATTATATTCGCTTTGTTATTTCATAGAAGATACTTCATAGTTGTTTATAATATAGAATTTTTCGTTGCTTAAGTACGTCTGTATTAATTTAATATATATAATATCGAACATTGAAATTTAAAATCATTTTGTATAATATTCCGTTGTGCTATGCTGTGTATCGAATGTATTTTCGATGTCAATTAATATCATTCCAGTATGTTCCTTTGAAATCGTCAGTTACATAATCTGAAATTGTCGATATCCGATGCACTGTCGAATGTTTAGGTCTGTAAATATAAATTGATACTCTTTTATAACACTTTCGAAAAATTTTGAAGGTGAAACACGTATAACTTTCTCAGTTACTTTACTTAAATTTTATTGTTCTTGTATATGTTACTTCCATTATTTCCCTATTTTATAAGATCGGCTGCGTATGTTCGATATTAGTACTAATTTGCAATATTAAATTTTATATATATATATATATATATATATATATATATATATATATATATGTGTGTGTGTGAGTATGTATAAACAAGCACTTGTTTACATTTCATATTATTTACTTAAACACGGTATATATATATATATATATATATATATATATATATGTATATGTATATATATATATATATATATATATATATATATATATTTTAATTGCGTTTTTAGGTCGGAGATGCTTGGCAACATATTTTCCTTAATGATGATGAAGATTACAAAAGTCAGGATTACGACAGTTTGAATACGTATTATAAACAATATAGACAGAATTTATATTTGAGTAAACGCGTTAAAGAACATGAATTTTTAAAAGTAATCACCTAAATCGACTTTACAATTATTATCATCCCGTATACACTATTATGTATAAATATACACAAACGCACGCTTATATGTCCATTATACACACACGCATATGCGTATATAATCAGTTACGTAGAAGATCGTATTTGATTGATTGAAAATTATATAAAATTTCCGACATATAAGTATAAATATGTTTCACTCTTGTCATTCGTAAATGAATAAACGTTTTAAATTATTCGGCAATTTATAACGACGCTTTCTTGTGTGTGTTAATATTGAGAATTAAGTAAAAAATAATTTTCCATCCAGTTGAAGGAAATGGCAAGCATATATATATATATATTTTTTCAATAATGAATTATTTTATTAAACGAAAAAAACCCAATTAGTTTAAATCACTAAACTTTTATATAAAAAGAACAATAAAGCTTTTCGGTTGTTAAGCCATTATTAAGCGACCGTAAAAAATATAATATGAAATACATACAATTTATAAAAATAGAAAAGAGAAAAAAAACCCAACAAAATAAAATAAAATGTAAAAAAAAAGTACTTTATTTAGATCTACACTATTACAAAAAAATAATACAGTGAAAAAACAGTGATAGTTAATGTTTTATTTTATTTAAAAAGAAAAAAACAGTATTTATAAAACAATCTGATAGTAAATGTTTTATTTTTTTGACTTTATTATGTTCTGTAAATTGTATATTTAAATTAGTATTTTTAAATTTTATTTTTTGCCTTTTATTTTTTATAAAATGGATAAAAAAAATCTATAGGATTCGATCCGTATCAAATAGTTGGTCAGACGAATCACCATCTAAACATGTAAAGTTTATTCTTTACACTCACCCTTTTAGTTTTGTATGTGAACTTTTTCCGGTCCCCAATAAAATTTAGGTTTAATAACAAGGTTCGTTTTAATTGACGCAGCATGTTTCAATTGAAAAAATATTTATACAGCACGTTGAAAATTATCTAGTCACTTAAAAAAAAAACCCCCAGTGGTATTATGCGCAAAAAATTAAATTTAACCTCCTTTAGTCATACTATAATCCTGTATCTCAATAACATAAGTACCAATCAACATAGGTTAACTATATTTTGCTTCTTGTTCTTAAGCCGTCTATCGAAAGTTGGCATCTACATATTTTAGCTTTTTGAGTGATGCTGACCGACCTCATGCCAGATGGAAAAGACTTGCAGTCTTGATAACAGCTATCCATTTTTGCGTGTTGACGGTTTGTGTTATTTGGAGTAGCCCGCTTTTTACTTAGGTGACCTGTAGATATTTTCAATTCAACGTGATTAAATAAATATCTTTAAAATTATCGGTAAATAACAAATTTTGTTAGTATTGAAATTTCACTTACCGCATTTTTTTTTTTTTTTTTTTTGGTGATTTGTGGGAAATATCGCGAATGAAAGGGTTAGAGTTATCCCGAATTGATCAAGTAAACGGATTTAACTAATTAGCGGTGGGTGAGGGGAATAAATGTCGGAACTACTGAATTCCTTCCGTTCACACGTCGTCCCGATTATCATCACCGGAATGGGCAGCCGCACGGACAAATTCGAAAATTGCTTTTTATAAATAGAAAAAATTAACATCGGTACAAAAATATAACTTACATTTTGACTTCTATGCCATCCTGACCTAGAGCTAACAGCTAAACCGGACAAAATTATATAATCGCGAATATGTTTGTCCATTTTTTTTTTTACAATTCCCGAATGAGCACGGATAATCCGCATACGGATAATCAATTATTATTTTTTCTCGGAACAACGACTAGCCTCAATTCTCTAAACGCGGTGTTACGAAATAGAAAAAATTTCGGTTATTATTTTCGACGTCGGATTTTGACGATGTTTAGGCGAGATAAGGAGGGGGAATTTTTTCGTCTAAATCCGGATTAAAACCACCTGGAAAATATGCGCGGTACTTAGTCGACTGTAAAGGAAACGAAAGCTAAATAAAAACAATACCTATTTAATTTTTCTATTTAATTTTTTCTAGGTGGTTTTTCTTGATTTCTCTTTATCATATTCTCGGTAAATTCTAAAAAAAAAAAATAGGGGGCGGGTTAATTTTTTAGTATCGTTCAGACGCATCATCCGGTATTTCCATGATACGCTCGTATCTCGGTATCAATCCCTCGTCATCGATTTCTCAGATTTGTTACTATAATTTGTAAGTTGCGCATGGTTCCTTACCGCATAGAGTTAAATATTCTTCAAATGAAGATAATCAGGTACGACGTATTAGACATATTTCCATAAATTTTCTGGAAGATATAAACTACCTTCTTTTTAATTACACCCTCGATTTAATTACAATAGTCAAATATTTTTTTTTAATAAACTGATATCTTTTTCCTCCATATATCCTACATTATCTATTAAGTTGCGATTATAAAGTATTATTTCTTATTTTAAGGTGCTATATTATTATTTAAAGTTGTAATTTAATATACTATAATTAAATTGGAATCTACTGGGCACAAAGGTTAAAAAAAAAAAAAATGAAATATGCACGACGTGGAATTTAAACAACAATAAAATAGTTCTAAATGTTTACATATAAAACGAATTTTATTCGCTATTTTTTTTATTATATTGTACATTTAAATTAACGTATTTCCTTTTTTTTGTTTACTTTTATATTTTTTTATAAATCTTATAACAGTTTGGGTAAGATCTCCAAAGCAAAAGTCAAGACTTGGAGCAACCTTTTAAAGAGATTTGGGCTTACAGTTTAATGGCAAGAAAACAGAGTACCGCAGACCCAAGTATTAGGCGGATCTATTGAAATTGGCAGCGAAACACTACTTCGGACTATTAATTTTAAATGTCTAGGATCCCATACAAAAGGCAGACACGGTGGTGCATCCGATGCAGAGTCTATGGCCGTATAAGAGCAGCCTGGAGAAAAAGGATATCAATGACAATGCTGCGCGACAAGTGTATGTACATAAGGCTAAAAAGAAAAATTTATCGGATTGTCATCCGCTCGGTAGACCTATATAGCGGAAATTTCAGGCCTGCTTGTAAGCCGGAAGAACAGTCGCTCCACGTGATGGAAATGCGAACGCTAAGGCAGATTATTAACGGATCGCATTAAGAACGAAATTATCCGAAAAAGAATGAGAGTCGTGTCATTTACCGGTAAACTGTGTGAGAGCCGGCTGAAATGGTACGGGCGCGTTCGATGTGCCGGCGAAGCCAGAAATGAAACACTACCGACACTGGTGGACATAGATCAACGGTAGACGACCGGTAGGTAGGCCGAAAAGAAGGTCGGATGCTGTATTGAGGTAGATCTATCTCTAGTATTTGACCGTTCTAGTTGGAAACTTGTCATTGGTCAAGCAGAACATGCCCCAGATGGAAATGGCTAATGAAGAAGAAAGAAGTTTGGGTAAGCTGTAAAGGCATCCGCATTATTAAAAAATAATAATAAAGAAAAAAAAAGTGCGTATTTAATTTTTTATATCCACTCCATAACAGATTATTAGCTGAAATTCATTGCGGTATTTATATATATATATATATATATATATATATATATATATAAAAGAAATTAATGATTTTTACCCCTCCAGTCACGGTTGAAATTTTGGCAGAAAATTATAAATTTTATGTAGATTGTTATAGCGGATACGGTGACTGAAAGGATTAACCAATTTTTTGTGCCGTTTATTTATTTTTTAAAAATCTCTATATTCCAACGCTGTTAAAATTAAATTTGACAACTGCCACGCGTTGTTATCGATTGTATAAAATGAACGAAGGGAAATAGTAGCGAAAACGTTCATTATTTATTTTCTCGTTTGTTCGCGTAATATACAAAAATAAATAAATATTTTACTTTTCTAAATATACGTAAATTTCAAACGCGGATTAATCGGACTGCAGCTGCCATTAAAATAATAGCGAAATTATCGTGCGAAAAACAAAACTTCGATACGGATGCTTAATCACAAACGAGCGAAATATCTGCATTACGAACAAGAATTAAAAAACAAATCTATAATTTAAAAGATAGCGTTATTACGTTTAAGATTAATGTATACGCGTTTAAGTAACCCGAAATAGAAATATATATTGATATAAATAGTAACGAAGGATAATTTATTTTTAAAAAAACGCCAGAAATATTGAAGAATTTTATAATGTTTAGTTATTTAATTTTTTTTTTTTTTTTTTTTAAAATCCCAATTTAATCAGATTTCTTATATTTCATTTTACGGATGGCAATCTTGGACGAATCCTGATTATTAGCGCGTTCTTCTGAAAACGCAGCGTTTTTTTCGATCGCTAAAATAATTTGAAACAGAGAAAATACAACGGAATATCAATTTCGTTATAATTAATAATAATAATTTATATATATATATATATATATATATATACATATGCATGCAATAAATAAAGCCTTTATTTCATTTGAACACACCAAAAATACATACACAAAATAATCAAAAATTAAATATTAACGAAAGCCAAACATGAGCAGACGCCTCTTCCGTTTTTTATTTTTTATTTTACTTTTAAAATATATATCCAACACTCATTCGCTTCTAAATCGCTCTATCTCTTGCTTTACCCAACTGGTCCGTACATATTTAACGATATCGTCTTTTTGGTTTTTTGACCTTCCTTTTCCTATCCAACGGAATCCATTCTATACATTTTCTGGCCCAGCTATCTACTTGGTTCCGCATGACATGATCATTCTATTCCAGTTTTCTTGCTTTCTCCATTAGGTCATCTGTTCTTGACTGTGCTCTTAATGCCTTATTTTAGCAATTTTTTTAATCCCTAACATTTTTCTTTTCATCGCCCGCTGGGCAATTTGTAATTTATTTATTTTATATTACATGACCATGTTTGTGAACCGTAAGTAATCGCCGGTATGATATATGTATTAAATTCTTGTGCTTTTAACGATTAACTTATTTTCCTAATAAAAATTTCCTTCAAAGCACAATATTTTTCCTTCCTATTGCTATCATTTATATATATATATATATATATATATATATATATATATATATATATATATATATATATATATATATATAATATATATATAATATATATACACAACATACACACACACACATATATATATATATATATATATATATATATATATATAAATATAAACAAAAACACAGTTTAATCACTGTAAAAAAAATTTAAAACCGATTTAAAAATTAATTTTTCGCAAAAATTGATCATATTATTTAATAAATTATTACTATTTCTATGTTTTATAATTTTTCTAATATATATATATTTTTTTTAATTTATATTTTATGTGTAAAATTTTTATATTTTCTACGTTATGTAGATAAAACGGCTCTAACGATTTGCATGCGATTTTGGACCCCGATCCGAGAACACCCCATAAAATTTTGAAAATTTCCATTTTTCCAAATCGTTTACTTCGTGATATTTATCTAAATGTATGTTAAAAATTTTAGCTCGATCACATTAACCGCTCGAATGTTTTATACTGAGAAATTTGCTTTTCACAGCGTATGCGTTAGTAAATATAATTAAAATTTAATATTTCGAATACCGTTTCGATTTCAGGTATCGTATCTTTCAGGAATATTTTTTAACTTACGAACGAATTATTTTAAAGAAAAAACCGATTGAAAAATTCCAAAATCCATTAAAAAAAACAACAAAAACATTACACGTTGTCTCCTCCTATTGATATTATTTTAAGTTATAACTCCAGAAAATAGTTATGCGTATAACGATTTTTAACAGTACGTAATTCGTATCTAAATGATATTTTTCGAAAAAACACAATAAAATAAAATACAGCAAGTTCGATCGTTCTCTCTCATCAATCTTATATTGGGGAAAGGATCTTAAAGTGGTGGCCAATGGACAGAAAAAGGAAACAGGGAAGGCCAATGATGCGGTGGCACAATGATATAGCAAAGGTAGCTGGGAAAAATTGGTCGAGGAAAGTGCAGGACAGAGGTGGGTGGAAGAAAAGCTTTCATCCAAGAGTGGATATACCAAGGCTTATCGTGATATATATTTACATATATATATATACACACACATATATATATATATATATATATATATATATATATATATATATGCGTGTGTGTATAATAGATATACTATCTAGCTTGAAATCGTTAATAGCCTTACGAAAATGCACACAGCTCTAATTTAATGCAGATACAAGTCGACAGAAACATAATGCTATATAATTCGAGTAACCGTTGTATATAATGACTAGGTGACAAACCCAAATACAAAATCGAAATATACCTTGTAACAATAAAGAAAAGGCCGTCGGGAAATCGCGATATTGAGTATATAAAGGCTACTAGTAGCGGTATAAAATGGATCGAAAGTTTTAGTTCGTTAACCGTCTCCGCTTTTCACTAGCCGATCGTTATTTATCGGAAATTCCAGTTCGGTTATACGATGGTGATATTAAGATCGTTTTATGACCATGAGCACGTTTTCACTACTTATACTAGTTATATATTCTTTGTAAATGAGAATATATATAATAATTATTCTATGTTTCAATAAGTGATTTGTTAATTTTCATATTTTTTAGCATAATATAATTTATTGCTCAACTAGAAATGAAAATTCATGTGTAGAAGGATCGAGTTGATCGTCATTTTTATATATATATATATATATATATATATATATATATATATATATATATATATATATAAACACATTTTAAAATAGTGTAATATTAATACATGTTATTTTAATGAATTTGACTCGTAAGGTATTTCGGGAATGGTCAACAACAACAACAACAAAAAAACATTGAAAAATAAAAAAAATGTTACAAATTTACATTTTCTAACATCCAATATTAAAAAAAATAAAATCATAAACTATATTACCTTCAATAGAACTTTGTTTCTGAATTTGACTGGACGTTGACGGTCCTACCGGAGGTTGACTACTTAAATCTGTGAAAGTATAAAAACGTTTATTTTGCTACATAGGTGAATTTATATATATATATATATATATATATACATATATATATATATATATATATATATACATATATATATATATATATATATATATATATATATATATATATATATATATATATGAAGTAGCGACAACTAACACACACGCGTCGTTACGTCAACCGGTAATATATAAATTTATTAATGTATGTGTATGTCATTATATATATTCATATCTTTGCGAATAATTTTGCGTAATATTTATTATTGTCAATACCTGTTCAAAATTGCGTTTCTCTCACGCGTATTTAAATAATAATAGCTTTAATTGAACACTGACAGTTTATACAAGGGAGTTTTTATTACAGAACTATAAAAATTTTGGTAAGAACACTGATCACTGTTTCAGAAAATAATTTATTTAAAAATTTTTAAATTTGAAATTCGTACAAATTGTTTATTACGAGTTTAGATCTAAAGTAGCAACTGCGGCTAAATTGAGATATGAAGCTGTAAGCAACTGTATGCTGGTATATAGGATCTTCAATAGACAAAATTAAATAATATATTAATAAGAATATTTTGAATATAAAATTATAAATCGCGATGCAGGGATATAGTACGATAACTCGTTCAATATAAATTATTTTATTAAAAACTAACCCGCACGATGGGATTTAATTAGATAAAAATTATTTGCTATATAAAATCTCTATATCTCTTTAGATTCATTTTTAAACGAACACACACACATACACACACACACATATATATATATACACATATATGATCATTATTCTGATATGTTTCAATAAGTGATTTGTTAACTTTCATATTTTTAGTATAATATAATTTTTTGGTCACCGCGACATGAAAATTCATGTGTAAATGGGTCAAGTTGTTCGTCATTAATATATATATATATATATATATATATATATATATAATTTAAAATAGTGTAATATTAATACAAGTTATTTTAATGAATTTGCCTCGTAAGATATTTCGGAAATTGTCAACAATAATAAGAAAAAACATTGAAAAATAAAATTATAAATTTGCATTTTCTAACAATATACAATATTTTGAAAAAATAAAATCATAAACAATCATAAATTAACCTTCAAAAGAACTTTGTTTCTGAATTTGACTGGATGTTGACGGTCCTACCGGAGATTGACCACTTAAATCTGTGAAAGTATAAAAACGTTTATTTTGCTACATAGGCGAATTTGTATATATACATCCGATCGATTTAATTTATTATTCCTAGCCCTATATATATAAAATACACACACGCATATATATATATATATATATATATATATACATCATCATTATGTAGTCATCAGTCCTAAGACGGGTTTGCTAATTTTTTCCACAACTGACGGTTTTCTGTTTTCCTCTTCATATCCGTATAATACTGTGCTACCAGTGTCTTCTTTACTTGCTGTGTATATTGATTTCTTTCTCTTTCCGCGTTTCCCATTCATCCGTCTTTCTCTAATTATCTTTAATAAGTTTTCATGTCTTAAAATGTGACCGATCGTATTAGTTCTTCGTTTTATTATTTTTTTCCATAATGTTCTTCCTTCGCCAATTTTTTCTAACACCTCTTCAATATTGTTAATTTATCGGTCCATCTTATTTTCAGCATTATAGCACCGTATTTCGAAGGCTTCGATGTTTTTTTTCTCTGCATTATCAATCATCCATGTTTCACATCCGTACAACGCTGCATTCCGAACAAATAGGGTTAAAAAATTTTTCCTCAAATTTGTACTTATAGCTTTGTTGGTTAAAATATTTTTCCGATCGTAAAAAACTTGCTTTGCTTGATTGATCCGTTTTTTAATGTCCTTTCTACACCTGCCATCTCTGGTGATTTTACTACGCAAGCAATTCACTTCTTGTATTTTAACACCTTCAATATCTGCAGTTATTTTCTTTCGACTGTTATATTTTTCGCATATCGTAATTTTTGTTTTATTTTTATTTATTTGCATTCCATATATCAGTGGCGAATCCTGATCTTTTTAGTAGAACTGCTCTAGTATGTTATTTTTTTCATTTTTAATGGATCATGGAAAAAAATGTTTACATGATTATTCAATAAAATCGATTACTTATATTTCGATAGAAAAAATATTTTCTTTTGCTTAGACATAAATAGGAAATCAGCTAAATTTTAATATTTGTTGACCGATCCTAAATAGTAAATCTTTATTACGGTAAAACTATTTACAAACTTAGTACTGCATTTTTAATATTAATTAAAATTTTAAAAGTTCAAGATATATTTTAGTGCAGAATTACGTATCTCTTTATTTTAATACACTTCTATAAAATTGTACTATATTTATTCCGAAAAACCTATTACAACTTAGTAAAATAGTTTATTCTCTACAACGCTTTGCAAATTTGTATGTTTATATTCTATTAAATTTCAGATTAAAGTTAAATATAATAACCAAAAATACCCACGTAATGTAAATATCGGTGAACTACTAGGTATTAACTAAAATTCTTTATATTAAAAAATTAATGTGGAAATAAAGTAACACGACAAAACAATCAGTACAAGATTACAGGCGACACTCGTTACAACACGCGGCAGCAAATACAATAAGAAAGTCCAGTACTTTTCCATACCCGGAGCGGAGCTGGCGGCTAAAACTTTGCCTAATACACATCAAGGTCAACACATAACAACACACGCACACCATTATACTATAATAAATTTGTCCAGTTCTAAACATCGCAGCCGACTTGCTGTCTGAAAGGCATACATCATGATTAGTTTGGTTGCCTGCGTGAAATATGAAAGGCACTAATTTATGAAAGTTCCTTACTTATAGAATTTATGAAAGATTTAAAAATATTAAATAGTTTCTATCCATTAAATGTTAGATATTGTAATTTATAATTCTTATTTTTACTTGGTACCGCTTCGTATGATTAGCAGTACCGGAGGATTCGCCTTTGATATATATATATATATATATTATATATATATATATATATATTATATATATATATATATTATATATATATATATATATATATATATATATATATATATATATATATATATATATATATATATATATATATATATATATATATATATAGCTATACAATATACAACCAATTCAAAACTATAAATTACCAATATATACAATTAAATATGAAGACTATATACAACCACTCCAATATTACAATACAATAAATCTATTCTCTAAACAAACTGATATTAATATGCAAAATAAAAATATTACAATGTATATTAATCACTAACTTCCCTAATCATGAACGGATATATACTGACGGATCTATAGACATTAATAGAAACCGATATCAAGCAGCAATATATCATGAAGATATAGATCTGATACGAACATACAGAATAAAATACGCTGGATCATCTACAAGTACTGAAATATATGCTATATACAAAGCACTTGAGTATGTTAAAAATAAAAAACAAAGAAAATTTTTAGTAATGACAGATTCCATAGCTGCAATACAGTCACTGATTACTATTAAAACAAAACGAGACAATATTATCGCTAAAATAAAAACCTTACACGGAAAGATACAGAAAAACGATTCAACAATTATATTGATGTGGATACACTGCGGTATATATGGGAATGAAATAGTAGATAATGCAGCAAAATCGGAAACGAATGTTAAAAACGATAATACTAATACACACTATACAGAATATATCCCACAAATAAATATATATGAAAGAAAGAATGTGTGTTATTATTTTGATATGTTTTAACAAATGACGTTATAACTTTTGTATTTTTAATAGGCTGGATTGTAGATCACCTCACCATCGAAAAAATACAGAGAACTGTTGAAAATTAATTTTTAAATAGATCAACATATTCACGGAAATTCACGGACAATTGTTACATTTCTTAAATAACAATTTTAAAATAATTACACATTTTTAAAATTTTACTTATGGTATGTGCATAAAATGTCAAGTAGAGCGAAGTTTCTCCGTTATAGCTGTAGTGTCGATTAGGCTATTTTAATTGTTTTTTTTTTTTTTAACTATTCGAGTAAAATAATAAGCAAAATTTTGTATTTTAAAAATTATTTTTTAAATTAACTTTTTATAGTAATAAATAATTTTGTGTTTCCGTATTAACGTTGTTTTGTTCCGCGTTCGGTGTGTGATTTATCGTCTACGTGTTTCCGTATTAATTTTTTCAAGTATCAACTTCGCGTTGTAGTTTAATTTCGATAAGGTCATCTTTCTATTCCTTTTATCGCGAACCGGTTTTACATCGCTATCTACTATTATTAGCCGATAAATCGTTATCGGCTAACTCTACGGTCGGCTCGATATGGCCGACCAACAATCGATCTATTCTTCTTCCATACTACCGCCCGCAACACTACAACAATCATCTGAAGATACACAATCAACAGCTTACACAGGTAACAACGTTTCCTCTTATTCCGTCTTACATAAAATCGAATCGTCCAACAATTTATCATTCGCTGATAAAGTAAAACAAAATAAAATCAAGCCAATTCAAAATTTTGCCTACCCCACAGAAGAACAGGGTATTATTTTTAACCATATTTTGGACTATAAAATTATAGACTATCTATCCGCTCTAAAAGATGTAGTCGAAGGGGCAAAAAACATTATAGCAGCATCACGAGTCAGTGGTGACAGAATAATTGTATTTTTGTCAAGCGCGCATCTTGTCCATAAATTTATTTCATCATATGGTGGCTTCGAAATAAACGGTCATTTCCTTAAAGCTCGCAAATTAAAATCCCCCTCGACAAAAATCATTTTATCAAACGTCTCTCCAATAATTCCAAATGAAATTCTAGAGAAACACCTAATATCAGCTCTAAATATGAAACTTGAATCGCACATATCTCTACTTAGAGTAAAGCCTCTGGATGAAGAATTTGGACACATTGTCAGCTGGAGACGTCAGGTATATATATCAAATCATGAGGACTTAAGCTTGCCAGATTCTTTCACACTAAATCTAAATGATAGAAGCCATCGTGTATTTATCTCGGCCGATGACTTTGTTTGCTTTAAGTGTAACACAAGGGGCCACAAGGCTGATGATTGTAAAATAAATCCCGACTCTGAGAATATAAATAAAAATGGTATGAATTTTTTAAGGAATCCACTAAGAATACAGACTCCATTGCCACCACAACCAAATCAACCTTCTCCACCAACTCAAAGAAAAATGGAGCCAAGTAATCTAAATGGAGTAAACATTGCAACTAACATCAAAACAATAATGCATCAAATGGAACAAAATAAACGACCCTTGTCAAAGTCTTCCTCAAATACAACTGATGTGCTCACTGGGGATAATAACTCTGCAAAAGTTGAACATAAACCAAAACTAAGAAAAAGAAAAAAGAAAAACAGTTTCTCCTCAGCACCAAATCCAGAGGACACTTCTCAAACTGATGCATCAGAAGAGGGACCCCAATCAGACCAAAACTCCAAGCCTAGCTTAAAACAGCTCCTTTGCCCTTTAGAACCCCATTTTAAGGAAAATCAAAATACTACTATTTCCTTCTCAAATTTCTCTCTGTTTTATGACATGTGTCAAACAAAACATAGCAATCCCATAGCAATCGCCAAAGAATATAATGCAGATATTCGTGACTTAATAAATGTAATCAAAGACTGTCACCCTTTAATAGCACACAGGGGAACTAAAATAAGATTTACTAAATTAATAAATGCCCTCGCAAATCATCTTGAAAATGAGAATAAAATCCCTCAAGATGAATAGTAAACCAGATATTCTTTCCTGGAACTGCAATGGTTTTTACAGGCACTACGAAGATTTCAAAATCCTAATTTCAAATTACGAACCTTTAGTAATATGTCTCCAGGAAGTACGACTACAAACCCAACAAACCATTACTCTTTCCAATTATTCAACTATTAAAAAAGTTCCATACCTAAATAACGTTGCTCATGCAGGAATAGCAATTGCCATCAAGAACTCTATCAGCTTCAGACAAATCCCTCTTCAAACCACTCTTCAGATCCTTGCAATACGTGTCGAGTTGGATCCAGAAATCACTATCTGTTGCATATACCTTCCGCCAAATGAAAGTATAAACTCATCGGAGTTAAATCAAATTGTTAATAATCTACCCTCACCTTTAATTATAGTAGGAGATTGCAACTCTCATAGCCCTTTGTGGGGTGGTCAGTACACATGTAGTAGAGGAAAAGTCCTCGAAGATTTTGTAGATAACCTTAACTTATCAGTTCTGAACTCTGATCCAACTCATTATAATTTCAGTTACAAAAAGTGGTCAACCTTAGACCTAGTCATTACATCATCTCAGATATCAAACTCCATATCAGTCTACTACCACCATGACTTAGCAGGAAGTGATCACATCCCTATATTAGTAACAGGGTTAATTAAGGAACACATAAATAGTATTACACATAAAATTGATCGCAATTACCGAAAAACAAATTGGGAAACATACTCCCATTTATGGAAAAACACATCTCTTCCTGCTACTGATAATACAAATCCACAATTAGCAATTCAAACATTTTCAGGTCATCTAGTAAATCTCGCTTACCGCTGCACAACTCATCCTTCCCACAAAAGATCTAACAAACGCAAAAGAGTCCCCTGGTGGAACGAAAATTGCGCCGAGGCAATAAGGACTAGAAGAAAAGCACTTAAGCTTCTCAAAGCTCACCCTACAATGGAAAATCATATTACCTTCCAAAAAGAACGAGCAAAAGCTAGATTTGTGTTGAAGCAATCAAAACAACAATCATGGAAAGAGTTCACCTCAACTATTACATACAAAACTCACCCTTCAGTGATATGGAATAAAATTAACTCACTCGAAGGGAAACACAACTCTCATAAACCATCATTAATTATTGTTAACAATGTTAAAATTGCTAACACTAACCAAGCTGCTGCAGAATTTGCCAATCAGTTCGCAGCTGCTTCAAACAAGCCTTTGCAATCGCTTAATCACGCAGCCCCACTCTGTATTGATGATGACTCTCACGAACTTTATAATAAAGCAATAACATTAGAAGAGCTACATCACGCTATTCAGAACACAAAACCGACAGCTGTAGGCTGTGATAAAATTCACATTAACATGCTTAAATTTGCTCCAAATCAAGTAATCTCTCTCTTGCTGGAACTTTTCAACCAATTTTGGCTCACTGGTACTTTCCCAGATTCATGGCGCATAGCAGAAGTGATTCCAATTTTAAAATCAACTAAAAACCCAACTCAGCTGGAGAGCTATAGACCCATTTCCTTAACTTCTGTCCTCTGTAAGGTGTTGGAAAAAATTATAAATACCCGATTACAATGGGTTCTACACAAGCAAAAACTTATATCAAAATATCAATGTGGATTCCAAGCCTTGCGATCGACAACAGACCTTCAATACCACCTTCAAAATACAATCATTGAAGCATTCTCAAGAAAGCAGCATGTATTAGCCATATTCTATGATTTCAACAAGGCATTTGACACAATCAATCATCAAAAAATTCTCCAACAACTACTGAAATGGAGCATACGTGGACGCATGACAGTTTTTATAAAAAATTTCCTAGAACATCGCAGGTTATTTGTTAGACTAGGAGACACCGTGTCTAGCCTTCATGACATCATCAACGGTGTGCCGCAAGGCTCGGTTCTAAGCCCAACACTGTTTAACATCGCAATAAACTCTATTGTTGAAGAAATACCTCCTTTAGTATTCAAGTCCCTATTTGCTGACGACTTGACAGTATTTGTCCGATGTAACGACCTCAGAACAGGCGAAACAGTTCTTCAAGAAGTCACTAATAAGCTCAATAACTGGTTAAAAGAAAATGGATTATCTTTTTCACCCGCAAAAACCAAAGTAATGCACTTCTGCCGTATTCGCCATTGCGCTCATCAATTTAATATTATTTTGGATAACAGAATACTAAATTCTACACCATCCACCAAATATTTAGGTCTGATATTTGACGAAAAATTAAATTGGAGAATGCACATCAACCACTTGAAAACCGAATGTTCACGACGATTAAACCTTCTCAGGAAGCTATCTCACACAACATACGGCGCAGATAAAACATCACTTTTGAGAATATATCGCTCCCTAATAAAATCTAAATGCGATTATGGTTTCCCGGCTTATTCATCAGCTAAGCAATCAGTGTTAACATTATTAAATCCAATTCACCACTCAGCTCTAAGGTTAGTTTTAGGCGCTATTCGGTCGACACCCATAAATAATCTGTTTTATGAAGCACAAGAATATCCTCCAGACCTACACCAAGCCTATTTACTCCTAAAATTCCACACTCATATTCATACAACTCCTAACCTCCCCATGCCCATAACTTCTCTACCTTCTGTTCTTACTCGACCATACTTAAAATCCACGCTCCAGTATAAAGTCAAATCCATCCTACACAATAAACTATGCACCTCATTACCTAACTTCTACAGCAACATCCTTTTCCCAATACCGCCGGTCTCGTCCCATCCTTTATCCTTCGATACCTCTCTCCTGGAACTATGTTGTCCTACTTCTCAAAGTCGTCTACATTCCTCCTTTGAAAATTTAATAAAGCGTTTCAATCATTACAACATCCTATACACGGACGGTGCCAAAAGAGACAACCAGTGCGGTTGCGCAGTTGTATATTCAAACAATGTAATTCGATTTCTGCTTCCACAAAACTTCAACGTTCTTTCTACAGAGCTGTACGCAATTTCAATTGCCGTCGATGTGGTTATTGAAGAACTAAAAAACAATGCTGTTATCTGCACCGATTCCTTGAGCTCCATTAAAAGTCTCCAAAACAGATCACACCACCAACATCCTTTGGCCAAATCCATCTTAGCCAACGCATCAGAGTTTACCGGAAAAATTATTCTCCTCTGGATTCCAGGGCATAACGGCGTGGGATCAAACGATAGTGCAGATGCAGCCGCAAAAGAAGCGTGTCTAATATCACCTATTCCCGCTATACCAATTCCAACGAAGGACTTCCTTCACACCATACGATCTAAATTATCCGATAGAGCAAACGAAGGATTTTCAAACCTGCAGCAATACAACGTCAACTGGATAAAGTCAACTACATGTCAAAACTCAAACAGGAGAAACGAAGTAGTCCTGTGCCATGTACGCTCAGGCCACACACTGCTTACTCACAAGCACTTATTTACTAATAGTGACCAACCGAAATGTACCGCATGCAATATTCCTTTAACTATTCCTCACTTGCTTACTACCTGTCCGTTATATTCCTCCGAACGTACAATCGCAAACCTTCCAAACTCTCTCCCAAATATTTTACAGCATTCTCCTACATCCGAATCTAGACTCCTTGCCTTCCTTCATTTATCCAGAATCTACCCGTTAATATAAATTCCTCCCGTGCCTCTGGCCTTAGTAGCAGTACACGGCACGGTTATCAACGAAAAAAGAAGAAGAAGAAGAATAATTAGGTTATTAAGTTCTTGCTTTATTTAAAAAATTATTGTTATTTGATTTTTTTTTGTTTTGTTTTTGGTATTGTGTATTTTCGTTTCTCGATAGGTGAGACCGTTAAAATTCGCCATTATTGTTCACGTGGTTGTGCCGTTTTCCAAGTTTTAATTTTTTCATTGTAAATTTATTCATTATTACAGTTATACGAAAATTTATTTACTAATTTAGTTGTTTAAAATATGTATATCACTAATAAATCATTTTAAACTGCTTTGCGTGCGAATAAACCTGGCTTGTTGGTTAGGTTAGGTTAGTTTGGACTAGAGAATTTACCCGACCACGTTAAAAATGATTAGTAGTAGCGAAAAAATTCTCAAATTCACTTGAACCAACGAATTTTTCTGGATTCATATGATGAATACTGTCTCGTCGACGTTAAAGACGTTCACGTATGTTATTTCACAACTAAATAACTTATTATTTTTCAAAATTACGTTTTTATACTTTTGATTGGTAATAATACATATTTTGTGTGTGAAGTAAGATCTTAATATTTCTAAATGCAAAAATCCACCATACCGCTCTTTATTGAAAGTAACATTCGCACGGTTCCCATAAATAGCGACAGGTAGTTTCGGGAAAAATTTTTTCGCTACTGGTCATTTATATCAAAATGTGATTTTTCTTTTAAAAAATGCCTTTTTAAACACGGTACGGTGATTTATTCTTTTAACAAATAAAACGAACTTTTACTCAACTCAAAAATGCACGCACGTAAAAGCTTTGAGACGGTTGCCCATTTAATATATATATATTTTATATATATATATATATCTTTAATTTATACACTCGATATAGTATATTACTTTAATCAATTTGTCTTTAAAAAAAAATCAGTAAGAAACAAAGCTACAAATTCGTATTTTATACAATAATAATCCGGAGCATTGTTAAAAAATAAAGTCGTGATTACCTTTGAAAAAATTCTTCTTTTGAATTTGACTCGATGTTGACGGCCCTACAGCCTGTTGACTGTTTGAATCTGTAGAAATATTTTCTTGTTTAACGGACACGTCTATTTGGCTATACACGTTGCTTGTTTGTAAACCTAAAACATACTCGAATTTATATGCACCTACTATTTTTTATCTTATTGTTTCAAGCCCATTTTGTGCGCGAAAAAAAAAAAATATACAAAATTACGAAAAAAAAAAGAAATTAAGTCACAAATTCATATTTTAAAAAATAATAATCAGGAACTTTGTTTAAAAAAGTCGTGATTACCTTTGAAGAAACTCTTCTTCTGAATTTGACTAGACATTGACGGCCCTACCACCTGTTGACGATTTGAATCTGTAACCGACACGTCCATTTTGCTATTCGCGTTGCTTGTTTGCAAACCTAAAGCATAATCGAATTTATATATACGTACTATTTTTTATCTCATTAATTCAAGCCTATTTTGTGCGCGAAAAAAAGTACCAGACAACATTACGGGAAAAAAAAGAAACAAAGTTACAAATTCGTATTTTATAAAATAATAATCCGGAGCATTGTTAAAAAATAAAGTCGTGATTACCTTTGAAGAAATTTTTCTTTTTAATTTGACTCGACGTTGACGGCCCTACAGCCTCTTGACTGTTTGAATCTGTAGAAATAGTTTCTTGTTTAACGGACACGTCTACTTGACTATACACGTTGCTTGTTTGTAAACCTAAAACATCCTCGAATTTATATGCACCTACTATTTTTTATCTTATTGTTTCAAGCCCATTTTGTGTGTGAAAAAAAAAATATACAAAATTACGGAAAAAAAGAAATTAAGTCACAAATTCATATTTTAAAAAATAATAATCCGGAACTTTGTTAAAAAAAAAAGTCGTGATTACCTTTGAAGAAACTCTTCTTCTGAATTTGACTCGACGTTGACGGCCCTACCGCCTGTTGACTATTTGAATCTGTAACCGACACGTCCATTTTGCTATTCGCGTTGCTTGTTTGCAAACCTAAAGCATCATCGAATTTATATATACGTACTATTTTTTATCTTATTATTTCAAGCCCATTTTGTACGCGGAAAAAATACCATACAAAATTACGGAAAAAAAAGAAATTAAGTTACAAATTAGTATTTTACAAAATAATAATACGGAGTGTCAAAAAAATAAAGTCGTGATTACCTTTGAAGAATCTCTTCTTTTGAATTTGACTCGATGTTGACGGCCCTACCGCCTGTTGACTATTTGAATCTGTAACCGACACGTCCATTTTGCTATTCGCGTTGCTTGTTTGCAAACCTAAAGCATCATCGAATTTATATATACGTACTATTTTTTATCTTATTATTTCAAGCCCATTTTGTAAGCGGAAAAAAATACCATACAAAATTACGAAAAAAAAAAGAAATTAAGTTACAAATTCGTATTTTACAAAATAATAATACGGAGTGTCAAAAAAATAAAGTCGTGATTACCTTTGAAGGAATTCTTCTTTTTAATTTGACTCGACGTTGACGGCCCTACAGCCTCTTGACTGTTTGAATCTGTAGAAATAGTTTCTTGTTTAACGGATACGTCTACTTGACTATACACGTTGCCTGTTTGTAAACCTAAAACATCCTCGAATTTATATGCACCTACTATTTTTTATCTTATTGTTTCAAGTCCATTTTGTACGCGAAAAAAAAGATCCAAAATTACGGGAAAAAAAGAAATTGAGTTACAAATTCATATTTTAAAAAATAATAATCCGGAACTTTGTTAAAAAAAAAGTCGTGATTACCTTTGAAGAAACTCTTCTTCTGAATTTGACTCGACGTTGACGGCCCTACCGCCTGTTGACTATTTGAATCTGTAACCGACACGTCCATTTTGCTATTCGCGTTGCTTGTTTGCAAACCTAAAGCATCATCGAATTTATATATACGTACTATTTTTTATCTTATTATTTCAAGCCCATTTTGTGCGCGGAAAAAAATACCATACAAAATTACGGAAAAAAAAAGAAATTAAGTTACAAATTAGTATTTTACAAAATAATAATCCAGTGTCAAAAAAATAAAGTCGTGATTACCTTTGAAGAAATTCTTCTTTTTAATTTGACTCGACGTTGACGGCCCTACAGCCTCTTGACTGTTTGAATCTGTAGAAATAGTTTCTTGTTTAACGGACACGTCTACTTGGCTGTACACGTTGCCTGTTTGTAAACCTAAAACATACTCGAATTTATATGCACCTACTATTTTTTATCTTATTGTTTCAAGGCCATTTTGCGCGTGAAAAAAAAATATTTTTCTTTCAACGCAATGCAATTGACATTGCATTAATTACAGAAACGCGTCTCACAACCCAAAACAGTTTTAATATTCATGGATATGTACCATATTCAGCTCACCATCCTGATGGAACGGCTCATGATGGTTCAATCGTATTAGTCAGAAACATTTATATGCAATACATGAATTTTATGCACAGCACATTTGCGTACCAAATCGTAACAGTGAATATAGAAACGAGTGTGAATGATTTCTCAGTAGCTGCGGTCTACTGTCATGGGGGTTTCCACATATCAGAGTCAGAATATAATGTAATTTTCAACAAACTAGTAAAAAATTTCGTATGTGGTGGAGACTATAATTGTAAAAACACTGCGTGGGGATCGAGATTTACGAATTCATCTGGTAGGAAATAGTATAAAGTTATACAAGCAAATTCACTCACTATCTTATCTCCAATGGCTTCTACATACTGGCCACTACACTCTAATAGAAGTCCCGACGTATTAGATTTCTTTATCATTAATGTTCTTCGTAGGTACAACCGGGAATGTAGGACACTTACGGATTTATCTTCCGATCATGTTCCTGTAGTTGCTAGTCTAGAAGAAGTCGATTATCATGATTCGTAAAGAGGAAAAAAGCCATCAATGGTTTCCTCTTACAGGCCAATAACGTACTGCCGAACCATCAGTTTGGTTTCCGTGAGGAGTATTCTACTATTCAGCAATGCCATCGACTAGTCGATGCGATTTCACTAACATTCTAAAAACAAGAGGTGTGTTCCGCTGTATTTCTCGATGTCAGCCAAACTTTCGATAAGGTTTGGCATCCTGCATTGTTGTATAAAATAAGGCAGTACTTTAACGAATACGTTTATTTATTTTTAAAATCACATTTATGTAACCGGTCGTTTGTGATGAAAATAAACGATTCATTTTCAAAAGTACATTTAATCAGATCTTCTGTACCGCAAGGCAGCCTGCTGAGACCATTACTGTATTCCATCTATACGGCCGACCTGCCTATTTCCAATCAAACTTTGTTGGCTACATATGCCGATGATATCGCAATCCTCGCATTTAATTCAGATGCCACATATGCTAATATCGTTGTTCAAAATCATCTGAATGGGATTAGAGGAATGGGCGCGTCTTTGACTTAATCCAACTAAATTTCAACACATTACGTTTACAAATAAACTACTGAAAAATTTCTAACTCGAATATTCCACAAGTAGAATCTATACGCTATCTTGAAATGCACACGGTTAATCGATTAACGTTTCGTATTTATGTGGATTACACGAGAAAGTCGGTATTTACTCGTGCCAGACTACTTTGGCCATTGTTACGAAGAACATCGAACCTTAATCTGACAGTAAAGAGAAACATATATCTCGCGATCATAGCTTCAATCTGGCGTTATGGAATAGAGGTATATGGAACGTATCGCAGTAACCTTCTTAAAATTCAACGGCCAAAGATATTACGTACAATAACATCAGCGTCATACTACGTGTCAACATACACGCTGCATACAGACTTAAAGATTCCGTTTGTGAAGGATTACTATGTTCAGCGGTACAAAAGCCTCTTCGAGAAAATGAGAGTTAACGCTAATACAAGAGTGTACAAATTATCTACGGTGGGTTTACCAACTAAATCCAACAGGAGACTAAAAAGAAGGGGAAAAAAACCGCAAGAAAACAATAAAAATAAATTCTAATTAGAACTTAAGTAAAGAGGGAAAACACGTAGTAAATAGGAAAATAATTCTTAAGTAATCTATAATTCTGCGGTGTTTAGAATATCGTACGATGAGACATGTCGTAATCGCCTATGGTGTTAATTAATGCGCTGTCACGCATTATACAATTATGGTAAAACTTACTAGATAATTTGTTTATTTAAGCTGCGAATGCATATCACGCGCAATTTAGTACATCTACGGGTGTTTAATACTGCAGCAGTGGTTTTGTAACAGCTGTAATTTTTTATGAGTACTGTTGGAAACTGAAAACCAAACAGGGCAGACGTAAGTTAATACGGGGTAGAATAATAGATGCGTATAATAACTTTTTGTTTGAAATAGATAAAGAAGAATGACGATTACAAATTGGTGAGAGTATATAGCTTTGAGCGCGTTTATATATATATATATATATATATATATATATGCAAACTGTTGAAATCACATTAAAACAGCTTATTAGTCACGATATCAGACTAAGTATGTTTAACCATTCTCAAGTATGGCAGAAGTAATCATTTGTCAATGATAAAAAATATCTGTCACGCGACACGTAGCCAGTAGGAAAATTTTATCTATATGCAATCTAACGAAATATGTATATAATTCTTTAAATCTACAAAGAGCGTCGTAATTCGAAATTAATTATAACTTCAAAAGTAATTACGTTTAGAACGACGAGTTCTAAAAGCTATCGGCGCATCATCATCACTATTCCAAACATTTTCTTTCTTGATATTATTTTTCATTTTTTTACCTGTAAATTGTGTGTACAAATGAGATTATGAACGCGTATACAGTTTATATATATATATATATATATATATAGACGCGTGCACACGCGTACAAATATATGTATACATAATTATACACTTTAAGAATTTTCATTTAATTTTGTGCATTTTTAGTATTAAAAAACTATACAGTGTATAAACTACTATAATTAAAAGTGTATATATAATGTATAGCTTGAAAATAAATCAAACGAAGCGACATATAAACTTAAGCCGATTCATACCGAGTTATATAATTTACATCTATTTTTATACCTCTTTTTTGCTTTTTCACATCATTAGCATGACTTGGTTTCCTGATTGTCTCCCCATTTTTCTTCGCGTCTACATGTAAAAATTATTTAAGAAAAAAAAAAATTAATTACGCCTTTCAAATGTCACATATCTTTTCACGCCTTTGAATCCGGATGTGAAAAATAAAAGAATCTTATTCTTAAACTTAAATAATTTTTTGAATATGGAATTTCTTATCGTCTACGCTTGTTAAAGCATAATGTTTTCCCAATATTAAATTTATTTATTTATATTTTTTTTATACGCCGTATTTATTTCTCTAAAAACTGAAAAACAATAAGAAAGTTATATAATTTTCTACTCGACACAGCTATTTTTAATCTCGTTTAATGAAAGTAGCCGACTATTATTACATCAAACTGTCCTAATTCGAAATAAGGTCTTTTAAAGATATGCGGGCAAATTAAAAAATTCGAAGCCATTCAAATATACCACATCTATCAATTAATGTTACCGATGTAGACTAAATGTAGCCAAATTCGTTGACATGATAAATAATTTCTTATCAACATTAAATAGCTAATTTATTTGTCGAAACATTTTGAACGTATTTAAATAGTTTTTGTTATTTACAGAATCAGGCTAAAAGTGTTACATTCAGTTTTGGCCGTAGAAAAGGTTAATCCTCGTGAATATAACCAATCCAAAAGTTTGTCAGTAGCGTACTGGAGTGTTACTTCGATAGTTTGGATAACTTTTCCTGATGAATATACGATAAGATCGTCAGCGTAGAGACTACGTTGAATTAGGGATAGTATTTTGTTTCAGTCATAATTGATGCCACACTAATATAAACAATAGAAGACCCTTTCGTAATGTCATCTTCTATAGAATGTTGTTTAGACGCGCTTGAAATGTTTCGTTTCGAAGGAAATCGTGTCAGCCTATATATATATATATATATATATATATATATATATATATATATATATATATATATATATATATAAAATAAGAAATATATCTCGCTTCTTCTTGTTCATCCGCCATCTCCATTACAAAGGTCGGCGATCAATATAATCTCTTTCGACCGAGCAGTCCGAAGTAATCGCATAGACGAACAGCCTAACCAGCGTCGTATGTCTCGTTTACAACGTTAAAATATATAAACATAATTAAATTTTTACTAGCAGGTGTTGAATAAAAATTATAAAATTTCATGATAGTTTGAACCAAAAATACCGTTTCTAAGAAATTTATAATGTTCGAAAATTTTAATTAGTCCACTATGTTCAAAAAGATTTCTTCCTTTTTCTTACACAGACAACGTAAATATATGTAATAATTAATACTAGGTTTTTAATTTTAACAATAACCCAGCGTAATAATTACGCACATTTCACTATGTTCACTGCATTGCTTGATTATAAATGCACGGACAAAGCAGTTTACGACAGCACGGAGTTCAGTTATTTCGTCAAATTCGTTAACTATCATCATATCTTAATACGTTTTCGATACTTTCGAAAATACAACGAAATTGAACTTTTATTTGATATTTTTCAACTACGATTTCACAAAAGATCATCGTTAACTAAATGCAGCAAACCTTCTAGAACGAAGAGAGATATTTGTTATATGCGCGATGAAAAAATTATACATATATATTTTTTGATCACGATTAAATAATTAATTAGTATCTAGATAATTGGGGAAATGTTTTGAAACAAGTTAAACTAACGTTATCCAACGCGTAAGTTTAGGTTTTTACAATTATTTTCAAGTTAAAACAAAAACTTATTTATGAAAAAAAAAAAAGATCCCGGGTTTTAAATTGCATTAATATACTCGTAACGTTATTTTTGATTTTTATCTTTTTAAATTATGTACACTTGCGGATTCAAAAGAATAGGATATATTATTTATATCACTAGCTCGGTGTTACAAAATATTCCTAAGCTAATTCTATAACTGTCAGCCTAAAGGTGTTACTATTTAGAAAGCACATAGATCCAATGATTTTTTAACAACACCGACATCGCTTAAAAATTAATAATGTAGTGGCAAATTACCACTGATGGAGCACGAATGTTTAAAAATAACGGCTAGTCTTTAAATAGTATAAAAGTGTAAATATATTACGAATGTGTGGATAAATAAAGGAAGCCCGTTTTCTTAAATGATTAAAAAAAGTTTAGAAAATATTTACCTTCTTCAGATTCAGATTTAATAATTATTGATTTATTATATTCTTCGCTAATAGAATCCCTTTTTGTACGGATGTTAGATACAATTTCGCAATCTGCAGAATTTCCTATATAAAAAAATAGATATAGGTATATATATATATATAAATTTTGTACGTAATAATTATAATTAGCTTATAATTTTAAGAATAATCCTGCAATTTTATTATGCGTTCTGCAATTTTGACCGATCTTTTGGTTTCTACATCTAAAGTTTCTTTTCTGTTTCGAAACAATAAAATGAAATTTTACACGAAGTAACAAGATTAAATAAATGTTTTTAATCGATTTTGTTAACATGATTATTCACATATATATTTATAAAAGTATCTTAAAAAGAAGAATTCAATTTTGATTGCCTTGAGTTTAGTTTGTTCTTCATTGATACGACTTTTGAAATGGCTATACTGTCATCATATGTTAATGATTTTTCGAATAACTTACGAAATACATAAAAAATTTGAATTTACGTAATTTATTTCAACTATGATAAACGAACATTGATTGCAAACTAAATGTAGCGAATCTTCTGAAACAATGAGAAATATTTTTTTTACGTTTGCGTAACGAATAAAAAAAAAAAAATCTTTCTAATCATATTTAGATAAACTAAAAGTTAAGTTTATTTATGAAATGGAGTACATAATTTGAAACAAGTTAAATTAATGTTATCAAATAGTTAAACCTACATATTTATCATAAAATAAAAACTATATATTTAACGACGTACAGTATACAAGAAAAATTAGTAGACTGTCCCCAATAATGTGATGTAAGTTTTTAGGCGATAAAATATTTACGTATTATTTACGTATAAACCAAGACAAAAAGTTAACTTGGTCGAAGCATATTACTACAAAACGTAGACTTGATTTTGGCGGTTACACCGGATGCTCGGCAAGTATTTAGGCTCGACCATTGAATATAAATGATTAATTTATAAAGTCATCATAAAGCCTGTGTGAACGTATGGTCTCATGTTGTGGAACTACACTAAAAACATTCATGTAAAAAAATACAAAGCTTCCACATAACACCTCTAACTGTCTCACCACATTGGTCTGTAACAAATGATACAACATTATTTATGCTTATCGAAAACAAGAACTACCTCTCTCATTCCGATTGTTTCTAAATTCTCTATCCGCAGTATCAGTTTTATCATCTCTTCCATTATATAGCCATATAATTTGATCAACTTTAAAACGTGTAAATTAGCCAAAAGTTAAAATATTGCTTTTTACGAAGCGCACTATTGCTAAAGCATGAATAGTTTACAACTGATAATATGCTGTGCAGAATACCAGTGACTGAACATGAATGTTTAACAAATAGTATAAAAATGTAATATAATATATCTCATGAACGCGAATAAATATAGGATATGCTTACCTTCTACAGGTTCAGATTTAATATTTACTGACTCAATATATTCTCCGCTAACAAATTTCTCTTTTCCACCGGTATTAGATGCAGTTTCACGATCTAGATTTTGTCGGGAAAAATAAGTGTACATATATATATATATATATATGTGTATAATTTACACGCAAAACATATATACATATATATATATATATATATATACAAACATATATATATATATATATATAACTGAAATATATAAAAACTGGTGGTAGCATGGACAAAAATTTGATGTTTCCAAAAGTATATAGTGTTTTTGAATATTTTAATAATATTACCAATTGCAAAAACATCGCCTACTATTTACATATACATACATACATATATATATATATATATATATATATATATATATATATATCACTCCAAAAATACGCATAAATCTGCATTGCATATAACTAGTGCCTTAAATGCTAGTCAATTTTAAACATAAAAATAATGTAAAATGTTGGAATAGTTTCCTGAGTACAAAGCCAATTAGTTCTTTTGGATAAAAATGTTATCATATGTGTATATATACTGTTGGAATGTTATATATTATTCTTGGTATTAATGTTATGTAATTCGTCATATGTAATATAATGTAGTTTTAATCTAATGCTAAATATAGTTTTGATATATATGTTTTATATGTATTAAGATCGATATATAATTCAGATTAAAAACTATGTTGTTTTAATCTTAATAAAATAACATGGTAGCAGAGGTCCGTGGTTCGCGATAACAGTTTACAGTTAACGTTGCGTAATATTTTTTTTTCCATCTATCGTCAGTTTGCGTTTAATTTACCTTTTTAGAACACGGGTCTAAAATATAAGTGTTGAACATGGATCAACAGTTAATAACAATTTCGAAATTGACGTTAAACGGAAATTACTTGTTGTGGAAAATACGAATTTCTACGTTCCTAGAAGCAAGAAGATGGTTAAAAAGCGTAGAAGAAAAACGGAACAGGACTGTAAAGTAAGAAACGTTATAATTTCCACCGTAGATGACGAATTACTACAAGTAATCGTAAATTGTACAATAGCAAGTGAAATGTGGAAAAAATTAAACAATCACTTCACAGGGAATGTTGAAAATAAAAAGTATTTAATCTATAAAAAGTTCAGGTATGTAAAAATAGAAAAAAATGAAACAGTTGAACAATTTATCAAACGGTATGACGAAATTATAAAAGAGGCGTCAAATCTTGAACTGAAGCTTGATCAAGAATTCGTTTTCATGAATTTATTTGCGGCATTAGAAGCGAAAGAAGACTTAAAAACAATAATCACAGTACTTGAAAATGAGACTGACATGAATTACGAGCAGGTAAAAACTCGACTAATTATCGAAAGTACCAAAGGTAAGTCAATAATTTTACCTAATCTCGTAAATAATAATGTAGCTATGTTATTTTAAAGATAAGTTTTGTAAATCGTGTAAACAAAAAGGTCATATTGATAAATTTTGCAAAAATGTGAATAAAAAACATATTTCGAAAAAACAAGATACACGATCTATAATGTCAGTAAATACATTACGATTAGATGAAAATGAAAATTTTAACGGTATAAAATTTATAATAGACTCTGGTGCCACTCACCATTGTGTAAATGATGAAAAATTACTAAAAGAGTATAAAGCATTTCAAAATCCAGAACATGTTAATGTAGCAAGTGAAGAAGGTTCACTGACTGCATATGGTACAGGTTATATTGATGTTAGCAATACGTTACGTTTTGCAAACGTTTGGTATGTTCCAAATTTACGAGAAAATGTAATTTCGGTTGCACAAATAAATAAGAATGGCTATAATGTACTTTTTAAAAATAATAAAAAGTGCATAATTTATGGAAATAACTTTTATAAAAGCTTCACTCTAGATTGTGGAATGTATTTTTTAAAGATGTCACCTAAAAATGGAATAAATTCGCTTACATGGCACAAGAGATTAAATCATATTGGAAATCATGTTTTGAGGTATCTCAAAGACAAAAAGTTAATTAAAGATATATCTGGTGAAGTAGAGAATTGTGAAGTATGTATCAAAGCCAAATTCTCGAAACCTTGCTTTAGAAGTAAAAAAGAAAAGTATGTAAAACAACCTTTAGACAATGTCCATTCGGATTTATGTGAAATCAAAAAAGATGGAGAATATAAATATTTTGTAACATTTATTGACGAATTCACTCACTATGTCAAAGCTTACCCACTTAAAGGTAAAGATGGAGTTTATGATGTTCTAGTTGAATATACAAAAGAAGCAGAAACATTATTTGGCCGACAAATTAAAATCTTTACATGTGATAATGGACGAGGGGAATATGCAAATCAAAATATAGTAAACTTTATGTCAAATAATGGCACTGTTTTAAAACCATCGGCGCCTTATACCTCCAAACAGAATGGTTTAGCTGAAAGAATGAATAGAACAATTTTGGAAAAATTGCGAGCTGTGTTAATACAATCTGGCATAGAAGAAAAATTGTGGAATGAAGCATTATATCATGTGGTTTTTACTTTAAATAGAACACCGACAAGTGCAATAGATAATCAAATCCCGTTTGAATTATGGTCTGGAAAAACTGTTAAATATAAATATTTAAAACCTTTTGGCTGCCTAACTTATGCAATAATAAATAAACAGTTTAGAAAAGGAAAATTGTCTGAAGTGAGCAGCAAAAAATGTGTCTTCCTAAATTATACACAAAATGCATATCGCTTACTAGATTTAAGTAGAAATACAATTATTGTCACAAGAAATGTAAAATTTATTGAAAATGTGTTTCCATATTTGGGCTCAATACAAAAGGAGTCTTCAGAAGTATATGACAGGTCAGATACTCCTTTAGAAATTGACAACAGCGATCATGATGATAATGAAGAGGAACACTTGGTTATAGAAGAATACAATGAAAGACCAAAGAGAATGAAAAAGCTTCCGAGTCACTTTAAAGATTACATAATGTCTCTGAAATTAGTTAATGATGAAAATGTAAAACCTGAATGGATAACAGCAATGAAAAAATAGATAGAAAATATGCATAAATATGATGTTTGGGAAATTGTAAAAAAACCGAAAAATGAAAAGTGCATAGACTCAAAGTGGATTCTTAAAACAAAAGACGATGGAACACAGAGCCAGACTGGTAGCAAAAGGGTTTCAAACTAATAAATTTGATGAAACCTATGCACCCACTCTCAGATATGAGACGTTAAGAATTTTGTTAAGAGTGGCTAATAAAAGAAAGTTACAAATTACACATTTAGATGTCGAAACAGCATTCCTGAATGGAAAATTGGAAGAAGATATTTATATGAATCCTCCTGAAAATTTTGAACTAGAAGATAATTATGTGCTAAAATTAAAAAAATCAATTTATGGTCTTAAGCAAGCACCTAGATGCTGGAACCAAACTCTTAATGAAACCTTGACTGCTATAGGATTAAAAAAATCATCATATGATGAATGTTTATATATATTGAACAATACATACTTAGCAATCTATGTAGATGACATGCTAATAATTGGCAATGAATCAGAAAAAATAATAAAAGAATTAGAAAAATTATTTGTTATCAAAAACTTAGGCACACCTAAAAGATTCTTAGGAATGAATTTCACTATAACACCAGAAAAGATTCAAGTTGATCAAAAAAGTATTGTTGATAGATTGATTCGCAACTATAAGTTGGAACATCTCAAGGAAAAGTCCACACCTATGGAAAAGAATTTGAAAATACATACAGATAAAGAAGGAGATGAAAAATATCCTAAAAAGAAATACTTGGCTCATTGACGTATCTGTCACAAGGAACAAGACCGGATATTAGTTATTCTACTAATTTATTGTCAAGAAGTACAGTTCAAAATCATGAAATATATAAATATGTGTTACGAATTACTGCTTATTTGAAGAAGACAATCGAAGTTGGTTTGACCTTTGATGGAAATTCAGAAGAACCAATTTTAGCTTATTCAGATGCATCTTATGCTGAAGATGATGGAACCGAGGCTAAAAGGAAATCTACTACAGGTTATATCATATATGTATATGGATGTCCTGTCATATGGCGTACCAACAAACAGACATTAGTTACTCTGTCAAGTACAGAAGCTGAATATGTGGCACTGGCTGATACAGTAAATGAGTTAATCTGGGTTAAAGGATTACTACAAGAGATCGGGATCAAAATTGGAACAACTGTTGTGTATGAGGACAATGTAAGCTGTATCAAAATTGCAAAGTCCACTGACAACCTAAAACGTTCAAAACATTTTGATGTTCACCTGCACTTTATTAAGGAACACATTGAACAAAAGAATATCGATGTACGTCACATATCAAGAGAATACCAAGTAGCAGACTTATTTACCAAGGCTTTAGGAGATCAGCTTTTTAATCGGTTCGTTTCTAGATTAAACCTTAGTCATCAAATATAAATGTATTTAACGAATACTTGGCTTTGAAGGGATGGTGTTGGAATAGTTTCCTGAGTACAAAGCCAATTAGTTCTTTTGGATAAAAATGTTATCATATGTGTATATATACTGTTGGAATGTTATATATTATTCTTGGTATTAATGTTATGTAATTCGTCATATGTAATATAATGTAGTTTTAATCTAACGCTAAATATAGTTTTGATATATATGTTTTATATGTATTAAGATCGATATATAATTCAGATTAAAAACTATGTTGTTTTAATCTTAATAAAATAACATAAAATTTCTAGTCACAGTGTTTGATAATGAACAGTATGACGATGACGATCATATAATATTTAAATGTTATCTGAATTATACTTTATAATTTTAAGAATAATCTAACATATTCATTATGAAAATTTGAATATATATCCGTCGCACTGTTTGATTCTAAATATATGATTAAGATAATTACCCGCTTTTTGTTTTTTCGCCTTATTCAGAAAAGATCTTTTCTTAGTTGGTTTTTCCAATTTTTCCATTGTTATATCTAAAACATGACAAAAAATATACATACATATATGGTATTGAGTGTTTTTTCCTTCTTTTTAAAATCAGTAAAATAAAAGGCAAGAAATTCCATAACGTTAAAACTTATTCAACATATTGATTACATGTATATAATTAATTGTACTACTTTTAAAAAAATCAAATCAGTTCAAGACATTAATAACTCTTTGTGAACCCCATCTCTACTAATAATAGGAAACATTTTAATCAATAATCATTTTTCAGTATTACGGGTTTCTATCGAATTCTTTGTTTTCCAAACATTAAATCACGTTTGTCTTTCTACTGTGCTTAAATATAAAAACAATTTAGAAAAACAGACTATGCTTTTCACACAATAATTCAGACATCAACAATGTCATTTTAACTTGAATACGAAATTAATCAGTAGAAAAATATTGGCCCGGGTTCTGATTTCATTCCATTAAAGTAAAAAATCTTCTTCTACTATATAATAAAATTTGGATGAATGGATCCATACCCAATCAGTAGAAAACTGCTTTCATCACTCCCGTATCTAAACAGAACAACAACCATCACGAACCTGAAAATTTACACCCCATATCATTGCTCAGTTTTGTTCGGAAAGTGTTGGAAAGTATGATAGATTGACGCCTCGTTCATTATCTTGGATTTCATAATTTACTTTCAGCATTTCAATATGGTGCTCGCTCATCCAAATCAACATCTGAACATTTAATCTTATTACAAAAAGAAATCACATTAGCATTTTTCACACGTCATTTATAGTAAATTTTTTTTGTTTTATAAAAAGTCAATGATCGTGTTTAGCGACATGGTGACATGTCAAAATTTAACCATTTAGATCTCAAGGAGAACATCGCAAGTTATATTTAATATGTTTAAAACAATCATTTCGTAGAAACCAGAATTCACTCAACATTATCTATTCAAACTCTCATGGAAATTGGTACATGTTTCCCTTTAAGTGTTACCCTCGTCGTCATTTTCATAAACAATATAACGAGCATCCCACTGTTTCGTTTGTCAGCATGATTATTTGTTAATGAGATCAACATGATATTATTAACAAATAGCACGTTTGTGACTGGTCTGATCAGTTCAGAATGGGCTTTTCTTTTAAACAAACAGAATATACTGTGTCGACTTTCATAGAAAGCGCAAATCAGCAACTATTCCAACCTTAACTCTTTAAGAAGTAAAAAAAAAAAAAACATTTTTTAATTGGGTGAAATTTAGTTATTTCATTGTAGACAGGATTTGAATTATTTATACCGTCATGATATGTTAATGATTTCTGATAATTTATAAAATATATAAAAAATTGTAATTTTATTTCATTTGGTTCATGTATAGCATTCGACTTTTGGTGCTATCGTCGTTTACTAAAGATCCCGTGAGCTATCGACGTTTGCTAAAGATCCCGTGAACTAAAAGGATGGCAAATGTTGAAGTGATAAGAATAATGAGAAAGGAACAAGAATTGCTTGATATTATTAAAAGAAGAAAAATGGGATATTTCGATCATGCGATGCGCGGATTTAAATACAAACTTTCACAGAATATAATAATGGGAAAGCTAGAAGGAAAACCGACAGCTAGACAAAGAAGAATGTCTTGGTTCCAAAACTTATGAACATAGACAAACTGCAGCGTTGAAGAATTGTTTACACAGATCGAGATGGGAACGAGTATAGAAAATTCATGCAGTCTGCCCAATGGATGAGCGTAAGATCGAGATCGGTCATGGAACTGAAGAAGAATAAGTTCAAGTATGCGTTCATAAATAGATGTTCATAGTAATTATAACTAAGTGTATCAAATCCTTTGGAACAATGAGAAATATATTTTCACATGTGCGCAATAGAAAAAGATGATCAAATTTTCTGAATAGATATCAGTAATTTAGAACTTAACTTGTATTTATATAATGGAGTACATTATGTTAACCAATTTAAAAACCTATATTTTTAAAATTACTTTTAAGTTATACGAAAACTTATTTATTTAAAAAAAAAATCCAAGTTTTTAAATTACATCACTATATTTACAATGGTTCTTTTGAAACTATGTACACTATCAGATACACATGATAATAATATATTACTTATATTCGCCAGCCAGCATTGTAATATATTTTAAAGTTATTTTATAATTGTCAGCCTAAAGTTAAAATATTTATTTTTACGATGCGCACTATTGCTAAAGCATGAATAGTTTATAACTGATAATATTCTAACCAAAATACCAATGATTGAACATGAATGTTTAACAAATAGTATAAAAATGTAATATAATATATATGATGAACGTAAATAAATATAGGAACTCTATGCTTACCTTCTACAGGTTCAGATTTAATATTTACTGATTCAATATATTCTCCACTAACAAATTTCTCTTTTCCACCGGTATTAGATGCAGTTTCACGATCTAGATTTTGTCGGGAAAAATAAGTGTACATATATATATATATATATATATATATATATATAATTTACACACAAAACATATATATATATATATATATATATATATATATATATATATACAAACATATATATATTACTGAAATACATAAAAACTGGTGGTAGCATTGACATAAATTTGAAAAGTATATCGTGTTTTTTTGTTTTTGAATATTTTAATAATATTGCCAATTGCAAAAACATCTACTATTTCCATATGCATATATATATATATATTCCACTGCGAAAATATGCTCGCATCTGCATTGCATATAACTAGTGCCTTGAATGCTAGTCAATTTTAAACATAAAAATAATGTACAATTGCTAGTCACATTGTTTGGTAATGAACAACATGATGATTATACATTAAATCACGTTTGTCTTTTCACTAGGTTTAAATACAAAAACAATATAGAAAAACAGACAACGCTTTTCACACAATAATTTAGACATCAACAGTGCCATTTTTACTTGAATACGAAATACATCAGTAGAAAAATATTGGAGCGGATTCTGATTTCTTTTCATTAATGTAAAAAAATTCGTCTTCTATTATATAATAAAATTTAGATAAATGGATCCGTATCCAATCAGTAGAAAGCTGCTTTCATCACTCCCGTATCTAAACAAAACAACCATCATCAACCTGAAAATTTACATCCCATCTCATTGCTCAGTTTTGTAGGGAAAGTGTTGGAAGGTATGATAAATTGACGCCTCGTTCATTATCTTGGATTTCATAATTCACTTTCAGCATTTCGATATGGTACTCGCTCATCCCAATCAACGTCTGAACATTTAATCTTATTACAAAAAGAAATCACGTTAGCATTTTTCACACATCAACATTTATATTCAATTCTCTTTGTTTTATAACAAATCAACGATCGTGTTTGACGACATAGTCACATGTCGAAACTTAACTACTTAGATCTCAAGGAGAACATCACATGTGTTATATTTGAAATAGAATTCACTCAACATGTATCTATTCATACTCTCATGGAAAATGGTATTCCACAATGTTTTCCTTTAAGTGTTACCGAATCCAATGAACATACACAATCCCGTGAATATCCGAATTTGCTCGTTCGAGTTTTTTTGGTTCTCGGTGAAGATTAACTTTTCCAATACATAGATTGGGCTTTGTATCAGTATCACGAGTAAAAAAAAGAACCACGATATTTGTTATTGTCCTTTCCAGTAAGTTTAGATCATTTTTGGTGGCATTGAAAAGTGTAAAAAATAATATTTTAGGGGCTTCTTGTTGTTCAGATGTGTTTGGAACACACTTTTTTTTTTTTTTTTGCTGATTATTACGTAAAATTTGTCGTACTGAAAACGCGAAAATAAACATTAATTTCCGCATTTCCTTAAATTATAAGTATCAGTAGCGGTTTTCCTCAGTTTCATGTGAAATTTCGCAATAATTTTTTTTTTCTATTGTTACACACACTTTGCAGGCAAAACAAACAACCAACTCTAATGCGAGCAAAAGCTACGACTACAATGATTTGTTTACAGAAGCTAGAGACATCACATTAGAAAGAGAAGTCTTCATGATAAATAGATGTCAATAGCTGTTTTTTGCTGCATAAACACTTTTTCTGTAACAGTGTCAACCTCGTTATTTTAGTCATATTTCGTTTATACATATATATATATATATATATAAAATAGTACTTATAATATACAAAACGAGAAATACGATAACATTAAAACTTATCCGATGCATATATTCCATAAATAACATTTAATTTTAACTTACAAATATCAAAACTTGATGTTAATATACATAAAGAAAATCACTTTCCTAAAAAAAATATAACGTGCTTTTGAAAATTTTAATTTTATTGATGTGTACATTACTTTAAAAATTATCTCTGTTATACATAATAATTCATTTATAATTTTAACAATAATCCATCATACTATATTGTATAAATTTCACTGATTATTACATTGTCCAGTCTAAATATATGAGTATGGTTACCTTTTTTTTGTTTCTTCGCATCATCCACCAAACATCTTTTTTCAGCTGTCTTCTCTGATTTTTCTATTTCTACATTTAAAGTTTATTCGACGATAATAGAATTTTATATAATTTTGTTGTTTCAAAATAATTGTGAAATCTCGTAAGCGTTAACAAGTTCAAATAAATGCTATTAAACGTCGTCGTTTACATGCTTATTAATATATACGTTTATAAAAGTAATTTAGAAAGACGAAAATACAATTTATAATTGCACGGTGTTTAGTTACTTATTTATCGACAGGAATTTTAACTAGCTACGCTCTCATTATGCGTTAATAATTTTCGGATAATTTAGAAAATATATAAAAAATTAGACTTTTAATGTATTTTAACCGCAAATTCATAAATAAATGTTCATCGTGGTTATTATTAGCAAATTTTCTAAAATAATGAGAATTTCCCTGATCACATTTAAACAATTTAAAACTTAACTGGCATTTAGGTAATAGGGTACATATTTTGAAACGAGTTAAACTAATGTTGTCAAAAATAAATAAGCCTACATTGTTACAATTATTTTCGAGTTAAAAAAATAAAAACGTATTTATGAGAGAAAAAAAAAGGATTCACGTTTTTAAATTACATATAATTATGATGTTCGTTAGACAATTATGTATGAAATATATACAAAAATAATAACCTGCTCAATATTTCAAAATATTCCTAGACTAAAGCATTGCTATTAAATATGTCTTAACTGACAGCTTATATATATTAAAATCACTTATTTTTTGGGTTTTTATCATTTATAATATTTTTTATTTAAATTTCTGTTTGTATATCTACACACATTCTTCTGTTTGAAATAATTTAGCTGCAATTTGATGGCACGCATGTTTTATTTAGTAATATCAAAGTTAGAGAATTTTTTTTTGTATCTCGTTATTATATCATTATCAATCTGCAAAGACTTCGATGACTTATTGTTAGGTACATTTCAGAGTCGTTTTTCGGGCATTATTTCTAATATTTTTCAAAATAATGATTTTATCCTTACAAAGAGAACTACTAATTGTTGTCAAAAGAGGAAATGATCTAGCGGGCAGTGCAGCCAGAGATGGCACAATTAACCGTTCCCGCTCCTGACTACACCGATGAAAGACCTCCTCAGACTTATATAAAAAAATCCTCAGTACGTAAGTCACGGAAAGTGGTTTGCACTTTTCTTTACCAACAAACTTCGATCGGTTCGAGATTCAATATTCCTCCAGACTCCATCTCATTCAACAACAAACAGAAGATATGATGTTGTACTTGCTCGTCTGCGCCTAGGTCACGCTAATATGTCGCATAATTATATCCGAAAAAAATCTTTTCCTCTATGCTCAACCTGCAATGTCCTCATTACCGTTCACCACATTCTCCTTGAATGTGCGCAATTCCGAACGTTCTATCCTCGACAAACCGATTCTTTCCTACGCGCACGATGCTTCCGATAATTTATAAAATTTTCTTAAATCTTCAAATTTATATCATCTAATTTAACAATCCGTCCTTCCCGTTTATTTTTCAAACTCTCAATTCACTCTTACTAACCTTACGTTCTTTCCTTTCCATTTTGGTGCAGTTAACTTTTTTAATATTTATTTTCATTTTATTTGTAAAATTGTGTTTTTTTAAAAAATTTTGCGGTTGTATATTTTTATTTTTTATATTTTACGTTTGGACATCATACATCGCAATAGTAAATGAAAAATTTAAAATTCCAACAGTATACAACTTTTACAGAATCAGGAAAATAATATTGAAGAAAAAATTAATATAAAAAAACTAAATTAATAAACAAATATATTGATATTAAATTTCAACAAATCAAAAAAATAGACCGACAGAAGCAGACATCGTTTTTGGATCATATTTTCACAATTACCATCACATATTTTTAAGTAATTATATTTAATTTATATTTTTAAAATTATGATTTTTTAAATTTTTCACTTGATAATGGCGTAAATGCCGAAAAGCTTTGTGTTTTTCTTTAAGAAAATAAATATTAGTGATTTAACTAATTTTCAATTGATTATTTATTATATTAAATATTCTCGAAATATAGTTACCCGTTTTTCTCTGCTTGGATTTACTAATGCGAGTTTTTTTTTCAATCAACTTCGTCGGTTTTTCTTTTCCTATAACACAAAAGTTCATTTGAATACCGAACGATGAATTACAACTTTGTATATTAAATAATTATGTACGCGTAAAAAAAAACAACACACATTTATTCATACATATACCTTTAAATTGATTTTTCTGAACTTTAGATGTTGACGGTCCTTCGTCACAAGATGAATCGGATGTATGGAAATTGTTCGTCGCAGATTCCATTAAAGCAGCTAGTGTATAATTAAAAAAAAAAACACATTTGATGAAAAATACATATTATTTCGAGCGGCAATACAATTTATTCTAACGTAATATGAAATTATATAATTTAAAATATACGGAAATAATGCAACATTTATTCGATTTGTAAAAATCGATCATTATTGACAGAAACAGATTGCAATCATTATAAAAATATAACGATATTTTCCCGTGTATTTTTTTTTTTTTTTTTTTTTTTTGGTAAAATATCGAACTTTATTTAAGAATTAGACGAAGTATAAGCACGAAGAAAATAAACGTTTAGTTAAAATCGAATTAAATCGCGCAAATTTTAAAGGCACATAGCTACATTCATTCCGTTTGTAGTATTTTATAAATTTGATAGTCCTCACGTTCGAAACGTATAAACATAAAAAAAATGACGTGCTCGTTTCAAATAATCGTGAAACCTTCAATATAAAACGGATTCAATTTAATCGGCTATTTTGATTTTTTGACGTACTAAGGTAAATGAAGATACATCGAAATTCAATTGCCGAGTGCAAAAATGGAAGATCAGTCGGCAACTTTGCCGGTTATTAAAATGGACAATAATAATGATGATGATGATGATAAAAAAATTAAAAACCAAAATCGTCAAAACACAGTTTTCATCAAAACAATTAGTATTTATATCTTAATATCTTACTTTTGCTTGTACATGGTTCATCCGGATTCTTGGCTGGAGGATTTTTTGATAATTCTTCAGATTTAACTTGACATTTATGATACTCGAAATTAGCCTCACTAATCAATTTATTAATCTGAAAATAGAGATAGTTATTTTATAATTGTTTTATATTTTGACGCGATATTCGAAATAGTAAATTATTACGTATAATTATTTAGTTTTAGGCATTTCTGACGGTTATTATAACCTGCGCGTACTTTCTAGAATTTCTAATACAAATTAATAAATACGAAAACGCGATTATAAACATGGAATAGCAAATAGTTATGAATATGAATAATAAGAAAAATACTCACACCTGAACTCATAATCTTTGACCGCTTCGAGACGTTTTTACAATATAATGGACATTTCGCACAGCTCCAAATTCCCTAGACGACGCCCTACTTTTATTCAACATTTTCTAACCAACGCAATTTTAGATTCAGCCCTTTTTGGTCGGTACGTAGGTCTCTAGCCATTGATGCTATTAAGTGTATTCCTCCCAGCCAAAAGTTTTCTGTTTTCTTTCTTATATTTACGACATGCCTAAAAGGTTACACACAAGGGCAGTAAACTATGCCAACCACGGTTAACCATCTGCACAAATAGGCAACTTGGTCTCAAATTTTTAAGTTTAAAAATCACAGAGGATAAAAATTAACGTGTCTCTGATACTAAGATTTGAAAACGTAAAGTATTTAGCTTAATATTGGACCAAAAAAAAAAAAACCCAAAAAAACTGTCATAGATCAATTATATAGATACTTTCAAGAAATCGTGTTTTACAAAACTTAACATTCTTAAGATATTACTCCATACAGTTCTGATAGATCAACACTTCTCTATATTCACCGATCAATTGTCCGATTTAAATGCGACTATGAACCAAGTAACGAAGAAAAACATTACAATCTAAAACGTTATCAAATTTACTGCATTATATTAGACATTGGAGCTTCCTATATTTCTCCAGCTATCAACCTCGTATTCGAGAGTTGCAATATCTCTCTCTCTCAGAGAGAGAGACCAACTCTGTATTAATAGGCTAACGAATCTAAAACACTCGTGCTTCTCAAATCCTCCAATACATGTCCCACTGAAAGACTTCCACTTCGTATCCTACACAAAAAAAAAAAAAAAAAAAATTGAACAAGAATATCCAGGTTAATCAATTAAACCGAAACAAAACAAGCTTTCGGCCGATTTTAAATTCCACAGATATACCTGTATAAGATATCACCGGCGCTAGTTGAAACAACTTTAAAAAATAAATGGTCTACAATTTGGCGTGGAACTTCCCATATCGAATATAAATTTCCACTCAATACATTTTACAAATAGAATATACCAATTGCGGACCAACAGATCAGAGGTAATTACATTCTTTCATCAATTCCACTTGCGATATATGAAATGTCCGTTTAACATAATGTTCATAGAATGCTTGTGAATATTTTTCTCATTCGGATAATCTTACCACAATCACTCATCGAACAAACATTAATAATTGTGTTCTTATTCTTTAGCAAGTACAACCTCTTCAAAAACATCTAGCCACATGTCCACCGTGCCTCTGGCCAGCGTTACACGTTAATGGATAAAAATAAAAAGTGAGTAATGTTCAATAAAATTAAAAACATAATTTACATTATAACACTAGTTTGAAAAAAGATAAATAAACCAGTTCAGTTATTATATAAAAAAAAACTAGCAGTTCTATATCATAAATTTGATCAACTAAGCATACAATATATATATAAGTAAAACTTATAAGTTATATTAATTGATGCAACGGTAATTTAAAAAAATTAAATGTCGTTAAAATAATTTATACTATGTACCAACCAAGCCAAGATTTTGAGTAGCGATCGCGATTTTATCATCCGCATAACATCGCATTTCTTTTGATTTGTCACCTAATTCCTGACGTATCCGACGTTTATCGCTCGCAGTAAGCGTTTTTATTTTCCCCTTGTATTCTTCTCTCAAATTTTCTACATCATTTTGCAACTTCACAACACGTGAATCCAAATTTTTCATCAAGAGACAATTTCGCCGCACTTCCAAGGGAAGACATTCGAACGCTGGAATTCATATAAACACACGAAAATAATTTTCGAATGAAAATTAATCACATTTAATTTAAGACTTGTTAGTTTATATAGATTAATTTTTAACGCGACCTACTGAATAAGAATAAACTAATTGAAGATATAACTACCAATCAAAAATTTCGGTTATTTCGCGATGAATCGTTAGAATTTTTAACAACAATAAAACATAAAGAATAGATCCATATGTAAACATTTTAACATTTTCCGAAAGGTCTATTTCAGATAGATTCACATCCTTCTAACATATATGTTTGATTAAAAAATCGTCAATACATTAACTAAAATAATGTTAGAATCGCTTTTTTTCCCCTTTTCTTATAAAATTGGTCCATTATTCAAATTAACGTTCAAATATGAGAATATATGTTGCATCCACCCTTGTAAACAGGCTGTAAAGACTACAGTTTAGGATTTAACAATAAATTCAATTGCTATTCATATACAGTAATACGAAATATTAATATAAATTTTTACCGCTCAGATTCATATCCATGTTTAATACTACACGTAAGCTACAAATTAAACGTTATAAACATTAAAATGTATTTTCACATTACAGACACATTTTCGGAAATTGTCATAACTAATTACAGTGCAACCATTTTATAAAACAGGCACCCATAATAATTAGAATAATATATTGGAACAACCCTTAAAAAAAAGAAAAATAGTAATAAATGCGACTGAAACATTAAACAGAATACATTGTCACCGTATTTGTATTTTAGAAATGTTACGTTAATTTTTAATTAGTTAACACATGTTACAAATAGAAAAATATAAAATTCCACGGTAGTACGGAAAACCAAATACTGCTGTTGAGTGTGAAAGTAACTTTAAATTAAAAAACAAAACAGCAATTGCGAGATAACTTTTAGTCGATACAGCCTTCATTATCTTTATGTAATTTGAGCTGTAGCTTTTCCAGCATGAAAAAACCGATTGAAAAATAGGAGTACTAATTGAATGATAGAACTAAATTTGTAACATTTAAAAAAATATATATATATATATATTTTAATTCTATATTCGCTAATTTACACTTAGCTGATTCTGTTTGGAAAGTTTTATAACTATTTCTGCATAATGTGACATGAGAAGCATCCCAGCCAGTGCTGAATGTTTGAAGTTAATTGCATGTATTTATACACGTCACTTATATGAATAGATTTGCCCTGTTGAGTCTGCGTATTTCGATCAAGTTATGCAATAAAAAGATTTTTAGATGTTTCCCTTGTCAGGCGGTGTATTTTTTGTACAGCTATCGCTATTTCTTCATTTATGGTTTTCACCTTGAGATCTTCATGAAGCTCAAGATTGGTGTGGTGTCGACAACGGTGTGGAGGATTTTATTTTTAACCGTAGGCAAAATATTGCTTTTTATTAGCACAACACCCATGATTGGCAGCCGTACCGGCAAGAAATTTATTCTCTACAGATATTTCCGACCTTCTGCCTAGGAGAAAAAACATTCGTTTCTTTTTAATATTCAAATCACTAACTTTTTTTTTTTTTTTTTATTATACGCTTCTTCCGTGTTAGTTGCTTGTCTAAATTTATACTCGGGTATTTTACATCTTTTTTTGTGGAATTGTATGGCCTGTAGACAGATTTCTTTTATTTATAAAAATTGCTCTAGCTGATTTATCTTCGTTGTCTTTAATTTAAGTGAAAATGAGCTAACCGCACAGAGTGAAGAAAAAGTCGAAGATGGACAATAATAATTCGCGGATTGATGTTGTGAGATTAAGAAATCAGACGAAGGCTCGTAGTTACTTGAACGAGAATTTCATAAAATTTGGAAATCTACAATGAGTAAATGGCAACGATAGGGTTTAATCGAAAATTTAGTAATGAGAGCTCATCACGATAGGATCACGTTGATATTGAAACTATCATTCATCAGCAAAATTGTCGTTACATTGTTCATTGCCGAACAATGTTAGTCTATTGAACGTCATTTTTGTTTAGAAAATTAGTATTCGACGCATCAGTTATATGTAACGCAGATGCGTGTGCTCGTATGATATTATATGAAGTGAGGTGTACCGAATTATCTGTGATAATTAAATTATATAACGATGAAGAACTTTATGCTACGAACTGGAATCGAAATCCTCCAACATTACATTAGGTTGGGTTAGGACACTCTAGCAATTATTTCATCGCTGCGCACACACACACATGTATATATGTGATCGTAATAAGTGATTACTTTTAATTTTAAAAATTCTAACAAAATTATTAACTTATTAAATATGAAAATAACAATGGAAACATCGCATAAACGAGAGGTCTTGTATAATGTGTACGTTGTCAACAGTATGACTACTCTCGTAACTTCTGTAAAAAAAAAAACGCCAAGATGTGTCAAGTGTGGGAAACAACATTTAACAGCCAACTGTACTAAAGACAGGGAAACTGTTTCCACATGCGCTTTATGCAGTGACAGTCACCCTGTAAATTATAAATATTGAGCCATATATACTTGGAAATATGTAAAAGAAAACATTAACAATTAAATAACCAGGTTAAAGCAGTTCATAGTAATAAAAATCTTGGCATTATGCAGCAAAATATACCTATTGATTTTCCTGCACTTACAAACAAAATGAGAGGTACCATCATAAACGTTAGAATTTAACACTTCGAGCACGTCTTACGCTAAAGTAGTAAGTCAGTGGTCGAAGGGAAAATCGTGAAAAAAATAATTTTACGAATGATACCGCAAATAATGAAAGTAACAATAAATTCAGTCTTGGATGTGACTTCCTATCAGCGTTACAGCAGTCATTCATTATGTTTATTGCATCCTTCAGTCGCGTGAAGATTATGTTCAACCGGTTGATGGATGTACTCACAGCTCTCATGCCGAAATTAATTTCAAAATGAGCTCAATACGAATACCTACATGGAATCAGCTTGCCTGTTATACGTATAATCCGATTGTGTTTTTAGTGTCGCGGTATAAAGTTATGACGGAACGTCTATAGACATTTTGCTGATAAGAGAACAAAAGCGTGTAAGAGTAAATTTATTTCTCTAGTAACGTTATCTATATAGCTGGCCATGACTGAATACACCTGTTCCTTCAGGTATAATCCGAGTTCATTGACCGTTTGACCCCCTGTGCCTTATTGATCGTCATTGCAAAGGCGAGCTGCACCGGTAACTGAAAACGTATGAAATGCATTCCGCTTCCATCTATCCTCTCGTCTTTGTGTTCGAATCTGAAATTTTGCAATACGCAACGTTTCCCACGATGAGGCCTATGATCTCGCATTCGATAAAGTATTGACACATGTTTACCACAATCAACCGTGTACCGTTACTTAAACCTGAATAGATGTCGATGTTTCCCAGCAAAACAACGATACATCCAATTTTCAGTTTAAGCTCGTGTACAGGTAATCCGGATGGTGTTACCTGATTAAGTGCCTGTACTGTGTACCGCCGCATCTAAACGGAAATATGTGTACGTGCATAATATGTTATATCATAACAAATATCAAATGTGAATTTTAAATAAGTACTCGCGCTGCATATGATATATATATATATATATATATATATATATATATATATATATATATATATATATATATATATATATTTAAACCTACCTACTAAATGAAAATATGCGTACGTACATAATATATATTACAACAAATATAAATTTTAAATAAGTACACGCGGCTGTATATTACATATATATATATATATATATATATATATATATATATATATATATATAAATATATTTTCTGGGTTTGGTTTGAAATTTTTTCGCTTTATAACATAGACGTTATATAGAAATGAATATTTCCGCAGTAAACGGTTGAAATTTACTGGCTGTTTGTAAAATTTACTATTTAAATTATTGGCTACTATAAAGGTTTTCATGTAAAATTTGTATTGTGTTTGGTGATCAACATGGGAACGTGGTGGATCAAGTCAACCGTTCGATTCGATGATGTGTTCCGTAACTTCTTGGCAGTGAAGTTAACGAAGAATATGCGCATATACCAGAACGAACAGCAATTTGGGGAAATGCTCGAACGCATTGGGACCGATTCCGAAGAGACAGGGTCGTTTCAAATTCCACAATAAGAGGAAAAAGTCGCCGAATATAATTGCGACCAAAAAGCTTGGAACAGAATTTTGAGTTAGGACTTTGTTTTTTTTTACAATCGCTTTAAGTAAAAATTTCGTTTTTTCACCGATCATCTTCGCGACTTTCGCCCGAATAAAAGCTAAACTTTTACATTTAATTTTCCGCGTACGATTTTCTTCGAAATAACTGAAAACGTAGAGAAATATGTTTCGAAAAAAAGCGGGTAAATTTCGTTCGGATCGGATAAACGGTCGATTTATTATAAATTATAATAGCTACGGCATACACTTTAAGCCGTCTGAATTAAGGCCAGGCAAGCGGGCGTGGTAAAAATGTTTAAACGATTCCGACTTTACAAATAGTCATTTCTATACAAGATCTATAGGATAAAGCGAAAAAACCGTGAAAAATAATTTAAAACCCGACTCGAAAATTTTCAAAAGGGATATCCCTGTATTGCTTTTAATGTTATACGATTTAATAATGAGCGAAACTACACCTGGTGATAAATTTTCTTTTACATCGATCGAATGCTTAAAAGAAATACAAAAACTAACATTGGAAGTTAATAATGAAGCTAATAGTTTCATATAAAAATGCGCAAATAAGAAAACAATTATACTTTAGATTATTAGAATCTTGTGAAAAAAATATGAAGTTTTCTAAAGAATTATTACGACTGCATAATCTAATGAAAGTTGAGGCATAAAAAAGTTTTCAAGATAATATTGTTGTGACAGTTACAAATAGAATATTGGATAATGTGAAACAAATTTTTGAAAATATTACTTCTATCGAACAGCTTAAACCTTCTTATGCTACAGTTGTAACAAACTTTCCAGCAAACATTCACGAGTTATGATTAAAAGTCAAAATGCAGGAAAAACTTTTGAAAAACTTAAAAAACACATTGTTCAAAATAAAATTAAGTTAAAAGGTCGTAGAAAAATTAATAATAATACATTATTATTTAATCTGCACACTAAGGAAGATAGTGACAAATTTGAACAAGAAATTGAGAAAATTGAAGATTCGGAAATATCTATTAAGAATAGTGAAAAATTAGTTCCGACTAGAGTTATTCCAAATATACCGGATTGCGATGCGGAAATGATTAAATCGGGGATAAAGGAAATAACAGGTTAAGAGTCATATTTAATTAGAATTATTAATGGAGTACGGAAAAAAAGAGCATATATTAGACTTGATAAAGAAACATATTATAAGATTTTTAATAATGATCCAGAAGAATTTATATTGGTTATTATGCATTAAGATATGAAACTCATATTTCGGTGCAGTTGTGCAGGAAGTGTTTCTTAATTGGACATAGAGAAGAATATTGTAAAATAAATATTGAAGAGCAAAAAATATCAAAAAAGGCTGCAGATGCGAGGAAATGCTCCACGTGTGTACTGATTCAATATAAAAGAAAACTGGCAGCTGGCGTAGTGAACACGCTTGCGGAAAAGGAAGAAGAAATTGAACATGGTACATTCGCTAAAATTTGTTCACTGTTATGTATTAGTGGTAACACTGTATATAGAGCTGTGTTTTGAATAGGAGTATGAGTTAGAACGTTTTGGGTTTTGGTGATAATTGTGTACATAATTTTAACTTATATATTTAATGCTGTTTATTAAAGAAATAAATAGAAAATGTAATTGTGTTATTTATTTTCTTAGTTTAACTATAACGAATAAAGACGTAATAAAATGGCGCAGTCGGTATTTAACAATGTTTACATAGTCAATTAGTAGTTTTATTCTGACGTAATTATTTTTTAATAATTCATAAGTTAGTGTTAGTTTAACCTAATCAGTTTAGCATCATGAATGCAAATCAAATAACGGAATTATTGCAAGCTATGAACGTGCAAAACGCTAATTTGCAGCAGTTGGTACAGAATTTGATTCCACAAGGAACTCAATCTAATACCGCTGATCATCACACACCTCATATTGTACCGCAGAAGTTTGATGAAACGGTGGAAAAGGTGGATCGTTTAGAAAATTATTTCGAGTTGTGCAATATTAATGCACAATCTAAGGTAAAAACTTTTGTGTCGTTGTTAAATCCAAAGATGTTTACGTTACTTAAAACATTAATTTATCCTGATAAAATTGAAGAGAATACATATGATAAGCTTAAGCAGAAACTACTGGAACATCTTAATCCAGAACCGTTAGAAATACCTAGCAAGCACGCTTTTCTTAATAGAAAACAACATGAAGGAGAATCTATAGCACACTATGTGGAAGATTTACGTCGTTTGGCGGTTCCATGTAAGTACGAAGCTACTATTTTAAAAATTATGATTCGCGATGTTTTCGTTAGTGGATTAAAATCCAAAGAATTATTACAAAGAATGTTTCGTGAGAAGAATCTTACTTTTGAGTCTACGCTAGAGATGGCATTGAATTATGAACAAGCAGCTTCCGGTATGCAAGAACTTCTGCAAAAGCCATTACCGATTAATGCGGTTAACCGTAATGTAGATAAACAAGATTTGAAATGGGAGAACTCGGTACAGCATGCAGGTAATAAATACGTATGTTATAAATGCGGTAAAAAAGGACATTTTTTTTCATCTTGTACAGCTAAAAATCTTTTTTGTGTATTTTGTAAAAATAATGGTCATGATGAATCTGTTTGTCGTAAAAAACTGCGTTTCGAGAAAAATCGGAAATATAAAAAGGAAAATGTAACCATTAAACAACTTGATGAACCTAGCATTAATAGTGATATTGTTCCAATAGATACATTAAATTGTTTAAATAGGAAAAAAGATAAAAGTGATAATTTTCCGCCAATGAAAATGACATTAATGATTAATGGTAGGAATATAGAGCTAGAATACGATACAGGCCGTCGTAATACAGTTTTAACAGAGGATACTTTAAAAAAAATTTCATCATACAAACTAAAACCAACAGAAGTAATTTTTAATGATTTTAGTAAAAACAAAATTTGTCCTTTGGGACAGGCTATAGTTAATGTAAATATGTCAGGAAAAGTAATACCACTTAGCGTGTTTGTTGTTGACAATCGATTTTCTAGTCTTTTAGGACGTGACTGGATTAGTAAGTTAAAATTGTCGCCAAATTTAATTCATCAAGTAAATATTAGCTTTGATGAAAAGAAGATTATCGAACGTTTTCCGGTGGTTTTTAATGAGAATATTGGAGCAATAAAAAATTATGTTGCATCCTTACATCTAAAAGATGGTGTAAAACCAGTTTTTCAACGTGCGCGTGCTGTGCCGCTCGCCTTACAGGAAAAAGTTGAAGCAGAAATTGATAGATTAGTTAAACTGGGGATTTTAAAGAAAATAGAAACATCTGAATGAGCATCACCTGTAGTGCCAGTCATTAAAAGTAATCATGAAGTTCGTCTCTGTGGTGATTATAGTACAACAGTAAATGGTCAAATTCATGTGGCACAACATCCATTTCCAAGCCATGAAGAAATTTTTTGGAAGCTAAATGGAGGAAAACGCTTCACAACTCTTGATGTGCGATCAGCTTTTTTACATTTGCCAGTAGATAGTGAATCGGCAAAATTGCTGACACTTAATACTTCCAAGGGACTTTATCAGCCAAGTCGCCTAATTTATGGGGTTAGCTCAGCATCTGCTTTATGCTAGCAGTATGTAGATCAGGTTTTCAATGATTTACCTGTTTGTGTAATTCATGATGATATTATTATCACTGCAAATTCACATGATGAACATCAACGTCGAATTGAATTAGTTCTGCAACGATGTAAAGAAAATGGAATACATTTAAATTATTCAAAGTGTAAATTCTTTCAGAAGCAGGTAAAGTTTCTTGGATTTATTATCAATGAAGAAGGACTACATAAAACACCAGATAAGGTGAAAGCAATATTGGATACCAAGGTGCCAAGTTCAGTAACGGAAGTTAATTCATGGGCATGGTAAATTTTTATGGTAAATTTTGTCCTAACTTATCAACTACAGCATATCCAATTTATGAGCTCACAAAGAAAGAAAAACAATTCAATTGGACTGAGGAATGTACTAAGGCATTCAATTTGATAAAAAAACAAATTGCATCGGATCAAATATTAGTACATTATTCCTCAAAGTTGCCTCTCGTATTAGCTGTAGATGCTAGTTCCATTGGACTAGGTGCTGTTCTTTCCCATGTTATTGATAAAGTTGAACGGCCAATTGCTTTTGCTTCGCGTATTCTGTCAACATCAGAACGAAAATATTCACAGATTGACAAAGAAGCTCTCGCCATCAAATTGGGAGTAGAAAAATTTTATCATTACTTATATGCACGTCCATTTACCTTGGTAACTGATCATCCACCATTGATACATATATTCTCAAGAAAACGGAAGTTATTCTCAGTGCAACTAGATTACTTCATTATGCAGTATTTCTACAAATGTTCTAATTTAATATTAGGTATAGGAAATCATCAGAGCTTGGAAATGCAGATTTTTTTGTCACGATTACCTACCAGCTCAGAAGAACTATATCAAGATGACAGTACTAATATCTTACAATTACAACAAATCAAAGACTTACCTATTACACCTCGACAGTTAGAAGCTGAAACAATAAAAGATGGAGAAATGAGATTATTGATTGAAAAATTAAGAATGGGAACAAATTTGGACAATGACCTTGGTAAACTATCACTTCAAGGCAACATTATTTTCAATGGAATCCGTATATATATATTCGAAAAGCATTGCGTCAAAGGATTTTATCTGAACTACATATAGGACATTTTGGAGTAGGTAAAATGAAGGCTTTAGCACGTCAAACAGTATATTTGCCAATATAGATAAAGATATAGAAGAGATGGTTCGCAGTTGTGTTCCGTGTATAAGTAACAAGAGGCAACCAAGAAAGGTACTTACCCATTTTTGGGAGTATCCAACAACCCCTTGGGAACGAATTCATTTGGACTTTGCAGGACCATTCCAAGACAACTTATTTTTAATAATTGTTGATGCTTATTCCAAGTGGATGGAGGTTGAGTGTGTTAAAAATACTGCTACAGCAAGTGTAATAAGAGTATTACAAAGTTTATTTGCAGATATGGTATTCCAAGAATAGTAGTATCAGATAATGGCACTGCATTTACTAGCCATGACTTCAGAACATTCTTAAATATATATGGTATCCAACAAAATTGCTCCATACCATCATGCATCAAATGGACAGGCAGAGAGGTATGTGGATACATTGAAACAGAGCCTTAGAGCATCAAGAACAGAAGGCGGATCAATCCATGACCGTCTAAACAGATTTTTATTTGCATACCGTAGAGCTCCACATGCAACTACACAGTTGTCACCTTCATTTTTGTTTTTACAACGTGAACTCCGTTCATCACTGGACTTAATGTGTCCAAGTTTACGAGAAGTGGTATCTAGAAATACAGCTGTAAATGAAGTAGTTTCATATGATCTTTCGAAATTATACGGCACCAAATAAAAGATGGGAGATTGGTGTGGTCATTAATAAGGATGGACAGCTACACTATACAGTCCAAGTTGGAGACCAGCTGTGGCGAAGGCACACGGAGCAATTGAGAAGGATTGGACAGGATACCCCACTGACTCAGCAGTTTGATCCAGTGACATCTTCAATGTCTACACAACAGCATGCTGAGGATGCAGCACCAAAGCAGACAAAGGAACTGGATAGTGAAGCACAGACTTCAGATCAAGGTCAAGATCTTGTTCCAGTACCAGATGATATAACGGTAGAAAATTTTCAGCCACCACCAGAACCAGAATTACGACGCTCTAAACGTCAACATAAAACCCCAGATCGGCTGACTTTATAAAGAAGGGAGGAAATGTTATGTATTAGTGGTAACACTGTATATAGAGCTGAGTTTTGATCGGAAGTAATAGGAGTATGAGTTAGAACGTTTTGAGTTATGGTGATAATTGTGTACATAATTTTAACTTATATATTTAATGCTGTTTATAAATAAATAAATAGAAAATGTAATTGTGTTATTTATTTTCTTAGTTTAACTATAACGAATAAACACGTAATATTCACCCTATTTGAAAATGATTGAGAGACTTAAAAAAGGAAAGGATATAACTTTTAATTATTTATTACGTATTTAAATCTTTTCCAAGCTTATTGTTAAATACTAAGTAATCCTTAAGTAATTTATTATTAGTTTTAAGTTACACATGTAGAATACTTTAATTCCATTTTTTTTTTTTTTTTTATAAACATTGCACCGAAATATTATCATGATGTTCGCGGTAGAAATATGAAGGAAAATAAAAGGAAAAGTAAGGAACAGGAAAGGAGGCAAAGTGAAGATAAGATAAAGTATTTTAATCTGGCAGCTCCAGTGAGATGCAAGATCAATTTTAACTCATAATTATTGTTATAATAAATGGAAAATTGAGACAATAGTATTACTAAATGTAGGGAGAATAAAAGTGCAACAGCATGAAATTTGATCGGAAAGTAAATATGACTTAATAATAATTCCTGAACCATACATATTTAAAAATAAGTTATACGGAATCAATTCTGAATATGATGCGGTACCGTTGAATAACGTGGCTATTGCATATAATAAAAACATAAATTTAATTCAGTTAAAAAAAAGTACTGAAAACATAACAGCGTCAAAAGTTGAACATTATAATTGCTGCGCATTTTTCACCAAATGAAAACATAGATCAACATATCGCTTTAATTTCAAACTTAATTACACAATTCAGTTTTCTAAAACCAGTTTTAACATTAACGTAAGATCTACACTCTATGAAAATCTTAATAATATATTTTAAAATCGCGAATGAACCGAACAGTTTGAAGATTTCCTTTTTTCTAATGACTTGCGGGAATCCTTATAACATTAAAACATTCAGTAATTTTAATGCTATTAGTGTTATTGATTTGATAATAACCCATGAAACAGTTAATGAATAATGAAAATGTTCAAAATATTAAAATACAACCATCAACAATAACACCACATTTAACTATTGAATTTTAGGAATTAATGAAACCTTAAAAAAAACCCAAGAGAATCAGATTTTAACAATCAACTAGAATATTTTTAAAAATGAATTTAAAAAGATATATCATAAAATTAAAAGCAAAATATATGAAATTAATAATACTAACTAAAAGTAGGGAGGAATTAGAAAAAAAAAGTTTGATAAAGTTACTGATATCATTAAAACAATCATTTTGAAATCTAATAGTAAAATAAACATTTATAACAAACCTTTTTTGGAATCAAACCCTTGAATCTTATAAAATTTTGCTTAAAAAATTACAGAGGAGATTTCATAATATAAAGGATAAGAATAAAAGTAAGGCTGATTCATTAAAGTTAAAAATTAATGAAATTAAAAAAATTTATACCGCTAAGTTAAAAAGTTCAAAATATAAAAGTTGGAAAGAACTGTTTCAAAATTATACACTTTTGGGGAAGACCATATAAAATTTGCGCGGGAAAATTAATAAAAACTGTTATGTCGGCCTTTGAAATAAATAACAAAATTATTTATATGATGAAGTAGAAAAGCGCAGATTAATTTTTGATGAATTATTCCCTCAGGACATAATAACTTCGACAATAATTTATCCAGGAAAAACATTCGCAGTTCATGATTATATTTTAACTGAAATAATTAAGAACTTAAACAATAAAAAAGCTAATGGTTGCGATAATATTTGATTAAAATCATACATAAAATAGATAAAAATATGTTAAAAATAATTTTCCAAAAAGGCTTAAATTTAGGGTATTTCCCGAAATGCTGGAAGCAAGGAACAGTTAAAATATTACACAAACCAGGCAAGAATAAGTCGACTGGAATTGCTGTTAAAAAATTATATGTAGATATTTCAACTTTAATTAAAAAATGTGATACACGTTGTTTTAATCAGTTTTAATGTAACAGGAGCGTTTGATGGAATTAAAATTGATAAAATACTTAATATATTAAAAAATAAAGGATTATCACCTTCCATACAAAAAATCATAATAATCTACCTTACAGACAGGAAAATAGGATTATTTAATTGAGAAAATGAATTAATATATAACAGGAATGTAAGTGCAGGAGTAGGATCAGTATTGGTCCCTATACTTTTTAATATTGCCACGAGTACTGTTCACGGTATCAGTTGTATAATTTTTCAAATATAATTAGTTACGCAGATGATGTAATGTTAGTTGTTGGTTTTAACAAAACTGAAGAAATACTTAAAATTAATGATATAATAAAATTAATTAATGAAAAAATAAATGAACTCGGTCTTAAATTTAACACTACTAAAACGCAAGCCTTATTAATAAGCAAAAAACATGATAAATTAATTATCAAAGAACATCTAGAAAAAAGCATAGAAGTAGATAATAACAAAATCACGATTCGAAACGAAATGAAGTATCTCGGTGTAATAATAGACAGTAACTTAAATTTCTCTAAACATGTAGAATAAATCACAGATAGAATAAAAAAAGTTCTATATTACACTAAAATCGTTGTACTCAAATATGTTTGGATTAAAATATAAGGAGAGAATAATTTTATATAGAGCTATTGTTAGATCGATTACTATTGCTCAATGGTCTATTATCCAACTTTGAGGGAAGTGGATAAAAGAAAATTGCTGAGACGGCAAAGAAAATTTTTAATAGGAATAATATCCGGATACAACACAATTTCTTATATTTCGGCCAACGTTTTAGCGGGCATAATGGCCATTGATTTACAATTAGAGCTTACAAATAATATTAAAAATCTAAAACAAGAAAAAAAATCTAACGAGATATGAAACAAAATTACTACTAGAAAAAATTAAAAGACTGTTAGTGTCTAAATTTGGCAAACTAGATATGATCAATCTTTAACCGGAAGAACTACGTATAAATAATTCCTTCTATAGAAAAAAAATTAGCGATGAAATATTTTGAAACTAATTTTCACTTTACGCAATAATTAACAGGTCATGGAAATTTTTGCTCTTATCTAAAACTAGTTAAAATCAGTGACTTTGAAATATGTCTTGATTGTAAAACAGCGGTTGATTCTTCTTTTCATGTAGTACATTTTTTTTTTTCATATTAATTGCAAATTTATGACTAGCCATTTGAGAGGCTATTTAACAAAAAGTATCTATTAACAATCACGTGAAGAAGGTGCATCCAGCGATGCTTTAACCTTACAAACTATAAAACTAAATTACTTATCTTTGTTCTCTTCAGCCGCATAGTTGTCACATTTGTATGCACAAGCGATGCTGCTAGCTGATTTGGATGAACCCGTAATCAGCTAAAGTGCTTCAGAGCTTGCTTATGGATAGTCTCCTCAACGGTATCTAGTTTTAAGTCCCGGTGGATAGCTTCATTGGTGACATACCAAAGATTGGCTTCAATACGACTTTGTACACTAGTAGTCTATTTTGTAAGGATAATTCGGAATTGTATCCTACGAGCCAGTATAATTTTTTAAATTTTATATCCAGTTCTTTTCGTTTCTTTTGTATATTTCCATGATAATTTTTTATCTAGGTGTACCTCTAAGTACTTTACTTCGTTTTGTCGTTGTATTACACGATTTCCTATCGATACTTCTTTATCATGGTCTCTTCTATTGGAGAATGACACATGTATTGACTTCTCTGGATTTATATTCAGTTTTTGCACTTTTGGGTCCACCGATATAGTCTATTTAGGTTGTTTTGGAGAGCAGAGATAGCAACTTCGGCATTTGAAAGCAACCAGTAAGGTATCATCTGCAAACGTCGCTATGTGCACTGCATCATCTGCTGGCAGATCTGCGGTATACAGTGTATACAGGAGAGGTCCTAAAACGCTTCCCTGTGGAACACCAGCCATAATAGGGTATACGTCAGATCGATCAGTGTCGTACTTGACCTGAAATTGTCTGTTAGTAAGATATGATTTGATTAACAGATAGTATTTTTCAGGCAACATAGGTTTGATTTTATGTAGTAGACCGTCGTGCCAGACTTTATCAAACGCCTTAGTAATATCAATGAATATACTGCTTCATTGTATTTTTTACCCTCAAGGCCATCTTCAATAATTTCTACTACTCTGTGCACTTGTTGCTCAGTAGAGTGCCTGCTTCTGAAGCCAAATTGGTGTTGAGGGATAGCCGACTGATAGTTAATTATTTCGTTAAGTCTCACCATAATTAATTTTTCGAATAACTTTGCTATCATATATAGTAGCGAAATCGGCCTGTATGATGCTAGATTTGTGCCATCTTTGCCCGGTTTTGGTATCATTACTATTTGCGACAGTTTCCACTGATTCGGGAAGTACGATATTCGCAGTACTGCTGCGTTAAATATATAATGCAATCATCATGATTGCTTTCCTGGATAGTTCTTTTAACATTCTTGCCGTTATCATATCAAACCCGGGAGATTTTCTAATATTTAGAAGTTTTATATATGTTTTTTAATCTCTGCCGGGGAGAACATTTTTATTCCATTTGAATACGGACTCTGTTTGGTGTTATCTTCTAAATCATGAGATACCATTGTTACGTTTGGTTTAAATATATCTCTCAGATATTTTGCAAATGCATTGGCCTTTTGCCTGCCACTTCTTGCCCATGTCCCATCGTCTTGTCTTAGTGGAGGAGTGCATATGACTGGTCTTTTTATTCGTTTAGCAGCTTTCCACAGATTGTATTCTTTTTCTTGTGTTGGAGATAATTTAGCCACATATGCTTTAAAAGCTTTCATTGTTTAAGTTATTGAGTAATGTTTTTAGATTTTTCGTTACCGTGTTTAAGTGGGTTTTAATTGAAGGTAATCTACAATTTTGCCACGATCTGCGTAATCGTCTTTTCTCGAGTACTATTTCTCTTATATATTTCGGATAGTCGTTTTGATATTCACGTTTTTCTTCTGACATGGTCGAGTTCCATACTGCTACCTGCATCTGCTCAGTAAGAGTACGAATACCGTTTTCAATTTGCTGTTCCGTTTTTAGTGAGGTTGATAAATTTATGTTTTCCTCGAGAAGTGTTCTATACCGGTCCCAATCTGTACTTCTATTGTGCAGTATTTTCTGTTGATGTTTCATTGCTATTTTCATAGATATTGTAGCTATTATTGGCGTATGATCGCTAAAAATATTTTCAAAACTCGATTGGACTCTGATGTAATTTATTGATACACCTTTAACGATGAATAGGTCTAGTAAGTCGGGTGTACGGTTGACATCTGATGGCCAGTAAGTTGGTTCACCTGTTGACATGAAGACACATTTCTGATCTTGAGCTGCTTTGTACAAGTTTCTACCTCTGGTAGTTGTTAATCTGGATCCGTAGAATGCATTTTTTGCATTAAAGTCTCCGCCTACAATATATTTTGTACCAAGTTTCATGAGGAGCTTTTTGAACTGGTCAACTCCTATTACCGGACGTGGAGGGCAATATGCTGCAGCTACAGTGAGAATGTCTGTCATTTGTTCGACAGTCACAACTGTAGCTTGAATTTCAGTTGTTTGGTAACTTTCATTTATATAATGTGTAATATTACCTTTTATAATTATAGATGAGGCTTTGCCAGATGGGTGTATTGTGTGGTAGCATTTATATCCTGGAATGTGAACAAAGCTTCTGTTGGTGAAATGGCTTTCTGATATGAGTAATATATCAATTTTTCCTTCTTTTAGATAATATATAATTTCTTGCACATGGTTTAATAAATCGTTAGCATTCCACTGAGTTATACGTAAAATTGCTTGACTCATTTGACTAATTTAGTAATGACTTGACTATTGCATTATTTTGCGCTATCAGTTGACTAAACATTCCTTCAAATCGCTATAAGAAGGAATTTAGTAAATTTCCTATGGTCGTCCGATCTTCTACAGGTTTATTTCCTGACGTCACCTGTGCGTATGATCTCTACTGATCGAAGGAGTCTGTTGAGTATGAAGTAGTGGTTCGCTTGAAGTAGTAGTGCAGTGTTGATTCACATATTCTACTATCCGTTCCTTGGATTTCTCTTTCTTATCCGTATTGACATTTTTTTTTATAATAAGATTTTTATACACCTCGCAGCCCTTGTAGTTGGCAACCATCGCAAAGTGCGCATGTAGCTGGTACTTCTCGTTTCCTTAGGCAACTCTTTGTATCGTGTCCTTCTCCACATTTAACACATACGTATGGTCTATAGCAGTAGTTTTTGGTGTGACCGTGTTGTTGGCAGCGTGTACATTGGGGAATAGTGTTTGTTTTCCGAGGTGGCTCTACTTGGATTCTAATATTGCATAAGCTTTTTAGCTGATAAATTTCTTTGTTGTTTTCTGCTGGTTCTAGATTGATATAAAATAGGGGCAGAGGACTTTTTGTAACTCTGTGCTTTATATTAATCATATTTCTGACACAATGACCTGCTTCAGCCAACTCGCTTGTTATATCTCTGATGATTCTCTGACAACAACTTTATATGCTCTTTCATTTTTGAGTTGATGTGTGTACCGGTACACATCTTTGTCACTAAGGTATTTACTTAGTTTTCGATATGAATCTATTTAGTCATTATTTTTACTTTGTTATTATTCACAGTTTTTGTTTCGAACTGTTCCAAAGTAATTACAGTTGTAATTTCTGCAAACATGGCATTATAATCAATAACACCTTCGATATATACAGGTGGCGGTTTAGAGATTTTATTACTCATAGAGTCGTCGTCTGTTTTGGTGTTTAAATCTGGATTATTAACAAGAGGCCAAAACCTGTTAGTATTATTAGTAGAAATTTCTGGTGACAGAGTTGGAGTGAAAATTCTTTTTCTTTTTCTGGTAGGAACAACTTGCCACGAGTTATTTCTATCTTGTACGATTTTTATCGGGGGAACAGATACGCGCGATTTCATTATTATATCATTTTGAGATAACGTATTACACGTGTTATCATTTACGTTAACGTTATTGTTAGTGGTGTTAGTATAACATAGTTGTGTATCACTTGACTTCGATGTATAGAGCTGCGATGCAGCGGCGGCGACGGTAGTAGAAGCGGCAACATGGTCGGTTTGTTGATTTATGCTAGAAGAGTCCTTACGACCGAACGTAGGCGAGCGTAATACCATCTCGATTCATTAGATAGAGATAAGAACAAATATAAGTATAAGGATAAAGATACCGGCTTGCTGATAAGAACGAAAGTTACGTACTTATAATACTAATACAAAGAACAAGTATAATAAGTATAATATCGAGACTGACATAGGAAACTATACTATATTGCTTATTAAACTGTTAAGAACAAAGAAACAATGAACGTGGAGCACCGAACAAACAACGAAGCATCACGTGTAATTTCATACGTGAATGCAAAAAATTTCAATCAGAAAGGGAAAAGAAGATGATTTAGGCCTCTCAGTGAGCTTAATAAGCAGGAGCTTCGTAGTATAATAAACTTTGTAGGTTTTGTTTTAAAAAATAAAAATTTATTATATGATACGAAACTACATTAAATATTAACGAGTATATAATATGAAAATGCAGCAAACATAGTTAAATATAACACTATAGATAAGGAAATTCAGCTGTGAAATCGTCATTTGTTATAGCGGGTTTTCTTGTCTTTTTAAGACGAATTTAATAACAAAAAAAAATAAAAGCTACATGGAATGTAAACGGTTGAAAAAACATCAATCCGAGTTTGAAATGTTTACTCTTAGTCAAAAATTAGATGTAGTGCCAATTTCAGAGACACACTTTACGTGAAAAAATTATTATGCCTTGAGGATCGGGCTGATATGCAAAGCACCATTAACCGTCAATCATATATTCAAGACTTGCCAAAATACGCTCAATATCGTACTAAGGAGATAAGCTTAGCTATCCCGGACGTCTACAACCTGGAAATTCTTACAGACTTCCTTATGAAGACTAATATCGATAGTTTCTTCTTCTTTCGTCGTTATCTGATTACAGATGTTGTGACCAATCGTGTAGTTTTTGCGATTAAATCCTGCCATTATTTATTCCGCTCATGTATATTGTCCATCAGTTGTCTCTCATTGACAACCTCGGCATTTCTTGTATGCGATCTATAGTTTCTAGTTATATGTAACGATCATGCACATCGAGTAATAGCAACGAGGCATTAAATACTCGTTTAAAAAAAATTATATCGGTTTATACTATTTTCGCCGATTCGGGTTGTAAAGATTTTTTCGACACGATATACAATTTTAAAATACGAAATAACTTAAAAATTTTGCATATAATTCGAAAAAGTGATCATTTAATTATTTTTACATACATATACAAACACACACATACATATATATGTATAATATGTGTATGTATGTGTATAGCCAACTATATCGTTTTATACCATTCTTCACGGTGTCTTAAGAATTTTTCTTACACTCGAAACAATACTTTTCTAATAATTTCTCAATGTTTCGGCAAATGAACGCTATGGTGTCGCTAATGCAATCCGGTTGACCGAATTGTTTGATATTCGAAATACTGTAGGTGACGCTATCGTCGCTTTGTAGCGTTTCGTCGACGAATGTGATAGACCTGAGACGAGGACAAGTTAAAATTTGTCGACGGTTTCTTCTGTCGATTATTTGTATTAAACCATTCGAAAGGACGAATACGGCGCAACACTGATAATTTTTATAGTATATAACGTTAGGCGCTATAACGATATAATCGTCGTCATTGTTTATGCTATTATTATGATTATTGTTGTTGTTATTATAATTATCGTTTATCGTCGGACTACTGGTATTAGTAACTTGTCGATTTTCGTCTCGGACGTTCGTTACAGGATAAAACGATTTTATAAAATTCACTTTACTTCTGATCGTATGCGAACAATATCGAATTTTGTATACGAATCGATTCGGTTGTACAGCCGGATTAAAATATTGTACGAAACTATTATCATCCTCGCCGTCGTAATTCGATTCGCACGATGACAGTATAACGGACGTACCGTCTTTGTATAAAGCTCCTTTAATTCCGTCGGTAAATTCGTAAACGACGCATCGTTTGGAATCATCGTTTGCGTACCGGATAGAATTACGATCGAAAAAACTTTTCACCCAAACGATCGGTTTTAAAATCGGACTTTCTAAATCGGATTCGTTCCAGTTAGCCAAAACGTGATTAGCGTCGGTTATTTTATTTAAATCCGATAACAATTTATAAACGTCCTGTCTTAAACAATCGAATTCGTTGCAACAAACGTACAGACGACCATCTATACCGATATTATTATTATTATTATTATTTTTATTATAATTTTTAACGTTCGGTTTGTATACTCTGGACCGGGATAATACTATGTTAGAATTTAAATAACGACGTCCGGTTTTGATGAATTCCGGTGTTTCGATCAGAGCCGATCGCGTTAATATTTTCGGTATTAAATGCTCACTGAAAAACGTACCGATCGTCGTATCGTCTAAATCCGCACGATTACGCGGATTAGTTTGCAATAATTGATCGATTAACGTACGTAACGATCCCGACATATTTGACGGTACGCTATAACGTCCGATTAATGTACGTCGATAAATATCTTCGACATCGCCGGTACCGTTAAACGGCGCGTAACCTCGAAACATATCGTACAGTAGACAACCGAACGCCCAAATATCGACGCGATAATCGTATACCAGGTATTCGGAATCGATCATTTCCGGCGCTATATAACTCGGCGTACCGAGTACTCTACGTTTACGTATACGAGCGGAACGATGCGATACGGTAATGGCTAAACCGACATCGGTTATTTTCGCTATCATACGCGAATCTAATAGGATATTTTGCGGTTTTATATCGCGATGTACCACGTTGTTCTCGTGTAAATAACGTAAACCGTTAACTATTTGCCGGCCGAAATAACGTATTTCCGGTTCGCTCAGACCTTTACGACGTGTGATCAGTTCCGATAACGATTTATTATCGCATAATTCCAGAATTAAACAATGAAACTGATCGTCTTGCACGCATTTAAAGAAACGTACCACGTTATCGTGATTCAAATTACGAAGAATCGCCGTTTCCTTTTCTAAATCGCGATTACTAACGTTGCGACGGTCGTTCTTCGGTAGAAATTTACCGCAATATCGACTATTATTATTATTATTATTAGCGTTACCGCCGTTTTTAATAATTTCGTACGCCTTACCGAAACCGCCTTTAGCTAGGTATCGCGTACACGTGTAACGATCATTACGTTCGTCTACTATATCGGCCGGTCTATCGTAAATTAATCCGTTCTTCCCGTTCGTCATTATATTTTTTTAAAATTATTTTATTTCGTTGCGATATTATCGATTAATAAGCGTTTTTTTAAATTTAAATTTTGATTCGTTAGCTATTCGGTCCGCGTAAAAGAATTCAGGATGATACGCCTAATTTTTAGAAAAGGAAGAAAAAAAAACCGGTTTCGAACTGCGCGTCAATAAACTTACGATCGAAATTTTGATAAACTAATAACGCCGTTAAAAAGAACAGAAGAAACTAAGAAATTCGGGGATTGATTTTTCGATTAGCCAGATGCGCGTGGAATTAAATAAGATTTCTTTAAATAAAAGTCGGATTTTAAGAATCGGAAGAATATTTTTCTGAAGTTAAAAAGTTTTTTAGAAAGTCAGAAAAATTATTTAGAAAAATTTAGAAAAATTATTTTTAAAATTTCGAAAAATTATATAGAAAAAAATTAGAAAATTTATCTAAAAAATTTATTCAGAAACATTTAGAAAAATCACTTACAAAAAGTTAGAAAAATTATATCAAAACATTTGTAAAAATTATATTCAAATATTTATAAATAATACTTTAACATAATTTTTATAAATATTTTGAAATAATTTTTCTCTTACCCTTCTTACGCAACCCATCGTCTTTCTGCTGGACTTGCTTCATCCTTAACCGAAATCCTACAGTACACTCCAACCACTGACTCTAAGCTTGTAATCTAATTATCTTCCCTTGCCTCTGGCTGTAGCAGCGCTATAAGGCGCGTTAAAAAAAAATATTTAGAAAAATTATTCAGAAACATTTAGAAAACTTATTTATAAACATTTAGAAAAAATATATATAAATATTTAGAAAATTTATTTATAAACATTTAGAAAAATTATTTATAATCATTTAGAGTAAAGAAATTAAATTCATTGGTATAAGACGAAGACAGTGTATACGAATTAAAAAGATCAATTCGCGAATAAGACGAAATATATTTTATATTAGTACGATTCAAATGTAAAATTTTTTTAAATTTCGTACCCTATTTAAATAGTCGTAATTTATCAAAATTAAATTCATTTAAATCCATTACACGATATAAATGTATACAAAGGACGACCGAATAATAAAATAAGCGTAGTTGAAATAATTACGATTAGAGTATCGCGCGATATTTCTGAGAAAATTACGATTTAAAATTATTAAGTTTTTTTTTTTAAAATGAAAATAACAATCTTATATTTCAGGAAAGTTGTAAAGGTGCAAAGGATCGTATAACATGAAAATTATGTCAGTCAATCTATATATCGCTTATATATTTATACATATATAAATAAATATTTCAATCTCGTGTGTGAAGTCCTCTGCGAGTGTATTTATATTTGAGGCAACAATCAGGATGACGTAACATAGTCCCAACCATTACCGTGTAATAATCGTATGTACATACTTAAAACTGAAAAATATTATAAATTACTGTATATTAGAGGTATATGCGTAAAGTGTTTATTTACGTAAATTTTGAATCTTATTTATATGATTCATTTTTTCGCGCAATCCTACAGCATCAGGCGCTGTATGTCCACATGGGTTTTAACGTTATTTTATAAATTAAAACCCTATTTTCAAGAGAAAGACTCGAGTGTCTGCCAACAAGTCAGTGCAGCTGCTTCAATTTTATGTCAAGATGTTAACGTAACTCTCTGTTGAGTAATCTCGCTATATATGTAATATATATATATATATATATATATTACGCGAAAGATCTCGTTTAATAGATATCCAGATACATTTTATCAGAACTAGAAGGAAATTTACAATCGATCATTTTACACATAATACACTCGGTGCGCTATGGTGCGTCGAATTAGCAGCATCGAATAATATCGTACCCGGTATGCTTATTGAAGTTGAAATTTGTTTGTCGGGTAGTAGAATGACTAGAGCGGAATACAAACTGAAAGATACGGATATTTTTACACATATTCTTTACCACGAGATAAACTATTCAGGGTGGTACTCAAAAACTTGCATCACTCGACAGATATAGCTGAAAAAAAGGAGGACAATCAAAGGGGGGTTTGCGGTCCTAAAAGTTACCAATATATTACGATATGAAACAAAACAAACGCCTCCGATGTTTTTAATAGATTTGCATCCATAGAAAAATAATGATGAAATATCTCAAATTAATCATAAACGCAGTAGTCATATTTGATGAACCCACCCGAAAGATACACATCTTTGCTTACATCACATTTCAACAACAACATATTTGCATAAGTTATAAACGTAAAATTAAATATAACGTGGGTTACAAAAATTGTGTACTGGGGATTACCACAATAACACAGTAACAATATAAAGAATAAAAGAAAACAAAACGTTAAATGCTGCAGGAAAAAAGCAAATAAAAACCTGCGAACACAAAATAAACAAGTTTTCTAATTACAAATAATACATGTTAAACTGAAGTCTAAACTGCTAAAATGTATTGTTTAGGTCGTGAGTTCTTAAATAAATATTATGTTAAAAAAAAAATACAAAGTGACACGGGTGTCGAAGATACTTACTAAGTAAAGGGGTGGGTTAATACTAATAAATTAATAAATTATAATTAATTACTACATAATGTTATATTTAAGTCATCTGTGTTTATATTTGGAATACAGGAAACGAAGTTGCCTAGAATCGTAATTGGCAATACAGGAGACGAGTTCGTTGTTTTGGTATGAGCATTTAATAAAAAGTCGATAGCTTTAGAACAAAATCTCTAATATAGGGCAGGTCATTCGCGTATGCTGTCGATTCTAAAATTTTCAAATGAAAACTTCTTATCGGTTAAAATTAATTAATAGCGACTTATACACAAACGCACAAACATACACACACACATACATATATATATATACGTAGTAACTAGTGAATATATTTGAGAACATGAAAAATTAAAGTGAAAACTTTTTATCGGTTAAAATTTATTAATGGTGACTTACACACGCAAGCACAAACACGCACACACATATTATATATATAATGCTTTAAGAGTAAGTGGTATGTAAGCAAATAAATAATAGTAATTAAAAATAAAATTAAAATAAAATGTTCATGATAGTAATAGACCGTCGAAATAGAGGTAGTTAAAGTTACAAAATTTCATAATAATAATAACGATAATGATAATAGGAGAACATAATGACGGTGTTCGAAAAACGAATTAAACTTCATACGTTCTATCGTTAAGATCTTATTGGGGAATTTCCGATAGATATCGTAACGAGATAAGTGTCAACCTTGTCGCTGTTTGTTCCGTTCGTTTGTAGCTAAAAGTCGAGTACGTCATGTTAAGATCCGTAACGACGTGATCGTAAACTATATTAGTTAAAAAATGCGCGTTTCTTTTAAATTTTATTTAAGTTTCTTTTTGACGTACATCACGACTGGATCACTATAACTTTTTGATTACTTTAACGTGAAGTTGCAGCAAAAAAATGGAGAAAAGGATATTTTTTTTTTTTTTTTAACATTTTTAGATTCATAATTATGCTACATTATCGTAACGGCGGTGTTACGTAAAATATCAAACCTGAGATAAGCTGATGACACTACCCTGCTAAACATCTGCGACTGGAATGGTAAAAATCTTACAGAGATTAAAAGCGATTAGTGAGAAGTATGGGTTACACATAAATATGAAAAAAGAAATAATAATAATGATAGTGAACACGGATCTGGCGAAGAAAACAATAACGACTTTCTCAAAAAGTTTGAAGTGGTAGATCACTATACATACTTGGGTCTAATAATCGAGTCAAAATGAGGCTCATCGAAGGAAATGAATAGTCCTTGGGAGAAACGCCGTTGTGCTATTGAAACCGATCTTATCCAGCACATAAATAACCCTTAGACATAAGGAAAAAATTGCCGAAGATGTTGGTTTTTCTATGTGCGGAAGACACATGGACAATGAAAGAAACGGATAAAAGGCGAATCAATGTTCTCGAACTATGGACGTGAAGGTGAGTCCTGAAAATACCATGGAAGGCACGCGTAACTAGTGCTACCATAGTAGACGAAATAAAGGAACCAAACAGACTCAGTGAGATTTGTGAGGAACGAGTCCTTCAGTTATTTGGACACATCGCAAGAGATTGAGATAACAGCATAGAAAAGATAGTATCGTTAGGAAAAATGCCAAACAAGAGAGGAAAGAGAAGGCCACAATTACCATGGATAGACACCATAAAGGATCGACTGGGCACAATAAATCTTACAGTATTACTTCATGCGGTCAATTATAACCGATTATAACAGACTAACATTATCCAGTACAGTTTATTCAACAAACGCATTTGCAAAAAGAACAAATGCAGCAACAACAAATTGTACAACAACGACTACTACTTACACATTCGGAAGAAAATGTTGCTACTATCAACACAAATAGTGAAGCACCTATCGATAACCATCAAGGTGATCAGCATGATCTGAATCACCGGTGGCAAGAGAGTTTACCAGTACAACAAATGGAAAGAGGAAAAATATATCTATCTTAGAGAACTCGTAGCGGTCATACTGTGAATAAACCAAATAAGTTTTTCATTCCGACTAACAATCGTTTTTTAACCACTAATGATAATGTAGACGATTTACAACCTGATAGTGAAATTTCAGTTACGGTTAAGCCACCTCCTATTACAGTTTACGGTGTTAATAATTATTCCAAAATGCTTTCTGATTTTTCCACAATTCTATCAATAGAAAAAATTAGATGTAAATCACTAACAAACAAGCGAGTATAAATCAAAACAAATGAAGTAGAGGATTATACTAGTAACATACTTAAAGAGTAGTAATCTTGAATTCCATACCTATCAGATTAAAAGTGAAAGAGCCTTCCGTGTATTTACTAATCAAATAATAAATGCAGCTTGTAAAAGCAATCCTTTGATCAAAAGTACAATAAATTATATTACTGTTTACCTGGATTATGTACGCCAGCAGGAAACGATAAAGAGACAACTAAGAAGTCAGTGAATGAGAAATCCGCGCGATAAAACAGCCTTAAATCATCAAACGAGGAAACTGAAAGCACTGCTTCAAAATTTCAAAAACGATACATTTACAGAATATGTAACCAATCTATCTTCCTCAAAGGTTGGAAATTATTCGTAAATCTGTTAAATACCTAAAAAAACGAAAAAAAAAGTGATCCTTAAAAAATGAACGATGGTGACTACAGATGATTACACTAAAGCTGAACTATTTTCCATACATTTGGCCGAAACTTTCCACCTGAATAACAACCGATCAAAAGTTGAAAATGTAGTTCGTGAATATCTAAACCAATCTTCAAGACAAACAGTAATCAAGTTTTCCTGCGGAAGTTAAATCCACAATCGAGAAATTGAGCAACAAGAAGACTCCTGTATCAGTCGAGTTCTAAAAGAATTACCGAGAAAATCAATAGTAAAATTAACATATATATTCAACGGAATCATGTGATTACAACACGTTCCAGTACTATGGAAATTTGCAAATATAATTATGGTTCAAAAACCTAGAAAACCTCCTGAACAATTGACTTCCTATCGACCAATTCCTTTACTTCCAATACTCTCTAAAATATTTGAAAATATAAAAAAAAAAAACGGACTCAAAAGATAATTGATAAAGATCAAATAATTCCAAATCATCAATTTGGCTTTCGAACTGGGCACTCAACAGTGTACAACAGGTTCACAAAGTGGTTAATTGAAGAGAGCTTCGATAAGAAATAAATATGCTCTGCAGTATTTTTGGATATTCAGCAAGCGTTCGATCACGTCTGGTGTATCCAGGGCTACTCTACAAATGTGAGGAGACTTTGCCTGCTCAATATTATAACATTATCAAATCCTATTTGGATGAACCATATTTTCGAGTTGTGTTTTAAATGATAAACAATCATCTTTACGCAAAATACAGGCAGGTGTGCCGCAGCGTAGCGAACTGTGGTCTCTCCTGTATTGTTCACCAATGATATACAGGTAGTAAGGGCGTCACTTTGGCACACTTCGTCGATGTTACGTACTCGCGGAACGAGTTGGCTAATCATCGGACTAGCGGATCTTCCGAGTGTTCCCAAGATGACGCCCTGACTACTGAGGATTTTTTTATTTTTTTATTTATGTCAGTTAGCATTTTCATTTTATAACGTAAAAATAATTTAAATAATAAACAATAATTATAATTATAATTTGACTGTGGTTAGGTCAGCTGTATGGAACATTCGTTAGAATCGCTGTCGCATCAGTAGCATCCCACGTTATTGTTATTATTATTTTACTATTACTATTATTATTATTATTATTATTATTATTATTATTATTATTATTATTATTATTATTATTATTATTATTATTTTACTATTATTATAATATTATGATTACTAATTATAATGTTAATTACTATTTTTATTATATTATTATTTTTTTACATTATTATGATTATTTTTTTATAATGATTATTATTGGTATTATTATTTTTCCTATTATTATATTATAATTACTATTATAATTTTAATTACTATTATTACCACTATTTGTTTTACTATCTTCAACAGTATTTTCCAAGGAATCGTTTACTTCGTATCTACATAGCATTATATTAGCCGGTTTTGAGATACGGAATTATGCATTGGGGTGGTGCTGCGGAATACCATTTACTCCCAATAAAAAATCTCCAAAAAATATTATTTAAACTTTTACATTCTGAACATGACTCTCCTAATGCACGTACTATATTGAAAGTTAAGTATCTGTATGAGATTCAACTTATCATCTACGTATGTAAAAATAAAGATAAATTCACCCATGGAATGAGAAGAGGAATTACAAGATCGAGCTTAAAAGATAATGTTACAGTGCCTGATTTTCGAAAATATCATTCGAGATTACAGGCTATATATAATTGTGCAACTTCATATAATTCGCTGCCGGACATGGTGAAACTGAATCTTAACAATTTAAAAAATTACAAGAAAAGACATAAACTTTTGATGAATTATGTGCGTAATCTTTCATCCAACTAATTTTATCTGGTGTGTCAATATCGTATTACTGTTCGCATCTGCGTATGTCTTTATGTATAGAAGAGTCATTTTATTATAGTATGTCTGTATTATTGTTTTCATTAGTGTGTCCACATGTATATCGATTTGTGCTTTGATTTTGACATGTGTATTGGAATTATGTATTTATGTGGGTATATTTATTATTGAGTTAGCCTATTTTATAACTCTGCGTCTATAAGTTTATATGTACCTGTGTGCATGTATTGTATGCATTTTCTATATATATTTATTCATTTTTGTAAATAATTGTGTGTTTACTAATGCGTTTACTTTTATTATATCTATTACAAAATATAAATGTGATTAAGTGTACGTGTGTGTGTGTATATATGTGTGTAGGTGTATGTGTAGTGTCTTGTGGGTGTATATACATAACAATTGCGGTTGTAAGTATGTTTATTGTTTATTGTCACTTACATATTCATAAGTGTTAAGAATTGTTCAAACTATTTATGCAATACTAACCAACCAAGTATTTGTATATCTATTTAAGTTTCCACTACTCGCGCAAATAAATGCGCATTTGTGGATTTGAATGAATAAATTTGATTTGATTTGATTTGATTTGATTATTATTATTATTATTATTATTTTACTATTATTATAATATTATGATTACTAATTATAATGTTAATTACTATTTTTATTATATTATTATTTTTTTACATTATTATGATTATTGTTTTATAATGATTATTATTGGTATTATTATTTTTCCTATTATTATATTATAATTACTATTATAATTTTAATTACTATTATTATTGTTGTAGCATAATACCTTTAATTATAACATCAGGGCTTTGATCTCAGTACTAGAAAAGTCGAGAAAGTTCTAGAATATATTAAAAAGTTGCGATTTATTTCAGGTTGTGTTTTTTAGTATTAAAAAAAGTTGTGATGTCTGTATAAGTAAGTTAAGTTGTTGAAAATTTCAGTTGCGTGGACGCAGTGTACTGATCGCACGTGTTGCTGAACGAGTTCATTGTCGCTCTACGCTTTATTAAAACCATTATATTTCGAATATGAGTCGTGTTAACGAGATAAATGGAAATGGTCCTTTTCGGGGCTATAGTACCGATATATTCAGATGTAACGCTAAAATTAGAGTAATAAATTTAAAAACTAAAGCTGAGGAATTAAAGATCAAGGGTTATTATTATAAGATGAGGAAAGGCGAACTGATGGACGCTATAGGTCGTTGCATGGTTTCGCAATATCCCGTTTCGTTGAATGAAATGTTTCCATTCGACGACGATCTATTTGTATAATAAGGTACGTAGTAATAATAAGGTAAAAATAACGATAATAATAATAAATTAAAAATAAAAGCAACTTTAAAGAACACGTCGACCGAAGAACCTTCCGTCAACATTGTCCGGCAAACCAACGAGACCGTTAAAAATGGACGTGTACGCCGAGAAATTGGAACCAACATCCGAGAAATATACGCCGTTGGAGCGACTGGTCCGTGATTTAAATTTATCGGACGACGAAGAATTTAACGACCGGGAATGTATCTCTGAAAAGAACGAGTTGGAAACGAGGCGAGAAGAAATCGGAAAAACCAAGAAAGAGTCGCGAATAGTTTAAAGGAACAGGTAAAAGTAACGAAAAGCGAGCTCGCAGATTTGAATAGAGTGGTCGAAGAGAAGAAGAAAGTAGTCGAAAACCGATATCGACCCGGTGATCGAGTAGTTGAAAAATAGAGTGAACGAACGAGTTAGTCGAGAGGAAAATACCCGGGACGCGTGTTGATCAATTAGCGCGTGAATTTCCGAGGATGAGGAAGAAAATGTATGGTAACGATTCTATAGTAGAGACGATCTGATGAATGACGTATTGCGCGTAATTAAAGAAATTAAGACAGAAACACCCGAGATGCCCGAACAAGTGAAAACCGAACAAGACTCGAGTGTGAAACAATCGGCAACAGAAGAACCGACGGAACAAGTCGATATTCGGAAGAATGAAGACTTTGAAGAATCGACGATCAACGATATCGATGAAGAACTTTATCGGAAAATAAGCGACGAAATTGAAAAGAGAATTACGAAAATTGAACGTAAAGAGGAAAAAGAATCGAAAGTAGTATTGAGAAAAAAGAACCGGGTCACCTGTGAATCGTCGTACTAAGAAACGAGATGACGAGAAAAAAGTTATAAAACTAGCGAGCATTAGCGATATATTCCGTTTCTGGGAAGAAATATTTGAAAAACCTCGCGAAAGATTTCTACTACATTTGAACAGGCAACACCGCGGGAAAAGGGAACGTAAAGAAAAGAGTAAAGTGTTGTCGCGAAGAACGAGAAGAAAACGAGAGAACCGACGGCTAAACTCGGTGAAATATTTCCGTTTGACGAGGATTTACACCTACTCGCGATAGAACGTACGTTAAATAATATATCCGCGAGTCGTAATAAAAAATTTAAAATGTATAGGAACACGTATAAAAAAAACCCTCCCGAAAAACGACGTAGACGTAATAACGGGAGCCTTGAGAGAGATGATCGAGTACGCAAAGAGGAGAATATCGTTTAGCGAGGGAGATAAAATGAATGTTGCGGCGAGTAATCCTAAATTTTTTCATACGGTATCAACGGGTTATTGCGACGACCACGTGGAAAAGTTGAAAAATAAGTTGACTCAAATAATGACTTCGGACGAGTCGGTGATTTACTCGGTTGTATATTCGAAATATTCCCGAAAGGAAACGATAGAATAAACTTGAACCGGGATAAAGTTACGATTGTATTGTACAAACGAGGTAACCGGTTCGATTTAATTAACAAGATGAACGCCTTTTATACGGTTCCGTGTATTATTGCGACAAGTGCGACAAACCGTACGACCATAGAGAAAAGCACGCTTGCAAACCTCGCGATAAACCGGTGCGTGTATTGTGCAAGAGAGAGGAACACAACCCTACTAGTAGAAAGAAAAAGTATCGCGTGAAATGTAATAGATATTGTTATAATCCGCAGTGTTTCGAGAACCACGAACAAGTATGCCGAGTAGTATACAGATGTAGAAAATGCTGTAAATTATGTAGTAGAACGTCGGAACACAAGTGCGGATATAGCAAATGTCGTAATTGTCTCGAAAACGGCGACTCATAAATGTTTTATGCGAGTCGAGAAACAGAAAGGAGGTAGTTGCGGCGCGGGATGTAACGTGAGGTGCGCGAATGAAAAGTGTAACCGAGAAGTATATTTTCTTCGTTTACGAAGCGCAGCAAGAGACGGGCCCACATTATGGAAGAAGGCGTTAGTAATACCAATTCTTAAACCAGGCAAAAATCCAACTTGCCCAGGTTCTTATAGGCCAATTTCCCCCACTTTAGTCTTTGGTAAAGTTTTTGAAAAACTAATAGCAGCGCGATTTGTCTGCCAATTAGAACAGGGAAATTACCTTTCTAAAATGCAATGCGGTTTCCGACCTGGTCGGTCTACAATTGACCAGGCATTTTACCTCCAGAATGAAATTTCTTCGGTCATAACTCGGCATATGCAACTGTTAACAGTCTTTCTAGACATAAGTAAAGCATTCGACTGCACATGGAAATATAAAATTATCCAGACTCTCCACCAATGGAACTTTCATGGACGTCTTCTAAACATTATAATAAGTTTTCTAGAAAATCGATCATGCCAAGTTCTTGTTCATGACACGGTTTCCTCATCTCGACTTCTGGAAAATGGTGTGCCTCAGGGATGCGTCACGTTGCGTATTGTAATTTATTCCTCGTGTTCGTTTTATTTTATTTTATTCGGTCGTCGCGGAGTCAGGCGTTGGTAAAAACAAATCCTTGTGTGTAACAAATCAACTACACATATAGTCGATAAATATCAAAAGCGGTTGAAGCGGGGGGGAGAGTCGTCCCCTGGCCACCAAGTAAGCACCTTCGGTCGCGGCGGTGGTAATACACACCGGAATATTAAAAGCGGTGGAGGTAATAATAATAGTGTTATACATGGTAATAACGGGAATATGTTCAATAACAATAGTAATAATGATAATGATAATAATGATAATAATATCAATGATAATAATATCAATGATAATCAAATCAAATCAAATCATTTTTATTTCTTTTCGAATAATAGTTACACGTAAAATTATTAAGCTTTCAAAATTACAATTTACTAAATACATAAAAATAATAATAACAGTAATAATTCAAATCAAATCAAATCAAATCAAATTTATTTAATTTCAATACAATGCACCAGTACATTTCAAATAAAAGAAATATAAAATAAAATAAAAATTACTTACAAATGTTGTTTATATGCCTAGCTTTGCGCATGTATGCGCGTGCGCTAGGTTTTTTAAAAAAAAAAATGCTTGTAGTATAAAAATATGCGGCTAGTTGTAGCTTGGACGTAATAATGCAAGTTACATGTGAAATGATAACAATGTAAACTTATCATAGGATAAGATTAAAAATTTTCATAATTGCACGTAATGTATGCATATATATCTGTCCAATAACCGAGAATATAATAATAACAATGTATATGAAAGAAATATGCAATAAAATTTATCTAGAACAATACGAGGTTAACAGAACGAACAAATCTTATTACTAACATATAGTATAATTGTGCAATGCAACGTAACGAAATCTTTTTTAAATATTACACTAAATAATAACAATAATTTATTATTACTATTTATAATTATTATAGTTACTATTATCGAATGTTACACGGGTATTTAATATAAAACGATCTTAATTATAATACATAACACATCGTGAGTATTAAACACTATTAGGATACATTTTTGATAACAAGTAATTTTGGGAGAAAATAACATTATTACAATATTATTACACTAATATCAATGATAATAATAGTAACAATAAACTTGATCGTAGCAATAGCGGTGGTATTAATTGTAATAAGTTTAATAATCGGTGTAATATTAGAGATAAGAAATCGAAGCTTAATATTTCTAACGAGGCTAACAGATATCGGTACGAACGAAGTTACTTCGATAAGTAATATTCGCGTAGAACCGAATTTTGAAATTGTTAAAGATACCTTATGTAATATTAATACGAACTTTAAGATTACTCAAGTATTACGATATCCCCTCCGTCAGTTTTTAGTTTTCCGAACGATTTTCAGGGACCAATTATAGTTTTGATAGAAGGAAAAAATAATAATATAGGCAATCTTCATCCTATGTCGTTGGCCAAGTTAATTCATAATAAAGTTACGGGTGTTAAATGCATGATAAGGGGTGGTCGTAACCATGTCAGACTAATCTTCAATTCCGTAGTTCAGGCTAATATGTTTCTCCTGGCAGAAGGCATCCACAAAGAGCTTAACATACATTGTTTTATCCCTCAAACGTTACTCTTTCGTTTTGGCATTTAAGGGACGTTCCGATCGACCTTACAATCGAGGAACTTACCGCATCCTGTACTGCAAGCGCTAAAATAGCTAACATACGTAGACTTAATAAACGAAATCACGATGGTTCCTTTTCTCCAATTCCACTCATTGAAATAAAGTTCTGCGGTAATTTATTACCCGACTGTGTTCGTTTCTTCGATTATTATTCATGTAAAGTTGAACCTAACATTAGGAGACCAAAAATGTGTAATAATTGCCGTAGATTTGGCCATATTAGTAAACCTTGCCGTAGCAAAACTATTTGCGGCTTTTGCTCTGGTAGTCATAAATCATCGGACTGCCAAATTAATCGTGAGACTTCTCAATCTGCTCTGTGTTGTTCTAGATGTAAGGGTAACCACTCAGCTTTCGATTGCGGCTGTCCAGTTTATCAGGAACAACTGAAGCTACAGAAAGTAATGACGGTAGAAAATGTTTCATTCTCAGAGGCTAAATTGATTTGTAGGGGGGCTGTGGTCACTCCTGCATTTTCATTTGCTGAAGTGACAAGTAACAAAAATTTCCCAGAATTGTGTACAAGGGCTAGAGCTCTTTTAAACGTAGAAGAAATAGCAGCGGCTCAGGTTCTTCCAGTCGCCACTACAATAATAGTAACAGTAATAATAATAATAATAATAATAATAATAATGATAATAATAACAATAACGATAATAGTAATAGTAATAATAATAGAAATATGAAAAATAATAGAAATACTGTCAATAGAAGTCAAATTTGGGGTAATCAATACTACTCTAATTTAGCTTTAAACGTTAAGTCAAGATCAGTGTACCCACCAGAAGGGGATGACGCTGTTATCTCATTATCCGATCCTATCATTAATAATAGATCCTCGTCTTCAAATCCTAAAGTACCACAAAATATTGAAAACCAAAATAAGTTATCTTCCGTTCGAACTCATCCTCCTTCCGATCTTTTAGTGCCCGTACTTCTGTCCACACTACAAAAATTTCAGATACCTCATTTGGAGAATAAGCTCGAATCCATAATTCAAATGCTTCGTTCTTCATAGACATGAGTGTAAATATGTGTAAAAGTACGTATGGGTATATGTATGTGTGTGTATCTGTGGTGTATGTGTATGTTTGCGTGATTGTGAATGTATATACGTACGCATAAGTGTATATAATCCTTCTTTCACTGGTCAGCCATATTTTGTTCCGTTATCTCATAATCAGCATAATAACTTTCATATGCGAAAAGACCTATTCCTCACAACTACGGATGGTCGAGCATACAATTATGCGAAAAGACCTACCCCTGTCAACCGGGGACGGTCGAGCATAAAATGAAACTTAATATTTTACAGTGGAACTGTCGCAGTGTGAAAAATAACTGTGACAGCCTTGATAGATTAATTGATGAATACGAAGCTGATGTAGTGTTATTATCGAAGACATGGCTTGAACCCAGCGAACAATTCGAATATAAAAATTTTACGACGACATGTTGGATATGGTGGCCTGGCAATTTTAGTGCGGGACCACATCACGTCCTTTCCTATTCCTTGCAATTTATCGCAAGATAACTCGAATTCCATACAGTTGATGGGCACTAAGATTAATATAAATTCGTTTTTTTATATTCATATTTATAGTATATATGTTAAACCATCCGCTCGTCCAAATATTTCTATTTTCTTAGATATTTTTAATTCATTGAAAACTCCATTCATCATCGGTGGTGACTGGAATGCGAATAATGTAGCCTGGGGTAGTTTTACAAATAATTATTTGGGGAACGTGTTATATGAAGCCTTTTTGAACGCAGACTGCTACATCTTGAACGATGGCAGTCCAACTCATTTTGGTAGGCCTGGAACTGTTTCTAATCCGTTAGATTTGTCATTTTGTTCGCCTACATTAGGTTTAATAGCTAGCTGTAAAACTATTCCCGACACTACAGGGAGTGACCACTGTCCCATATTAATAGAAATAGGTATAAATGATGTACAGGATAGTAACAGATTTTTTTGAACAGTCTTCAGAAAAAAGGTGGAACTACAAACGTACGAACTGGTAATTGTTTTCTTCGCAGCTTCAGAAGCACGATTTAAATATATGCAATGAGACTGACCTTAGGGTCCAGTTCCAGTTGTTATATGAAGCTATCAGCGAAGCCCTATCAAAATCGACACCAACTATAAAGGAGCGTGAATATAATAAAACGAGGAAAAGTAACTCAGGCCTTTGGTGGTCGGATTCCTGTCAACGCGCAGCGTGTGATAGAAGGAGAGCTTTTCTACAATATAAGGAAAATAGCACTGTTCAAAATTATCTGCACTGGAGGAAAATTAATGCTTTGGCTAAGCGGAAATTTAAACTAGCAAAAAGGAAGAAGTGGCAACAGTTTTGTATGCAATTCAATCGGCAAACATCAATCTCTAAGGTATGAGAATTATCTAAATCATTCAGGAGTTCTTCATATAAGCAAGTTAGACAGTTGTCAGAGGACAATTTTTATTCATTTGTTGAGTCACTGGCTCCACCTCATGTATCTGAACTAGAGGAAGTTATAACATCTGAAAGTAGCCCCTCTGATCACTTTTTAGATGCTCCTTTTACTGAAAAGGAGGTAGCCTACATTTTATCAAGGAAATATTTAACAACGCCAGGATACGATGGTGTTTCTTTTGAAGCAAGCTACCGGAAATTTTTTTTACTGTCTTCGTTCACATTTTAAGTCAAGTTTGATAAACTAAATCGATTCCAAATTCTTGGATGCTTTTTTTTATCGTCCGTGTGCCTAAGAAAAATGGATCTCTATTACAACAGAAAATGGTCTTATTCCCTTTTGCAAATCGATTCGATATTTGAGTATTACATTGGATACGCGTTTAACACGGCGGCCACATGTTGATAATATTATAAAAACTATTAATCGAGCAGTTTTTTACGTAATTTATACAATACTCGTTGGGGGTGATCCTTTCATACTGTTAACTCTTTATAGATTGTTAATTCGATCTAAAATTGAGTATGGTTGTGTTTTTTATGGATCAGCATCTGAATCATTATTAAATAAGCTTGATCGGGTACAAAACGAGTGTGTGAGGCTATTATTGGTGCAGTTAGAAGTATCCGATACCGGCATTGATGGCAGAGTGTAAGATTCCTCCCTTACAGTTTAGACGGAGTTATTTAGCACTAAAGCTTTTGATCAGTAGAATGAACATAGATCGCTTTCCGTTATACAGTTTGTTCTACCGAGTTTATTCCAACTGGCGGTTTTCAAATAACAAGATGCCCTTGTTGGCTTCAGTTACATCTAGGTTGGAAGAATTTCAGGCCCAGACTATGCGAATTCATATACCCATCCGATTTATGTTATCGTATTCATATAATTTTGCCAATAAAATATCATTTTTCTTTCCCGAGAACTACGTTCTCTGGCCTCCGCCACTGATCCGGGCTACATTTAATATTATCGCTGAAAATTTTCCTACGCACATCCTTGTTTATACAGATGGATCGAAGTCGGTGGAACGGGTGCAGCAGTTTACATCCCATCTCTTAATACTAGCATGGCGTACAAATTATCTGATCTCTGTTCCACATTTACAGCTGAGTGGGTGGCAGTATTTCTTTCCTTGTCGTCCTTAATTGATGCGAATTTTCCAGGAAATGATCTCGTTGTCACCGACTCACAAAGTATTTTAAAGGCTATAGAAAGCAAAGTGAAGGTGTTAGATTCATCGATTTCATCCATCATGTTGAAACTTAATCAGCTGGAAAACTTAAGTATATTTGTGTCTTTCTTGTGGGTGCTGGGACATCGAGGAATCCCCGGCAATGAAATTGTAGATGCACTAGCTAAAGGGGGTCTTCTAATGGGGTAGTATTCTCTTCAGTTTCAACGCGTGATGTCATACATTTTATACAGTCGGAACATAAAAAACTCTGGGAATAAACGTATATTGAGTGTGTACAGCGGTCGCTTCTTACTGCGTACTATCAGCTCCAGCAGGCTCTCCCTAGGTTACCGTGGTTTTACTTTTTTAAAAACATTAAGCGGAGAGGAATTGTACTTATCAGCAGATTGCGGTTTGGGCAATTGCTTGTTGCCGGACCGCCTGTTCCTTATGCAGCTTAGAGAATAATCCGTATTGCCCTCTACATGCTGGTCGTGCAGTCTGCAACCCTGATCACGTGTTCTTCGAATGTCCTTCTTTAACAACATTACGTTCTGAACTGTATCTTCAATTACTGCACGCGTCTCGTAATGGTCCTCCTTATAACGTATTGTCCGTTCTGCATATTGAGAATCCACATCTGTTCCCGGACATAGCGCTTTTTCTAGAGAAGTTGTCTATAAAAATATGAGCTAGTAATTTTTACGGTATCACGTTGGGTAAGCTGTAAAGGCATCCCCATAGAAAAAAGGAGAAAAAAAGGGGGAAAAAAAGGAATCTGTTCTTAGTCCAGTGCTTTTTAACATTGCAATCAATGACGTCATTGACAAAGTCGTAGCTCCTGTCAAAGGTATTCTATTTGCTGATGATCTGGCATTGCTTCTACCATGTTCTGATGTTTCCTTAGGCTCAATGGTATTACAGCAAACGCTTGATGAATTACACCAATGGACATTGAAATCGGGTTTTCAATTCTCAGTACTCAAGTCTACTGCTATACATTTTTGCCGTAAACGGAGTTGTCAACATATTATCGAGGTTAAATTCAACAACTATGTAATTCCCACGGCAGAAATGGTTGAATGTTTGGGGCTCCTGTTTGACAACAGGCTACTATGGAAACATCATATTCACGCTATAAAGAAAAAGGTCATACAAAAACTGAACTTACTACGTAAATTAGCTCATTCAATCTATGGTGCAGACACACAATCCTTATTATCTATTTACAACGCTATCATACTTTCTAGAATCGAATGTGGGGTTGTAGTTTATGCTAGTGCCAAGCCATCTCACTTGCAATCATTAGAGACTGTAAATACTACCGCGTTAAGAATATGCTGCGGTCAACTTATTTCGTTTTGTTTTTGCAAACATTATAAGACGTTTAATATACCGGTGGGCAAAACCAGATTAGCTCGGGATGAGAGAGCGCATAGTTCGCGTTTCAGTAAATACCATTGCTGAATACAGGCTGTATATGCCGGAGTTGTACTTTATAATTCAGTATCGTAACTAGCGATGGATTCGACCGAAAATTACAAACGACGACGAAAGTTCTTATTAATGCGCGTGTAGAAGAGTACCGTAAATAAATGTTAAATTAATATTTTGTTCTATTTAAGAGGTACGTGACATACTGATTAGTTTGTGATACGTTACTCAGATTTATCTCAGCTTTATCGTTTTATAGATAATTTAAAAAGTAGAAATACAATGCTAATAACTTATACGAGATTAGTAAAAGAATCGATCGTATACGTATACAGTATACATGTGTGTTTTTGATTGTGTGTGATTTATATATTCAGAGTTAGTTGTATGTTTATACGTGCATGTAGGTGTATGAGATTGTATGCGCATGGTGCTTGTGCGCGCGTTACAGTCTATGTACTTTTGTCTATTTTATGATATTAGTCGAATAATTCCACTGTTCGCGCAATATATGCGCTTTGGTCGATGTCAAATTTTTTGGTCGGTAATGTTAATGTATTTCTAAAATATATTCGTGGAATTTGTAATAACACTGTAATTCATGTTCACGATCATATTTTTTCATATTGTAATTGGTTTATTGGAAATAAATTTTGATTATTATTATTATGATTCGAATATATTACATAATGTTAGTGTAGGAGGATGTTTAGAAAGTTTTAGATTGGTTAAATGCAAACCGATTAGTACTTAAATACGATAGAAAACAAATTACATAATCTTTACAAACTAAAATTGAAGTGTTAGTCAGTTATATAATGGAGTTAACATAATAAATAGAACATACGAAATGAAATATCTTGGTATAAATTTAGACTGCGAGCTTTTATATAATCATCGTGTATTTTATTTTTGTAAAAAACAAATATAAGAAAACCGAGTTATTTTTCTTATCTGCAACAGTTTTTTTTTAATCTTCATACCATTTATATCGTGTATATTTGTCATTCTATCAACCGATACTATCATACGGTATAATATACGGGGGGGTGGGTGGAATGTCGAGAGATTTCGTATATCAAGCGCATTTCGTTGTTGAAAAATTACGTTAACAAATTAACTGAAGATTACCGAGTAATATCGGAATACTCATTTCTGCGAAAAAACTATATCATTTACATTTACCTGATTTCGTAGTTAAATTCGATTCGTGAAAGAAATATGCGCCAGAGGCTGTGTTTTCACACACACGTCAGCTCTTTCTGGAAAAATATTTGAGTATTCATCGGCTATTTTCGCTCGAAAGTATCTCACTTGTATATACGATTTTTTTTTTTTTAACATCGTACCAGCACTTAGTGCTACTAACAACGTAGATCACGGATAAGAGAGGGGTTTAATCAAGTGCCTCCATTAAGGCACAAGACTGCGATGAGGAAGAAGGAATGTACAATATGGGAATGAGATTGGGACGAAATAATGATAATAGGAATAAACAGGTACAATAATAGGAGAAAAAGACATACGCTATCGTCTGGAAGGAGAAGGGAGGCTGAAATCAATTAGGTGATAGGAATAGCATCGCGACACCACTTTCTTCTCAAACGTCTTGACGGATTATCTGGAAGATACGATGTGTGCATTCTGCGGATGATAGGATTTAACCTCGAACTTGTCGAATAATTTTTTATATTGCTGCATATGTATGTCACCGACATAAGGAATCCTAAGATCGTTATGTAAAGTCCGATTAGAGACGCAGACAGGAGCGGACGTGATGGTACGAAGTCTGTTGTATTCTTCGAAGATTGCTTTTGCAGCTACTTCCATACAGCTCTATTCCGTAACGCCAAATAGGAGCGATCAGTGAAAGATAGATGATCCGTTTAGTCGTTAAGTTTAAAATTGACTTCCGACCTAATAACGGATACAGCAATTTTGCACGAGTAATGATTGTTCTTTTTGTCTGTGCCACGTGTAGCCTCCGTGTAAGCCTCTTATCCATAATTAAGCCAAGATAACGTACCGAGTTTGCTTGAGTAATTTCTTCATTATTGATTTTCAGTGCTGGACAGCTGACTTTTCTATTTGTAAATACAACGTGTTTGCACTTATTCGGGTTAAATAGCAGACGCCAGCTCTGTGCCCATAGAACTAACCGATCTAAATGGTTTTGAACTGCTGTATTTGCATACATGACGTCTGAGTTGGACGCTAGGATAGCTATATCATCGACAAATGATGTTAAGATAGTCTGATTACTGGTTGGTATGTCTGCTGTATAGATTGTGTATAACAACGGTCCTAGTAAGCTACCTTGTGGAATTTTATGCTCTTCAGAGAAACAATCATTGATTTTAACAACAAATGTTCTATCGGATAAGTATGATTGAAGTAAAGCAAATAAATACGATTTAAATAATAGATAGAAAATGCGAGGAAGCAGAAGTTTAAGCTTGTACAACAATCCCTAATGATACACCCTATCAAAAGCCTGCTTAACACCTAGAAATGCAGCTGTACAGATATTCTTGTTTTCCAAGCTATTCTCAATAATCTTCGTTAATCGATGAACCTGTTGTATAGTGTTGTAATGTTTACGAAAAACCAAATTGAAAATTCGATACAATTGAATTCGTAGATAATATTGGAACAATCGTTTTAAAATTAGTCAGAACTTTTGAAAGAACCGGAAGCAATAGATTCAGACGATTTATCCAGGCTTTGGTACAACAATTATCTGAGAAAACTTCCCACCCGAAAGAAAATATTGGTTACGTAGGACGGCGTTATATATTTGTGTTATGAAAATACTTTTACGTGGCGACTCATTTAAAAGTTACGCTGTGATTCATTTTTTTCCATTTTATATATTTTTAATAAGTTGCATCTCGTTTGGGGTAGCCGGTGTTATAGGTGGACTCATTTGCAGTACTCGAGGATATCTGTGGAGTCTATCTTAAATCTTCAATATTCGGTGAGAATACATAGGAAAAATAATTATCGATGCTTTATCCAAGTTAGTACAAGTCCAACTACCGTCAAGTTTTTGTATTGACAGAATATGTACAATTGGCCGTTGTAAACGTTTGGTCGCTCTCCATAGTGAGTAAGCATCGTAATTTGGTCGGCGTTAATCTCGATAGAAATGCTGTAAGCATTTCGTTTTTATTTTCACGCAGACTCTCAATATACAGAATAGTGGGTATGCATTGGAACGATTTTAAAGATTGCAATTAAATTTGTTAAACTCGTTAAACAAATATTTGTTTACACTTTATACATGTAACACGACTTCAAATCGACCTGAATAATTCCTGAAATTACTTGGTACGCCTGCAAAATTATTTCTATATCATAATACTGATGGGTTATTAGATTACAGGTATAAGAAATTACAGGTGTTTTTAAAAATTATAACATTAGAATGTAAATTATTTAATTTGCCCATTAACAGGGTAAGAAACCTTTACCGATTTACCGAAGTACCAAAAGAACTATATAATTTTTATACATTATTAAAATATTATTTTGAGAGAATACTTTTTTTTTCTTAAAAAAATCAAGTAAGTAATCCAAATTTCATAGGTGACTTCTGTAATATATGAAAAAAGTTTTTTGTTTTATTGCGAACCATTGTTATTTCAACTGTGATAATAATATTTTATATTCATCATGCTCTTAATTTACAATTCTTTTATACAAATATATATATATATATATATATATGTGTGTGTGTGTAGTGTATTACAAGGATACAACCTTAACGTGATAAAATTAAGTATTAAGTTTTTGGAAATTAAGAATTTTAAAGTTTAGTGCTTGGACATTAAACATTTCTGATTATTATATATGTATATAGCGGGGGGGTACTATGTACCTCATTGGATCTGGAGCTCTAACCGGAACGGGGCTCGTCCATAGGTGGCGAATAACCAATAAGCAGTCGCAACCAAGAGCGGACTGGCGGAAAGTCTCTAGCAGACGATTCCAGTAGTGACACGTGGCTGCAGATGGTCAGCTTAAGGAACTGGCTATTAAAAATCTGCATAAATCTCGGCGAGTTTAGGTGGCCGTATAAACCTTTAACCGTTACCTTTTCAGTAACAACCGATGACTTGCGGTTTGGATTTTATCCCAGGGCTAGAATGTCTCACCCCGATAGAGTGACAATTAATCCAGATAGCGCCTGTCTCCAGTGGAGCGGCTTACTGGTCAGTGTCGGTTCTCCATGTTAGGAGCGGCTGAATAAGAGAAAGTACTGTAAATCGCAAGTTTGGCAGGAGAATCCGAGTTGGTCTATTTTCTCATGACAATCATGATTAGTTCGGATGTAGTTTCAGTATGCTATGTGTCCCGGCTAGCTCCCGGCGCTGATGGTTTCAGGTCAGCGCGTATGAAATTTCCGACTGGTCATGTAACGGGGAAGAACCAGCTGTCTCATGGAAACTATGCTACTGGTCATATTAGGAATGCTAATACGAATCTCAGAAATTATTTTAAAATAGGAACTTGGAATGTTAGAGGGCTCTTGGAAACCGGAAAACTCCAAGTGATTAACGATGAACTAAAAAGATATGATATATTGGCGGTTCAGCTGAGACACTCTGGAATGGTTGTGGGCACTTTCAAACGGATGATTATACAGTATATTACTCTGGTACTGAAGACGTGTCGAGGAATGGTGTTTCTTTGTTCGAGAAAATGTCAAAATTTAATAAAACAATATCCGGCAGTTTCGAATAGGATTTTAACTGTTTCATTGAAAGCTAAGCCTACAGTGATACATATAATACAGGTGTATGCGCCTACAATAAGCGCTACGGACGAAGAAATGGAGCAATATTATGATACGCTAACGGACGAACTAAAAATAATACAGAACAGAGAAATTGCAGTAATAATGGGCGATTTTAATGCTAAGATTGGCAAGGTATATAATAGTCAAAATAAACAACATTTACACCGAATATTTGGCCAAGCTCGAAATCAGGAACGAGCGCGGAGGCCGGTTTCCGTAATTTGCAACCGAAAATGATATGTCAATCATGAATACAATGCTTCAACTTCCGTCGAGTACATGAGTTTTCCCTAATGGAAAAACAGAAAACCAAATTGATTTCATTCTGATAAATGCCGGGTGGAGATCAATGATTTTTAATTCCAGAACAGCACCAGGAACAATTTCTAATAGTGATCACAATTTGCTGACGGCAAAGTTAAGAATCGTAGTTAAAACCTAGAAAAAAACGTTGCCTATGTATACTAAAACGATATAAGGAAAATATTATAGAGCGTGTGAATAATAAGAAATTTGTTGAAAAAATACCAGCAACGAATGATGCGAATAAATCATGGAGGTTACGCGGTGATGGAATAAAATCACAAATGGAAATAGCTGAACGTAATAATAAGAATATGAGCTTGAAAAAGCGCACTCATTGGATTAGCGAAGAAACATTAATATTAATAGGATTAAGACGACTTAATAGACAATGAAGACGATTATCGCGAATTATGCTTGAAAATAAAAAAATCGTGTAAATTGAATAAAGAAAAATATTATAGCGATTTATGGAAAAAATTGTAACACCGTTCTTAACAAGTGTATTTAATAATTATTCGTGATTTAATATTTTCCCTATTTATTTTGGAAAATAATTAGTATTATATTTTTTTTTATAAAGTACCTTTAAATATTTTTACTTATGCGTGTCCATTTATCTGTTAATTAAAGTACTTTAGTAAAGTTAACGAGATTATTATATTAAAATGAATCGCATATTAGATAACGGTTATCATTTATCAAAATTCGACAACTATCCATATTCAAGGAGGAAGGAATTTAAATCATTTTTCTCACGAATATAATTATTAGGTACTTTTAATGATATAGACAGAACATCTTTATCTGTAGATTTACATGCCGTGTACTGCAGGCCAGAGTCACGGGGGAAGAAGAGAACGTAAGATTAGTGAGAATGAAGTAAAAGTTGGAAGAATAAACGGGAAGGACGGATTGTTAAATTAGATTGTATAAGAGGATTTACGAAAACTTAATAAGTTATCGGAGCATCGTGCGTGAAAGGAAGAATGTTTAGAAGGCTGAGCGGTTTGTCGAGGATAGAACGTTGGCACACACTCAGTCAGAACGTGATGGGTGGTAATGAGCACATTACAGGTTGAACATAAAGGAGGAGGGAGATTTTTTAGGATATAACCGTGTGGAGATTTATCTCTTCTCTTTGTTGAATGTTAATTAATAGTATAACTGGTCAAACCTAACTATGGTTTTCCTCACGGTTCGATCCTAAGACCTATTGTTTGGAATAGGTTATATTCTAAGGTACACCCTGTAGTGAAAAAAATGTATGTAATATCGTTTTCCAGGGATATATTCAGTTCAGCATTAATAGACTAATTTTCCACAAATAAAATTTATACGCAATCGACTAGAAAATTTCCTAACTTCTCCAGGTCTTATTTTACGGTATATCACTATTGGAGATCGGAAAAATTATTGATAAAATAAAAAATTTTTAAATTTGTACCGAATCAGACTAATACTCGAAATCTGAAATATTTCGGTGAATTCACAGGTAACGTGTTAACTTCGTCCTCTGTAAATTATTTACATAAGTGTGACGCACTCTATACAAAATCCACACGATTATAATCAAAAACGTTAACGATCTGAGATATTAAGGATAGGTAATAATGTATAAACGATTTATCCAGGTTCCGTGCAAACGGCTCGTGTGTGTACATAACTGCACCTATTTTGAAATCGGTCAATAAATCGTCTTCTGAATATTAATTCCCTGTATAGAGAACATCGATATAAATCGTTTAAGAATCGCTAGTAAATATAATTTCAAATGAAACCTACATTGATAAATAATGTTGAACGTTGTAATTTTATGCGTGTTCTTTTTTTGTGATTACGAAATAATTATGCCTGTAATCGTGCGGAATTTTACGAGTTTTTTAATTATTCGGCCTATAATATTGTTTTGTATTGTATTATTTATGTGTTTGTAAATATTTCGTGGATTTTCATGTTGTTTACATTCGAATAACACACATGTTTTATTGTTAATTAAGTATTGCACGCGTAGCAGTTTTATGGAGGATCTCCATTCCACAAGTGTAGCAATGTGACCCCCTGTTATTGTCCTATACGCACTCTTGCTAATGCTACTTTTTCCCGTCTAATTTTTCGTTCTGATGTTATATAGCGTCCTATTTTTGGTTTTAGTTATTTCGTGTGATATGAACGAGTCATGTGTATAGATTTAACTGTATTTAGAGTTTTTCTATAAGTTTTAGCTGTTTTATCTATGGCTTCGTTTCCTACAATTCCGGAGTGACCCAGCAGTACCGTCATCTGGTTGTTTGCTGAAATTAGTTTATGAATAAAATATTCTAGATCGATAGTGCCGATGTTTGTAATTTTGAATTTGGCGTTGTACATGTTGTAATGCGCTAAATGAGTCATATTAGATATTTCTTTAAATGTGAATATTTTGTTACGTATTTTAAAACTTTTGTATATTGCTATAGTTTCGAATCACCATTCCATGTGCGTCGACAATACGATACCTTTTGGTCTGATATCAGACAATAAGATGTCTTGGAGCGCCCGCATAAATCATTTAAAAAAGTCTTGCGCAAAAAAATTAAACTTACTCAAAAAGTTTTAGCACACAACACGTCTTATGGGATGCAGATCGAATTGATCTACTTCACTAGCCGTTGGAACTCTCCCTGTTAACAGTTTACATGTAGAAGAATCGAAGTTTCTAGAAGAGGATCAAAAATGTAAAGTAGTTTTATTTGTAAATTTTAATGCATCATATTTGTATATGTTCAGGATACTTTTCTTTGAGAATAGTTTTAAAAATTCCGGAGAGATTAAGTATTTTTTTTTTTGCACCGAATTAATTCGGTATTTATTGTAACTGAAAATTTTGTCCAACGCGGCAGTTTGGGAAGTTCATTTTAATTTTTGGTGACGTAAATTAAAGTTAATAATATTAACAAAAAAAAAAAAAAAATTATGAGAAATCCAACGCTGATCGAAGAGATCAATAATAAAAAAAAAAAAAAAACGAAAGGAAATTCGAAAAAGAGATAGAATAAAAGTAAAAAAAATCTAATATTCATTTTTCAAATTATTTATTCCGTTTATTACAATAAATCATTCGAAGCGATCAAGCGTACGTTATTGTATGTGTGTGTGTTTTTTTAAATTGTTTAAATAACGACCAAATAAATAATATTTCGGTTTTTAATAATTAATTCCTACTAGACTTTATCGAAATAGACGACGCGAATTTGGTACGAATAGATAAAGAGAGAATTATTATTCCGAACGTAATTATTCGAAAAACTATCACGTGTAATATAATACATAGAAATTTCACCAGATCAGAACGACGTTAACGGATTATTATTATTATTACGAATTATTAATTATGTAAAATCGTAATTATTTTTTTAACACAGTTCGCGCGCGCGAAATAAATACTTAAAATTTAAAATAAAATTAGATAATTAAATAAATGTTTAGACTAGTAGACAAACGCGCAAAAACGCTAGTAAACTCGTAATTAGGAAAAACCAGGATGGGTTAACACGTCGTAAGGGTACGGGATAAGGACTCTATTATTTAATCGTATTTTCGAAGGAAATTAGCAATTATACATAACTATTACACGAACAGCGTAATTTAATCGACTATTGAATTATATTTAATTTCTACAAATAATAATTTTTATTTCTTAATATTCGTTCTAACCGAATTACGACGAAATTTCGATCGAACGATTATCATTAATTATTATTATCGTTATCACTACATTTTACGAGAATATCGCGAATAAAGTGAAAATTTTGTATTTCATTAATTAGTAAATAATATAAAAAGAAATTAGTACAATTCTTTTTTCGAATATTATTACGGTAATTGATCTTTTAAATGTAATATGGAATTAAACATTTTATATATTTAAATATATATATATATATATATATATAATATATATGTATATATAGTGACAACAATAATATTTTTTAGTTATTTTATAAATAACGTGAAATTAGTCTTAGATTTAAAAATTGTAAGAAACAAATTATAAACAGTTTATCGCTGGCATAATGTTACTACTAATAAGAACCAAATTCCACGACGTATGTACGCTTTAAAAACAACTTTACACATTACAGCGTTGTCTATATGTAAATTTGCCAAAAAAATTTTATTAACCTAAATTTTGTGTTTTTAACTGTAGGTTTTAATATAATCTTCCTCTCTTTTAACTACGATTTAAATGCAATCGGGTACTTTTATCCATATGTTTTTTCATTGTGGATTCGCATATATATATATATATATATATATATATATATATATATATATACATATATTCAAAATTTTGATTTTAGGTTTGTATACGATTTAATGAATAATGTTGTATATAGATATAATAATAATATCAATTTTGGACATTCTAAGTATTAAATTGGGTATATGATTGCATAAATTTTCGATTATTGACGAGAGTTTTTTAAAAGTAATTTAAAAAATAATAAAATTAAAATTTATGCACGGTGTGGGTAAATTCGTGTTTAATAACTTTAATACTATTTTTTTTTTGTTTACTAAAACATTAAGTATCTGCACGTTTTCAATACAACTACTTCAACATAAAACATTAACGAAGAGAATTTGACGCTAAAAATAAAAAAAAAAAAATTGAAATAAAACGAAAAAATAGAAAAGAAAATAGAAAATAAATAAATAAGAGACGAATCTGTACGTATACTATCGTGTACGCTTATTAGCGTTGACTAAAACAGCTCGGAACGCTGAACTATTTTTTGAATACGTTGCGTCAGAAATTCGAAAAAGTCAAAAAAAAACCCCCGAGAGATTTACTTATCACATTAATATTATGCGTATGTAATTAAAGCAAAGAAAAAGCTACGATAGACATTTTAAAGTATCGTATGCAGAAAATTATTTAAAAAGAAACATAATAGTAGTAACAAGAACAAGAACAACAATAATAATAATAATAATAATGATAATAAAAATGAAAGAAGCAACTGCAGGATTTGTTCTTTTGGTATTCGAATATATTCTTCATCTATTCCTACGCACAGAATTAGCTCGGCTTAGATTAGATTAGCTTAGTTTAGCTTACTTTTCGGTAACTGTCCATAATTATTTGTCAATTGCCCTCCTACGTAATAATAAAATCAGAATTTTATCAGTTTTAATTGCGTCGCGTAAGAAAAAAAAATTATTATGTACTTAATACAGGTGCATATCTATGTACATATGTATATAGAGAAAAAATTCATTACAAATGAATTATATATATATATATATATGTATATATATATATATATATATATATATATATATATATATATATATATATATATGTATATATATGTATTGTAAATCATTTAGAAAAATATTAAACAAAATATATAATTAATTATGGTTAACATTTAGAGGAGTAAACTTTATTTTTATTTACAAAAAAAAATTAAAAAAAAATATAGTATAAAAATATTGCCATATAATACAAAGATCACTAACCGGCTGCTGCTATAATGACAAATAAAAGAGCGACTGTTAAAAGTAATTCTACTGTATATACATATCCACTATCCACCACCCTGTAGACTCGCCCCTTCTGGTTAGAGCTACGGATCTCAGATGGGGGGGATTTACAATCGATACTCACTAATAATTCACATAATAAATTAACAATATATAATTTTACTCGAAATGAGAAAATAATTTTTATAAAAATCTATGCTTAATTCTACGAATCCGCTATCGCTTATATGTATGTAAATAAATAAATAAAACTTCTATTGGCGCGTTGTATATGGGTAGTTAACCCAATAATAGGAGCGGGCAAAAGGCTTATAGGCACACAGGCAGGCCTATTCTCACAGTGTAGTCGGGCTCCTGCACTCTTTCCCCCATGCTGTACTAATGTACGTGTATATTCAGTTTACATGCACGTACGTACAAACGCGTACAGAAATTATGAAATAATATTTTCCGCGTGTTCGCGTTCTTTCTCTTGCGCATGCGCGCACGGCTAACCGTTATGTCGTTCAAATCATCGTTGCGCAAAGTATGTGTACGTGCGATTTAGATTAGAAAACGAAAACATTTAAGCGATCGCCGTGTCGAATTAAGCATAGCGAACAGCGCGTTTCTTTTGCTTTGCGAAATTTGTACAAAATCGTGAGTTTATTGAATAAGGCGTCATTTTGAGAATACGCCCTTTAAGTTTCACTTCTAGATTTTTTTTAATATTACTATATTTTTCCTCGATGCGCAATGGAAAACCCTCACGCACAACGCTATATGCGCGCTCGTAATAATATAGTACAAAAACACAAGAGGCTGCATTGTGTCGTGACAACAAAGCGATTACAATCAGTTCTACCGGGTATGTGTTACGCTAACGCCATGGACTACCTTGTATGCTACTTACATTGTACAACAAAATATGTATAGGTAACGAAAACGTCGCTTAATGAAATGAATTATTACAGTTAAGGATTGTGTACATGAAAAAACAGTAAATCAGAAAATTGCTTGAAGCAGTTGAAAATATTAATAGTTTGCGCGCTTTTCATTAGACGACTGTGGATAATTTTTAATAGAGATATTTCTCGGGTATTAAAACATTTTAACAAAGTGCCTTTAATTACGGAGGGGGGGGGATTTTGTTAGTATTTGTAGTTTACGCATCGTATTAGAAACATTGCGATTAAGGGAGTTAATTATAAATTTTACTTTTCATCATCATCATCAAGTTGCGTCTCCTTCGAAGGTGGCTGTGGATCAAGGACGTGTTACGTCTCCTTCGAAGGTGGTTGTGGATCAAGGACGTTATTTCCCCTGAATCTTGCTGAAACTACTACTTCCCTGACTGTGTCTCGGATCCAGTGTTTGATGTTACGTATTGTAATATTTTCTTTCCTGTTGCTATTTTTCAAAGTATTTTTCCTTGTACCGTCAACATAAACAGCCCTCCCGAAGTTTATTATATATTTCAATTTTCTTTTCGCGATATCTTCTACTATCGTCAGCCTGTCTATGTTGCATCGCTTTAACACCTTTTTGTCGGAAATGAAATCCTTCCATGATATCCTTAACAATCGTCGATAAGTCCGCATTTCGAACGCGTCCAACATCTTTTAGCATTTGTCGTTAACAACCTACGCTTCGGCCGCATATTTTAGCCGAGGCCACACGTAACACATTGCACAATTCCCCTATCTTTGACAACTTCCTGTTATTCAAAACGCTTTCCCGCATTCATGAAAGCTTGTTTTGCCGTTGAAATTCTTGCTCTTATTTCTTATCCCTTCCATCGTTTGTAATTATTGCTACCGAATATTTAAATTAGGCTACATTTTCTTTCCATTCGTACCTTTCAACTTACAACGAACAATTATGTTTATGATTAGGATTATTACGATTATATTATATAAATCTTTTAGTACGAATTCTGTATTCTCGTCTGCTGTTCAGCCAGCAGAACCTATCTACTGACATTCTGTCAAAAGATTACATAACGAATTTTACACCAAAATTGCATGCCTATTAAACGGTTTTTATTTTAAAGCGCAATCGCAATATCTTCTATTCCGATTAGCGATTCTAGCAATCTAACATATTTCGAAATCGGGATAAATAACGATTATTAGCAGACTTTTAAAGGCGAGCGTTATAAGACGTCTCGAATATTCGCTTCCGGTTTACTAAAATATTCGTATACTCTTTCATCTAATTACGCTTTGGCGATATTTTTAAATTAATTTTAATATCTAGATATTTATTTATCTTATCTTAAAATTGTAATCTAGTGTTATTAATTAACCGCGCTATTACCGCGTCCAACTACGATTAAATAAAACGCAAAAACGTATAGTTTTTAAATCGCTACATTTTTATATATAAAAAGACCACAAAAAACCTATTCGACTTTTTTTAAGTCATTATCGAGCGGCCATTAAAAAAAAATAAATAAAATAAAGTATAAAAATATATGCAATTTCCAAAAAAATATGAAAGAAAAAAATAAGAAAATATAAGAAAATATAAGAAAATACTTGATTCAGATGTACGATATTACAAAAATTAACGAAGCGAAAAAACCATATTTGATTAGTGATAGTGACTGTGTAGAGCGAAAAAAAAAACATATTTGATTATAATGCGATAGTGACTTTTAGCTATTTTTTGTGATATTGTACGTACGAATTAAGGTATTTTCTCGCATTTTCTTTTATTCTTTTAAATTTTTTATAAATTGCACATATTTTTATATTACATATATATATATATATATATATATTTAAATTAACTCGATAAATGGACTTAAAGAAGTCGATTTGCGGTATTTTTATATTTAAACAATTTAAACTATAATTTTTGTTTTGTTTATTTAGGTGTTTTTTTTTTGTCAGTTTAAAATTTACACCTTTACCAGTTAATATAAGCAAAAATTTTCATTTTTACCGGGGTACTATTTAGAAGCCGCTTAATCATTTACAATTAATGCGTTAATTTACGCCGGTAAAGAATTTTTAAATTTCAATTAATTTTAAATTTATTCAGTTGAAAATAAGGCTCGCGCAACAATTATCAAAGAGCGATTTACCAGCGGATAGTGTGCTGATATAAATATATAATAAAAAATTAATCTGTATTTTTTTTTTTATATACTAAATAAAAAAAAATGCCACTCTTTTTCGCAGATGACACTGCCTTACTCTCATGTAACACAGATCCGAACATTGCCCCGGTAATAACCTACAGGAAGCATTAAACAGAGCGGAACAATGGTTTAAAAAATGGAAGATAGGTGTTAATGAGAGCGTTAACGTTCAGTTCACAAATAGGAAGGTTATAGTTCCACCTAATCAATAACATCACAATGCCTATTCATTGGAGTGTTAGGCATATAGGTATGCACCTGACACGGCGGCACCATATAGACAAAAAAAAGAAGGAACTTAACATAGGGGTTAGAAAAATGAATTGGCTCTTAGGCAGGAATAGTGTTCTCTCATTGACCAATAAGCGTTTGGTATATACAGCAGTTATAAAGCCAGTCTGGACCTACGGAATAGAGCTATGGGGTTGTTGTGCAAAAAAAACAAATATAAAGGTGCTACAAACGTTTCAAAATAAAATATTAAGAACAATGACAGGTGCACCCTGGTACATAACCAACACAACCCTACATAGAGACTTGAATATTCCATATGTGTCCGATGTTATAAAGCAGTACGCTCAAAAAGACATGTACTTAGACTGGAAGGTCATCCTAATACCTTGGCTCAAAGATTGCTGAACACCTCCAGTGACACCAGGAGGTTGAAGCGTAATGAACCACTGGACCTTGTTTACAGCTGCTGGGTGAGTACCATGTTCATAGATGAAAGAGGACGAAATTGACGGATCTCGTACAAAATATTCACATTCCGTGTATCCGTTACTGGACAGGATTCAACACTAAGATATATTTTAAATTTGTTTAATAACCTAAAAAACTTGTCAAATGAAGTGAAAAAGAAAATTACGTAACGATCAATTCATTCGATAGTCACATTATTCATGCCGCCGACCAGGCTGTGCCAAGGTCATCTGCAGTGGTAAAAATGCGCAACGTACCTTGCTGGAATCATAATATAAAAATAGCGATCCAAAATAGGAACAGAGCGTTAAATAAATTCCGCGCTTCAAAACTAGACAGCGATCTAGTTAACTTCCATTTTTATCGTACTCAAGCTCGACAAATTATTAGACAAAGCAAAAGAGATAGCTGGGAAAAGTTTATAGCAGAAACTAACACCGATTCCGATCCATCTGAGATCTGGCGAAAAATCAACATCCTAAATAGAGCTAAAAGACCTTTTTCGGTTATTACATTACAAAACTCCATCAGGTCTACTCCAGGATCTGACTGAAGTTGCAAATACCTTTGGTGGTTTTTTTTGCTGGTATCTCTGCTAACATCAACTACAGTGTAGAATTTCAAAAAAGTCTATAAAGCTAAAGAAAAACAAAGACAGCTAAATATGGAGTGCGATAACTACGAAGATTTTAACCAACCATTCGCCGAGCAAGAAATGAACAACAACATTAATAAACTAACCAATAAAGCACCTGTACCAGACTAAAAATCTCCCCTGTGTTTCTGAAATATCTTCCTCCAGACATGAAAAAACTCTCAATGAATATTTTTAATAGAATATGGACTGGAACTTGCTTTTCGAGTTCATGGAGAAAGGCGATTGTCATACCTGTTCTGAAGCCAGGTAAGGAGCGTGTAAATCCTTCATCATACAGGCCTATATCACTTACCTGCAGTGCTTGTAAATGAATGGAGAAGACCAACCGGCTATTATGGCTTTTAGAAAAATCTAATTTCATCCCTGAAAGCCAATCTGGTTTCCGTAAATACGGAAAAACTCGATCAAACCTTAGCTTACAACAAGAAATATTAAACACATTCAATAAAAATCAATATCTATTCTCCAATATTCTTCGACATCCATAAAGCCACATGACACTGCCTGGAGGTACAAAATTATTCAGTTGCTAACAGAGATGGGCATAAAAGGCCGATTAATATGATTCGTTAAAAACTTCCTTTCCAGCCGTTCTTTCAAGGTTCGAGTAGGGGTTAGTTACTCGCGAGACTTCATTAAATGGTGTATGGCAAGGTAGCGTTTTAAGTGTATACTGTTTTCTTATCCTGATGAATAGTATTACGCAGGTCATCTCCCCTCCAATTTCTGCCAGACTCTTTGCGGACGATTTAAACAACACTTTACAATACATACAATATGCTCAGGTATTCTTACAAAAGTGCCTAGACAATTTACAAGAACGGAGCTTATCTACAGATGTCCTCGCAAAAAACAAAATATATTATTTTTACCAGGAAACGATCTGACTCGATACACTTCAAAATCTAACAATTAACAAATCAAACATACAGCTAGCGAAAGAACATAAGTTCTTTGGACTACATTTTGACTCGAGACTTACCTGGAAAAGTCATATTCTGACAATGAAGCATTCATGCCTCCCATTACTCAATATCGTTAAAATTATGAGTAATAAGTCATTTGGAAAGTTCAACGCTACTCCGCATCTACTATACTTTTATTCGTTCTAAGCTGGACTATGGTTCCATCATATATGCCTCTGCAAACCCACGGCTGCTCAATAAACTGGATATAATACAAAACGCCGCACTTCGAACTGCGCTGAAAGCATTTCCAACAACGCCTACAGCTAGCCTCCACTACTTAAGTGGTTCTCCACCCCTTCGCTACAGACGGAAGCAACTTGCATTAAAGTACGTAGTAACTGTTGCTAGCCATTAACTTCACCCAAATCAAGCTCGTATCAGTGAACTGCTAAAACCAGTTGGACTTCAGTTTTCATTAAAGATTTAGCGTAATATTCTAAACAGAATACTAACAGTTCTTCCGCCATGGAGTAAATGGGATCTTGCTACAGCCGATAATAAATGCAAACCAAACCATGTAATACACGCAACCTTACAACGGATGTTGCTCCGAGTACCTCAAGCCATTACATGCTACACAGATGCATCAAAAACTACGTTTCATGTAGGTGGTGCATATTCCATCCAAAACAAAATTCAGTCCTTCAATCTTCCGATAATGCTGTCAGTCCTTTCGGCTGAGCTAGTTGCGATTCTTCAATGTGTACTACAAATCGCCGATCTCCCACGGAACGATTATGTAATTTGCTCAGACTCTATGTCTGCACTAAAATACATAGAAGCCACAAACTCTGAAGTATCATCTGTTGATCATATTCTTTTCTCGTTAGTGGAGCTGTATAAACGGAACACAAAGATCACCTTTGCTTGGATTCCTAGCCATCGTAATATTTCATCATACGATGCCGTACACCGGGCGGCCCGTTGGCCGTCGCAAATTCGCCTTTCAATACATACGGGTGCGGACTATGCTCTAGACCCAGTCCAGAGCATACTGCGATCATGGAGTCGATCCTTCCATAGTCAGCCCAGTATTTTGGGTTGCATCAAGAAGGATCTGACAGTATGGCCTAAAACTCGTTGGAAAAATTGATTGGAAACAGCGGTAAACAGAGTGTACCTTGGATATACACAAATCACCCACTCGTACCTTCTTGGTAACCAGCCACCACCTATAATGTAAAGCACCGTTAACCGTCCGTCATATACTGAAGACCTCCCGGAAATACGCTCAACATCGTACTAAGGAGATGAGCTCAGCTACACCGGACGTTTACAACCTAGAAATTCTTACAGCCTTCCTAATCAAGACAAATATTATTAATAATATTTAATTATATGTATTTTAATTAATAATCATATACTTCGAGTAATAGCACGAGGCGTTAAATACTCGTTAAAAAAAAAAAAAAAAATTATTCGTAATACTTACCAGAGAAGGAAGTTTGAGGAAAAGCTATAGACTAAAAAACAAAAAAAAAGGAAAAGAGACAAAACAAAAGAAAATAGATAAGAATTAAGAAAAATAAAATAGAAAGCGAGAAATAAAAGAAAAATAGAGTAAGACAATAGAATAGCAGAAACAAGTGATAAAAGGAAATGATGAAAGAAAAAAGACAGACAACGAAAGCGAAGAAAATAAAAGATAGTAATAATAATAATAATAATAAAATAAAGGAGAAAGGAAAGGAAAGGAATAAAATAATACAGAGTTCCGTAATTAACGATGATTTTCTTCAACCTGCAACACAGCATCTTGTACAGACGGAAACAGCTGAAACTCTGGGAAGGTGTTAAAGAAGTTGCATCTGATAAGTGTCTTTATTACTTCAGCTGCAAGAAAACATTATCGAAAATTACGAAAATAAATATCACGTATAGGCGAATATTTTAATATTAATAATAATAATAATTAAATTAAATCAATATATTTTTATAGAATTTTCAAAATAACGTATGAACAATTAATAATAACAGCTGAAACTCTGGGAAGGTATTAAAGAAATTGCATCTGAAAAGTGTCTTTATTACTACAGCTGCAAGAAAACATTATCGAAAATTATGAAAATAAATATTACGTATAGGCGAATATTTTAATAATAATAATCGAATCAATATATTTTTATAGAATTTTCAAAATAACGTATGAACAATTAATAATAATAATAATTTAAGCGGAATAAAATAACATGTTCAAAAATACAAGTCATACGCACAAATGCGCTAACAGCTTGAGTTACAGTTAGAATTTAAATATATTTTAAACTTTTTAGATTTTTAAATAATTACAAACAAACACACATATATATATATATATATATATATATATATATATATATATATATATATATATATATATATATATATATATATATATACTTACGGGAACTGTTGCAAAGGCGTAAAGTAATTCCACGATCGGTTAAGTTATCATAGACTCGGATTAAATTCTTAACTGCAGGAGGATCTATATAGATTATTGAAGTGAAATCCAAAATTACATGCATCGTCTGTAAAAAAAACAAACAGAAATAAATTAAGAACGTACGTAATTGATGAAAATATATCGGCGTTATCAATTAACCAAAAACGAGTTAATATTTTTAAACGTGAAACGTATTGAACGAACATCATACAGTTTAGTATTTTTCTTAGACATTGAAATCCGCCTATTGGTAACCATTACGTTCTTAATTTTGAACCTACTATATATATTTGTAGCGCATTACGAAACGCATTAAAATTTCATTATGTAATGATTTTTAGATATTTTCATATTTCGAAATAGATACATACACGCACACACCCATGATAAAGAAGTATTGTGTGGCTTTATATTTCGCGCATTATACTAACACAGGTATTTTGCAGTGTAAGATATTTTCTTCGTTGATTTTGAATAATAGGTTTTTCCCTTAATTTGTTCTAATTATGTACAAAAATATTTGTCAATGATGTAAAAAAAATAATAATTAGCGTAATTTGAAAAGTTTGGAGTGTTAATTTTTTTTTTAAAATAAACAAAAAAAATGAAGAAGTTAAAATCACTAAAAGTTTTTCCTTTTTATGAAAAATTAAAAAGCTTTTCAATATAAAGTAGCAATCGACCTCCTAATTGAATAAGCTTCGCCAAATCAAGAACTCCGTTTTACCTTGGAAGACTTACAGAAAAGCCGTTGTTCTCAGCAGAATGCGGCCGGATCATACAAGACTCGCCCATTTATATCTGATCAACAGAACTTCGGCTCCACAGTGCCGTGTGTAGCGTCACGCTATCCGTCTCTCATATTCTCATTGACTGTCCTTTGTACTCCTCACTCAGATTGTCTCTCAACCTTCCCTCCTCATTTCCTAATCTCCACGAAGATGAATAGTCCTCTCTTACCAACCTAATCATGTTCTTACGCATGTCCCGTCTCTACTTCCTTGATTTAACTTCCCTTCCGTCATGCCTCTAGACATAGTTGCCGCGTTAATTTAGACTGATAACAAATAAAAAATATAAATTTTAAAAATACACACTAATTTATAAAAAATGAAACGTAAAAAATAAGATACACAATTTACAAAAATTATCAAAGTGATAAAACAGTATTTTTAAATAATCTGATAGTGAACGTGGCAAGTAAAACATCCAATAATATAAAATTTATACATAAACAACAATAATTTTATTGTTTTTTATGTATATAAATTTTACTTTGTTGAATGTATTTATTTATTTCTGTTTTATTCGCTATTGCATTTTCATTTATATATAAATTTTATATCGCCGATTGTTGATTACGTTGTTTACCGCATTCATTATCAGACTATTTCAAAAAACTGTTTTATCACTGATCGTTTTTGTAAATTGGGTATCTAAGTAACGTTTTTTTTACATAAATTTGTGCATAATTTATATTTTTTATATTCACTCGATAATGGCTTAATAGCAGAAAAGTTTTGTGAATTTTTTTAACGTAAAAACATTTTTTAGTGATTTTAATTCGTTTATTTAATAATTTGCATCTTGTGGTAATGTTATAAAGAATTATCTAAAATTGTAGGCTTTATCTAAAAAGCGAACGTTATTTCTTTCAATAGGTATGATTGAAATAGCACTTTTGATGTATACAAACGGTCTTCTTGTTTTTATTTGATTTTTTTAACATATATTTTTTTCTAAGTTGCGTTAGTTATTAAAATTCGTTTGGAATGCTTAATAAAAAAATAATTTATTTGTTCACCTTTTCATCAGCGTATTTTTCAGCTTTCTTATAAATACGGTTACAAATGTTATCCTTATTGGCGAAGTTCATTCCACCGATTACGCGCAATATTAACAAGCCGGGAATTTTCACCGCCTATGAAATAATAAAAAATATAATTATCTCATAACTGACCGCCATACTTGTCCCAATGAAATACGTGTATATATATATAACTTTATATATATATATATATATATATAATAAAACAAAATAAAAACAAAGTTAATCACTAAACATTTTTTTTTTTTTATTAACGCAAAGCTTTTCGACAATTACGTCATTATCAAGTATATACAATAAAATATATGTGTATAGTCAAATATTTAACTACATTCAAAATTTAGAAAAATTAATTAATTCTATTTTTCAAGTGGTTTCTTTGAAGTACTACGTTTAACGTAGTTACTTTTCTTTATTCAAATTTTGGGTCCATTTATGTGTGTGAGTAATTCTAGTAGAGGAAATTGCACACGGCACGAACTGTCTGCAAAGTTTTGCATAAATCCTACGACTGTCTCTCCCTCGTCGGATTTCGGCCGCCGTAAAAGCGTCGTTACCTCTTCAGTAATAAACCGCTGCCTTGTGTGGCTTGGATATTTATTCAAAGGAGAAGGGAGACAACCCTAACAGGAAACAACACTTAAATCCAGAAGCGTCTGTCTCCTGTGGAGCGGATATCTAGTCAGCATCTATACTTCATTGTAGGAGCGGCTGTTACCAATCGCGGAAAGAAGAAGGATCCTACCATGAAAATTATCTCACAAAAACCTGATCAATAACGATTTAAATGGATTAACATTGTCATGTGGTCCATTTAGCGATCGGCACTGCGGTTTCTGAAACGCATGTGTGAAATGGACGACCAGATGGAAACAGCATATTCATAGAAAATATGCTAGTGGATGCAAGCCAAATAAAATTAAACGCATAAAAATTAGTATAGTTAAACTAAAATGATTACATAGAATGTCAGAGGCCTAAACAAAGTAGGTAAATTGAACATAAGAGGAAGTTACGATGGATATGGCGATAGTGGAACTGGCCTCAGATACATTGATAAGAAAGCGGACACTTTGTTTCATCAAATTGCAATTTTATAATAAGCTCGAGCAACCAAAAAGAGTCAATAAATGAAGTATCATTAATTATTAATCAATACTTTAAAAATACAGTTGATGGGTATAATTTAATCACGGGTTGCATAATCCCAATGAAATTAAAAGCCAAACTAGTAAATATAAATCTTAAGTATAACCACCAACAACTTAACATTCAGACGAGGAAGTAGAAGAATTTTACAGCCAGTTAGAAGAAACAATACAGCGGATTCCTAATAGAGAAATACTGATGATAATGGGAGACTTCAATGCAATGATTGGGACAACAGAGAACGATTCTCACTTACAAGAAGTAGTAAGATGATGCGGCTGGGATGAAAAAAATAGAAGATCTCATTGAGTACTGTGCACAAAATTATTTATTTATAGCAAACTGCAACTGTAAGCATCAATTTTCTTCTATCATATAATTCGGGCCAATAAATTAAAAGAACTGATTGTACAAGGAAAAGTGGAAGGCCGAAGAAACAGAGGTAAACCAGTTAGCTGGCACTTAGATCAGATGAAAAGATTAACTGGCTGCAGACTATGAAATTGATGCGGAAAATATAGGATCGAATGCAGTAGCATTCAGTCCTTATAGAATAAGGTCTCGACATTCGGATTCGGACTACTACATGATGGATATATATACATATAACATGAAATATACACGTAAATATGTGTATCTTGTATTCTTTTGTTATCAGTAAGATAATTAAAAATGAGTCTTATAATACTCTGAAAGCTTATTCATCTGCAAGGATATAAATTCAGACATAAGAAAAGGATTGAAATCATAATGCTCACATTAAAAAGTAATAATTGAAAATTACTTCCTTGTTTTGTGTATTAAACGCAAGTTATTATTAATTATTTATTATGTTTATTCTTAATTATTATACAGAGAGAACGCTATAAATATAAATTAGTTCATAACATTTCTAAATAAAGCCTTAAATTCTAAATAAAATTTGTTAAGTTGAAGTTGTGGAAATCTTTTTGCATGTAGAATGTTTAATCATGGATATTATTTATATCATTTTTGAAAAATCATAAACAAACAATGATATTAGATTGTTTAAAGAAGAGGACACGACAATAACTGATGTAACTAATAACTTTAAATACCATTTCTCCTTCGAAATGATAGTAGAGATGCTAACAATAGGTACTATATAAAGTAATGCTGAACAAGTTGAATCATTTCAAATCTATTTTTATTTAAATAAGCGCCCGAGATATTTGGTCCTATATAAATAATCAATAGCCGAATATGATTATCTGAAATTACTTAAAATAATAAAATTGTAGTTATTGATAGCGTGAATAACAAAATTAAAAATTAAATGTAGAAATATTATTGTAATAATACTTGAAAAATATATAATATAATAAAATCCATTCACTAGCCCATTATCGAAAGTGTGAATCTAATATGGTCCTCTTGCATATACTAGAGGAAAATACTTGAACAATATAATTTCATACAGTGCAATTTATTTTTTAAATGTAGTTGGAAAATTTTTAAATAATGAAATTTCCGATCAAATTAAGAAAACAAATTTTATAGATAACGGGCAATTTGATTTCATCTTTGACTTATAATGTTAACATAATCGAATCAGGTACAGTTTCAAGTACGATAAGCAGATTAGCGTTGGACATGAAATATGTTGTCATTTGTTTTTTCAATTGCTTATTACTCGGGACCTTATTAAACGAGAGCAGAAGATAATTAACTCCTTATTTATTATTGCCTAATAAATATAGAAGTTACTGTAGCAAATATGAAACAACTCAGCGGTGAAAGAAATTAACGTGGTTGAAGTGATCCGCGCACTGTTCGGGAATATATTTTTAATGGTGTTTTGAAATTAACCTATAACAAATGGATTATTTTATTTTCATAACTCGTTGCGACACTGAAATGAAATCGGACACTTTGGCTAATGATATAATTTTAGGCATGTCGTACGTACACTAGCTTAAATGTTCACATCCAAATTTTGTAACCATGCTATGCCCGTGTTTAATACTGCTCGAATATCCTCCCATTCATCGCGAAGTGTTCTACATGTACATTCGTTTAGGATACGATCCATTGTCTGGTTTCCTTGTTGGCAGTCACAAGATGAATCAGATATGAAACCCCACTTTACGAGCATATGTACACTACATCCATAACTCGTACGAATGTGGTTCAAGCGCACCTGGATTTTTCGCTCTAGGACAAAACCTAGCGGCCTGATATCTGATATGTCTATCGTTCTGTTCCTATCTAGGCTCTTTTGGTTCTATTCTTCCTTCCAGGCTGCGGCCGCATTAAAACCCTCCGATAAGAGCTTTGTAGCTAATCTGTAAGTTGACATTCCCGATTTTAGTCCTTTTGGCGCTTCCAGATCTTTATGTATTGGTAGATTTGGATCGTTATTCTTTAATAGTTGCCATTTTCCTTCGAATGTGAGCCGGCATGATGTTTGCTGTAGTGGTAACCATTCCACCGGGGTTGATTTAAACTGTAGGCAGCGATAAATTAAAACTGTCAATAGAAAAGTGTTGTGTCACCATTTTTCGTTAATTCTTTTAAATTCGAAAGAAACAACATAAATTTTACTTAGTTATTATTTAATAAATTCATAGATACCATTTTAGTAACGTAATATCAAAATAACTGCTCAGTAAAGAAAATAAGTTTTCAATATTTAAGGTAAATTTCTTATAAATATATTCCGGAAGTACAAAACAATTTCACACAGCGCATCTGAAGTTATAGCTAACGTACTTCTTTTTTATTTTCTGACATTTGACGGAGTTATTTTATGTTCGCATTAAGAAATAGCTATTCTTTTCTTATATATATTAACCAGCAGTTAGTATACAAGAAAGAAAGAAATTATATAATTTTTAAGCTTAATCTTTCACGTCGGAAATATATAATAATAATAATCCAGAAAGTTATAAATAACTAAATTGTTACCACGGTTTATTGTATTTCAGATATGAAAAATGTAAATGTGTTAAAACTATTTTGAAAATATATAATAAATGAAAGAATTATTATTATTATTATTATTATTATTACCTTTATTATTATTATTATTATAGTTTTAATAAATAATACTGACCTTTCGATAATGTTTCATGACAACGTACAAATCAGTATTTGGCAAATTACCGAGTTCATCAACGCCTATTTTCTGTCCTAATAAAATAATCTGCAATAACGATATAGCAACTCCAACTGTTAAACCAATGTCAATATCCACTAGTACAACCGATAGAAATGTAGCCACCCACAGAAATCCGTTAAATTTACTCTGATGCCAAATTATCGGTAAGATTAACGCATTTGATAAAATTCCTTGCATAGCTACCAAAATTATTGCCGCTAGTATGCACTAAAATGAAACAAAAAATGTCATAAATTAATTTTAAATATGTTCAAATAGTTTTGTATATATATATATATATATATATATATAATATAAGTATATATATATATATATATATATATATATATATATATATATATATATATATATATACACCCGCGCTTCACAAAAAATGGACGAATGTGAAATTGTTAAAGAATTTAAATATCTACGTTTCCGGATCAACAACAAAGAGAGATAAAATGAAAAGAACGATTTGTGATGGGATTAAACGCTATGAACAAACTACAGCGCTTTCGGCCATGAGGATATTACACAAAAAATTCACTTGATTCTTTCCCTAGATTTTTGTTTATGGTTTCCAAACGTGGAAAATAAATTCTACGGACCAACAGTATTTAATTACTTTTTGAAATGGAATTAATTTTGGGAAAGAGGATCAAATTTAGTAAGAAACAATTCATTTTAATAATTTGAGCTTCATAGTTGTTTCCTGGATTTCATTATAAGGAATTTCAGAATGTCATATCGTCCGTAGAAAAAAAAATACCAGGATATGGTTATGAACAGGGGGGGGGTTCACTTAGCAGCTTGGACGATTTACCGATGAGACACTGATATTACTAAAAATATATAGAGGTTTAGGATCGAATAAGATCATGAAGGAGAAGAGTGCGTTGTGATTGCATTATCTGTATAAAAGTTATCGGGAGACGGTAGATTAGTGTGAGAAACTGTAAAAATAAAGTATTTGAAAAAAGACGAAGCAGAATAGCGAAATATTCTTTCGAGAATAGATAATTGGGTTTTCAGACTCGAAAGCGATAGGTGGAAGCAGGTAGAAAAAGAACGCCTCAACACGACCAATATATTTCGAGACTTTCGTAATAATATGTAGTTGGCATATTTTGCAGTTTTGAAAGCGATAGTCTGATGGAGGCTATATTTTTCACCCACAGTTGTAAATATATATATATATATATATATATATATACACATATATATATATATATATAGAACAACAATATATTTGCATAAGTTATAAACGTAAATGAAAATGTTAATAAACATCGCGTACTGTGAACAACTTACCATAAGTACGAATGTAAAGAATAAAAAAAAACAAAACGTTAAATGCTGCAGGAAAAAAGTAAATAGAAACCCTAGAAAATAAACAAATTTTCTAATTATAAATAATACACGTTAATAAAGAAACTTAAGTACTGCTGAAATATTTTTGTTTGAGTCTTCATGTGTGTTGTCGAATCGTAATCGATAAATAACGATGACTTTCGAATATTTTAGTATGCACAAATACCGTGTAAATAAATTTAAATTTCATTCTAAAATGTATAATAAATTAAATAAAATTAAAATATAATTAATTGAAAATGTATTTAAAAATACGAGCATTAATAATATAATGTTATCAGAATAAAATAATATTTAAGTTAATTAAAGCGTAAAGTTTTAAATTAAAATTCATCTAGAAAGTTCTTCAATCGAATAGAGTTATTAAGACAGCGCATAAAGAATACTTTGGAATAATCCTCTATATAATGTTACACAATATAAACTGCTTCAGCCTGAGCTTCCTTGCCTACATTAGATCTATAATATCGAAATAGAAGTGGGTCGTCCACTTTATGTAGACTACGCTTTGGAAAAAATCGTCTAAACGGTTTTTCAAATGCACTCGTTGCTTCTCCATTCTGTTCACATCCTTCAGATATCCACTGTATCGCAGATGCAGATCACATTTTCCTGCGATGTTCACACTATCTCTCCTCTCGTGACAACTTCTGTAATCATCTCACTTCCATATCCGTTCCTTTTCATGTCCGTATACGTTTCTTACTCTCTACACGTAACATGCACTTAAACGTTTATTTCTATAGGTTTATTGTTAATTGTAACATACGCGTATAGTTAAAATTAGGATAATTTTATATTGTTAAAATTATGTTATAAAGTTTAATGGATTAACCGTGGACCCCCCCACAAAAAAAAAACACGAATAGTGTAGAACATTTAAAAGTTACTAGAATAAAAAGCCTGTAAAAAGGCTAAAATACGCGAGATAGAGCTATTTCAGGTTTTTAAGTTTTGCAGTTTTCAGTTTCGAAAATTTTTAAAGTTTTAAGTTGATATTTTTTTTTTTCTAGTTCTTAAGTTTTAGTGTTAGTTTTTTGTTTTTGGTTAGTCATCGTTTAAATAATAAAAACGTCGTACATGTAAATGTACTATGCATATACTCGTTATATATATATATATATATATATATATATATTTATATATATAACAGTTAGTTTTAATTTTTCATAATTATGTATGTACACGTATTATGGTAATGTACAATTTCGATTAATTATCGTATATATGTATTAACGACAGCGTTAAACAGTCAGGGATGTAAAGTGCATAGTAATGTTATATATATATGCGAAAAACGTTTGAAATACTATCTGCATACCCAGATATCACGGGCGCAAGTGAAGTTTGAAGCGGGGAAGGATACGAGAAATCCTATAATGATCATAAAGGAATTGATAGAAAAAGAGCGATACATCTCTAATTTTCCTCGATTACGCGGAAGATTTTGATAACGTTGTACTGGAGGAAGCAGCGGTGCTGAAGCATACCGTAAAATTAAATAAATCTTTATAAAGCTCACATTATACGCATGGGAGATACGATAGTTTTTTGTCAGAAAATAAATCCGACAGGGAGGCATTCTATTTCAGTTTTTTTTTTCCTCCAACGTCTATAGGTAGTAGTGCACAGTGAAAATATGGAAAGTTGGAATTACAATTGACGACAGAAAGTTTTTCAAAGCTTATGGGTTCGGATTTATTTATTTAATCGTATCAATCGTACAAAATTATAAATTAATAATATTAAGCCATCATCATCTGTGGAAATCATAATGACCTTTACTAAATAGACCGATGATGTATACGCCGGATGTGGGATTGTTGTGTATTTCCTCGCATTCGCAACGGCTGGTCTCTGAAAGTTTATATTTGCACATTACAGATTGCATGATTAGTTCGAATGCGATTAAGATTGTACCATGCACTTCTGTCAAGATCAAATCCGGGCACTCTGTTTTGGATCTTTCACCCAACCGGTTATTAAATGGTGCGTGATTATACCATCGCATCCTCCATTTATTGTCGGCCGAGTACGATCCTTCGAATTTCTTAGCGGTTATCCAAATAGGCATCCTGGAACGCAAACGTATTTCCGGCCTATTCTCCAGGTACCCGGCAACATTACTATGTGTATCCTGATATTTGTTCCATTCGCGTTTTAAAAATTTTTTCCTGCGCATATGGGTTGAATGAATGTTAGCAAGTACCGGTAGCCGTTTTATAGGTACAGGTTTTAGTGTCCGTGTAATTAGCCGCATCGCTTCATTCAAGATTTTCGGTGTACGAATACTTTTCAGCTATACTGAGAGCAGCGGTATTCTGCAACAGACTATCAGAGATACAGCAGCATGAGTACTTCTGTATTTGCTCCTTATACTAAGTGAGCGATATCCACGATAAAAGATTTGCCTGAGCCTCTTTGTATTATGTCTGTATATCAGTGACCGGTCCAAGGTAACACCGAAGTATTTTAGACTTGAGTTGTGAAAGGTAAACGTTTACCGCAAATGCTGATTATTTAAATGAAAAATTGAAGATTTTGATTTCGTCAGATTAGGAACTAACTTCAATTTAGAACAATAGATTTCAAGCTTCTCTAGCTCCTCCCTGAGGATATGGGCGCATTTTTCGATTTTCCTACTTTGCACTGCAATAGCAATATGATAATGCTCAAATCTGATGACGAAATGGAAGAATTATTAGACACTTTTTACAGTAAAATGTCTGCAATTAGGTAGAAAACAATACTACTTCGACCATTCAGATTCGTCAGCGGTATAAAGGAAAATAATTGTGACATATCTAGATACGTTGAAAACAAAGGTCGGTGCGAGCGGAAGTAATGCACTGTGTAGACTTAGTAGAATTTGGAAATACAGAACGAAGAATCTAAGTCTACTATAAGTAATGCAGATCAAAAGTGTATAGATGCATTTGAAATTACCTGGCACGCCAGAATGTTAGACATACGTACGTTATAGTGTATTATATATATACACACACACACACATATACATACATATATATATTTTTATATATATATATATATTGATTTAAGCTATCGAAATATATGCTTATTTAGAGTGAATTCTCATTAGATTATTTTTGCCATCTAACCTTTATTTTAAATTATAACTTTAAGGAACGCATTATTGTAGTTCCATAAACAGTTTTGCCTAGAATAATTCATTACGCCCGTACTAATAATCACAACCAGCAAATTTCATAATAATAACGGTGGTATTATTAATAATTAATAATAATACCCGAACGATTATTATTTAGACTACATAAGTCGATATCGGTGACCGGTTGGAACAAATGAAACAATTACAGAGTGCCACGTGTAAAATAGTAGTTGAAAGAGATAAAGGAGCGTATCATAGAAATGCAGAAAAGCACGATCATTAATACACGTGGCGCTATTGTTAAAAAAGTATTCAGAGATGTTGCAGTCAAAAATTAATGTAGTCGCCTTGTACTTGGTGATTACATAACAATTATTTTTACAGTTGGGATAGGTAAAAAACGACCAAGAATAACAAGCAACAATAATAATAATAATATTATTAATAATAATAATAATAATAATAATAATAATAATAATTAAATTAAATCAAATCAAATTTTATTTTATAGCAATAAAGTGTTTAAATCATAATGAAATAAATACAATAATAAGAAAATGGAAGTATAAGAAATAATCATAAATCAACGATGATACACCGGTCTTGTGAACCTTTTCATACATTACCGCAGTATGAACATATAAACGTGTGTATTTACATGTACATAAAATATACGTAAATATTTGCATAATATACACACATTAATAATATTTCAAAGTGCCCGCTAATGAGTATAAGTTGCAGCGGATTTTGTTTCAAAATAATATAATACATTTAAAATGTACACACACACATATATATATATATATATATATATATATATATATAAATAAAAAGAGGAAAAACCGAATTGCTATAACGCGAAAATAATAATAGTAATAAATATATATATACATATGTACAAACACGTATACACATAAATAAGAATAAACTTTCTCGTAATATCCACTTAAAAAAATACTTTAAGAACTTTAAAACATTTACATCCATTCATCCGAATTCACTCTCTCTCACACACCGTGTACATTACACACATATATTCCCAATATTCGTATACGTATAAATATAGACATATACATAGGCTCACACTATACTTTAACCATACACACACACACACACACGTCCGCAAATCCTGGCGCATTAAAATGTTACAAAGGAAACAACTCGGTTGTAAACTATTTAAATTTTTATATTTTAAGTACGTTATTTATTGAAAACATTCGTTTATAATTTTTAATCGATTCCTTTACCAAGCGAGGTAGCGAATTAAATAGCTTGGCCCCCCCTGAATAGCTTGTAATCCGGAATGGAATTTATTGAATTTTGCAATGTTCGCTCTCTCTCTCTCATCAGCTGATAATCTTGTTATACGGGGGTGAATATTTATATCAAATCTTTTACGATTTTTAAAACATAAAAGTTCAACTTCGTACAATTGCCGCGCATTTAGAAGAGAATCTTCATCGTTCTTATCTTTGCTAAATGTTATCGATTTAAATAAGCGCGTTTTGTAAGTTCCGAATACGATAATTTGCTGCACCGCTCCAAGATACCATAACGTGAAACGGATTGATAGAGCGGCAAATACAGACTGCGAAGATGGATTTTCGAGAAATGGCGGGTTGAATAATAGAAAAGTTAATTTAATTTTCGTATTTTTCTCGTCAAATAATCACTCTAATTGTATTCCGACATATTTTATATGGAACACCCCGTTCATCTCACTACCATCTTTTACATGAATTTTTAAAATTCGTCTCAAATATTTTGGTTTTGATTTGTATACGCGATGTATTTTGTTTTAATTATATTAACGATTAAACACGATTATTATGTAACCTAGTTGAAATGTTGTTCACATCAGTACCAACGTCTGCATCACGTTCGGGAAACGCGAATTTACTAAAAGAACAGCATCGTTTGCGTAACAAAGCAATTTTCAGATTACAAAAATCATTAATATATATTAAGAATAATAATATACTATAACTCGAGGTACAACACCAAATTCTTGAACAGTATTTTTTCTTATTAACCCATTTATTTTTATAACGCAGTTATATACGAACTAAGCCATCGATATATGTTCCCCCCCTAAAACCGCGCACGTATAATTTTTCCAATAACATCGAATGTGTATCGAACGCTTTGCATAAATCGAAGTAGATAGCAACAACGGATCTCCCCTCTTATAAATTTTCAGTAATGTAAGAGTTATGACGAAATAATCCATCATCATTTACCCGGGAAGAAATCAAATTGATTTAAAATAAAAAAGTTTATATGATCCAAGTAATTCAACATAATTTTCTTTACACATTTCTCAAATATTTTGGAAATAGCGGATAGAATGCAGACTATAATTCGAAATGTTCAGCTTGTCTTCGCTTTTATAAATTCGTGTAATAATACCTAATTTTAAAATTTCTGGAAACTCACCCGCTTCGATAGATTCGTTGAATAAATATGTTAGTGGCTCGATGAAAACTAATCGACGTTGTCGTTAATTAACGTAATTGAAATTTCGTCAAAACCGAAGGAAATTTTGTTAAAGAATAGAATTTCGTATGCGCCGTGTGTTGTAAATTTGTAAAAAGCGAAAGAATCTGGATAATTGTTCAGAAGTGTTACACAGAAGAAGAACTAGTCTGCGCGGCAAAACCATGACTAATAGAGATCTTACGCATTCGTTAAAGTACACGTTGAAAGTGTTAATCCCATTTATGCTCGTCTATGATCGATGATAATTTCCTTAGCCGGCGCAGTCTTTTTCACCTATGACACGATTCAGACCCCAGTAATATTTTTGCTTAGATTTATGTTTATCTAACAAACGAGTGTAGAAATCTTTTTTTTCGCCTTCCTAGAAGCCTTTTGCCGTGTGTTCTTGGTTACAATTTTATATTTATTTTTAATTGCCCAGTCATTCGGAAACAGCTTGGTTAGTTTGTACAAAAGTAATATTTTCACGCGTCGGCTTAGTAATATTCATTGATACCCATTCTGTATAACATGCCTGCAGTCTTCTACAGCATCATAAATTTTGTTACGAACCATTCAAACTTTTCATGAACCGAAGCGTGACTCGTGTAAATTCTGGTACTTTCGCTAGTGTAAATACCTTTTAAAAAGTAGTTTGTCAAAAAAAATACTTAAATAATAATAAAAATAACAATAATAATAACGATGATAATAATAATGATAATAATAATATAATCAAATTTATATGAATATAGTGCAATATTGCAAATTTTCTAACGTATTTGCAATTACCTAGTACAAATAGTTATACATATGTAGAAGTTTGAAGAACATGCGTACACAGGCGTGTATACAATGTATATATAGATAATTAAATGCATCCATCCATGGACAATAATCAAACAATCAATAAATGTATCCGCATGTAAACCATCTACAAGCGCATGTTCTTTATCTTTTCGCACGACAGTAGCCTCGTCGACAAATACGTCCAGTTTCTGCAAACATAACAGAGCAGACGGCGCCTAATAGATAAAACTCGTAAAAGTCATCTATTCGGTCTCTGTTAAGAACAATATACTTCACGGTTTTGACGTGGGAGCCCACAGTAGCATACTGGGCTGCTAATCAAACCACACTTTTTGATTTCATACCACTCCAATTGTCACGTTTTGTACGAATGCGATTAAGTAGTACCCGCTCTTGTCGTGACGGCTCGCAATCTATTTCTATCTTGCCCGATGTATTTATCAGCCCATATTAATCGCGTAACTCCCACTCATCCTTCCATTTCTTTCGACCATCGTACTTTTCGGCTATTAATTTTTTGTCGGTTAGGCATTGCGACAATAATATTATACGGAATTACTTTCATAGATTTATTGAGCAAGTGTCGTACGCTGAAGATAGGTCTATAAATACGGCAGAGGTTTTAAGTTTCTTCTGATAATTCATTCTCAATATACATTGCGAGTTCAGCAATTTGATTTGTACAGCTACGTTTTGAAACCAACTTGTTCAACTGGAATCTTTCCATTGACGTTTGGGTCAATTCTATTGTACGGCAGTCTTCCTAAGAAGCTTGTTAATGGAATCGGCTGTTATTTCTCGGCTTTAGCAGTTTCCTTTCTGGGTTTTCAAATTGCCAAAAAGCTAATAAGTGTTTCTCTCGCTTTATCCATAAGGTGTTTAATAAATTCTGCATATATACGATCTTTACCAGCTGCTTTACGATGTTTTATTAGCTTTGTACCATTTTCTAGTTCGATCGTATCAAAGGATTTTTTCCTAAAGGAGGACTGTTTTCCGTATTGTGCTTTAAGTTACAGAAGTGTTTTTTAATTTTAGAATATCTCCTTGCTTGCATCCTAGAAGACGGGAGGATTCAATTACTTTATTCGCAACATCAATCGTATTAACTTTGGACGATGTTATTAACTCTATTCCTTCTTCAGGCAGTTTCCTGAATAATTAGCAAACTTTTCGGCTAACACGTGTGAAATTAATTTGCTACATTAGGTTAATCTATTTTTCCTTTCTTGCCACGTACAGTTCTGAAATAATCTCGTTAGCAGTTGATATTTCTTGATACTGTTTATGTAAATCGGCATATTCACAATATACAATTTTTTTTTTTTTTTTAAACAAAGATACAATCTTAACTCATTGAAGTTAAATAAGTATCCAATTTAGTAAAGTGTAGCTAACAAGATATCATCCTGTTAGCCAGCTTATGGGTTGACGTCGGTAGTTCATTGACCATAACTACTTTATCTAATAGATTTAATGATTTCATAATAAGTCTGCCGGGTGGAGCCCCTTTTAAGACGCCTGATGTCTTGACTAGTATCTAGTAAATTGGTAGCTTCCACATTGACATGTTGGTGTAGCCTCTTCTTGTGTGCTGTAGCGAATTTTCTAATCTCCACGTATTAAGCGGACATATACACTTATATATGTGTTCATAGTATGCACGGTGGGGTGTACACTTGCACATTCAAAAAAAAATAAAAAAATAGAAACAAAACGCATTACAACTGTTAAATTTGGTTCAGGTATGCGTGAATAGCGCAAGCTGTGAAGTACCGAATTAAAAATTAAATAGTTATTGTGCTAAATGAAAATTACACCTACATAATCACTATACAATGTCTTATGTGTAAATAAGCGTCCCGGCATAAATTCATATACATATACTAATAATCATAATAATGTTCGTTTACGCGCGTACTTGCACCAGCGTCGATATAATAATAATAGTAATAAAAAATCTTACAAAAATTTCCAGCCACTTCGTCAACAATAAATATAACCTTAATTCGATTAAATGCACTACATACAAACGAACTGTTTTTTTTATATATATATATGGGATTCCACAATATTTACCCATTACAAATTGTAATATAAAAAATTAAATAAACATATAGTGCTCATATCGCAAAGTTACATTCACGAATGAACTTGTAAAAATGTGTACATTACGGGTAGCAAGTAAGGAAAGGATTTTAAATTATGCGATCAGGAACAACATCCTCAACGATAAATAATACAAATAATTAAATGTATAAATAAATAACGTGATACACTAATTTGTGCTCGATTCATGTACGTACATAAATAAAACATATATCAGAATTCATATAATGAATTTAAAAAATATATACGTAACTTACACATTAACTACTTTGTTAAAATACATATACATACATATATATATATATATATATATATATATAATCATTATTAAAAGCAATAAAATATAATATATCAGCGAAATGCGAGTTAATTATTGAATAAAATAATAAGCAACCTGGGATAAAAAATTGCGTATATGTCATCACTTGACCACTTTCATTATAATATACGTAATAGTGTTACTAATGGATATATATATATATATATATATATATATATATATATATATATATATATATATATATATTCACATACATATATACACGCAAAAATAAGAAAATATAGACCAGGTGTCTCGATTTTTGTTACATAAATCAACTAGATAAAACACATTCCTAATAATAATTTATTATTATTCTTATTATTATTATTTCTATCATTATTATTATATCAGTGATAAAAATAGGTCGACTACTTACATTCGGTAGTGGCTCGAAAAATGGCCCGATAAATAGTAAAATGGACGTTAAACAAATGCAAGAAATTATGCTGGCCAGTTGAGTTCTTCCTCCACTCATTTCTTGTACCAAACTACGTGTTAATGATGCTGAAAATGGAGCGCATGAAAAGAACGATCCAAATATATTCGCAGACCCCTGAAAATTATAACATTATGTCAAATATATATATATATATATATATATATATATATATATATATATATATATATATCTGTGTTTTATTCATTATCAAACGGTTTTCGATAATGTCATCTGGAGCAAACTGTGGGAAATATTGATGGAGATGAATGCCTCAAAGCACACTGTACATCTGATTCAAAAACTATATGAGCACAACTATAACGTTGTAAAGCTAGAACACAGTACGCAGTCTGAAGAGTTTACTGTAAAAAAAGGTGTAAAACAAGGATTGTACTTTCACCTATATTGTTTAATTTACACGGAGATCGTATAATCGGGAAAGTTTTAGAGGATTGGAATGAAGATGTTTCTATCGGAGGGCTCAAAGTTTCAAATTTACGGTTTGCTAACGATGTAGCATTGGTAACACCTAATATGGAAAAAATGCGACGATTATTGAAGAAATTAGAATATGTAAGTAAATGCTATGGTCTATAAATAAACAATAGAAAAACTAAATTAATGGCGATCGATCGGAAGAATATAATAAAAGAAAAATATAAAATCATTCCCGGTTATGAAACTGCGGAAAAGTTCGTTTGCTTGGGATCCTTGTTGGAAAGCAGTCTGAAGGTGAGATAAAGAGCAGAATTCAACTAGCACGGATTGCGATGGTTTAACTAACCCGGATTTGGAAAGACTCCTCTATCGCAGAAAATATAAAAATTCAACTTGTACGCACTGTGGTTTTTTCAATATTTCTGATACGGTGCAGAAACGTGGACAATCAGAAAGTCCGAACAAACTCGTATAGTTTCGAGATATGGTGCTGGAAGCGGCTTCTTCGGGGTTCGCGGATGGAAAAGCGTACTAATGCGTCTATTTTGAAAGAAATTAGTAGAACCCGCAGATTAACAACGGAAGTTCTCGTTACGTATTTTTAACATTTTTTGGTCACATCGTACGAAAACACGATGGAATCGAAAGAGCAATAGTTGTGAGTCGAATGAATGGTGTGCGACTAAAAGGAAGAGTACCAATTAGATGGACAGATGCAGTGACTGTTGAGCTCGGATGGTATTTTCAAGATGTGTTCATAATGCCGAAGATTTTCAAGGATGGAGGTTAAAATAAGAGAGCTGTTATCCTGATCACAATTTACGTGGATTTACGACTAAAAGATATATATATATATATGCGTAGTTGGTAAATTCGTAGTGCGTAAAAGAAACGAGAGGGATGAAGGCCTACTCGAGTTTTCGCTGCATAATAGAATGAGTATAATGAATACAACTACATTATGGAGACTTTGTAAACGGCTATCACTTTTGTAGATCGTTATAGAAATCAAATCGATTATTTCCTACTGAAAGAATGGTGAACAACACTATGTTCGAACGTTATAGTTTATCGAAGCACAGAATGCGAATAAGATGATTGTTGGTCATGACATTTCGTGTAAAGTTTAAAAAGGACATTCACACGATTGACTAGAATTTCAACGTGGAAATAACAAAGCCTTTATAGAGTTCAAGCTGCGAAAAAAAAAATTAAAAAACACTTTTCAATCAGACGTAACTATTGTGGCGAAGATAAAAATACGTACTATAACACTGCTCGCAAAGGAATTCAGGAACACGCGGATTAAAATGAACCTCGGGCGAGTTGAAAAAAAACAACAAAATTAATGATTACGAAAAATTTGATGATTGAAACAGAAAGACATATAGATATTACCAAACTGTTCGAAAAGGGTCACCCATAGAAGACGTAGGTGGCTCAACCAACGAGATAGAACGTCGAATACAATTAGCACCATGTCAACGATTAGGTTGAACAAAATATGGAGGTGAAAATAAAACTTACGTAATAATTCGTGTTTTCCATATTTATGTACGAATCTGAAACATAGATCTTAAAAGCAGCCGATAAAAAAGATGGTTTTGAAATGTGAGTGCGGCGACGTATAGCCAAACAGACCGATGAATCAACGTTAGGCAGGGCTCCAAATTACAAAAACTTTAAAGCAATCAGGTCCTAATGAAAATTAAGACATTTTTCGGGACGCGTTATTACGGTGCGACAAAATTCTACGGCGCTTATAGAATGGAAGACGAAAGAAAAACGATCTCGAAGACGAGTATACACACTCGTTGAACTGATGCAATAAGGAAAGCCACAGGAAAATCTAGAATATATGATGCAATAAGGTTTGCAGACGACGAGGCAATAATAGCTGAAACCGAGAAAGGACTGCAAGAATCTTTAAATATGTTAAATGAAGCTCTATAAAAAATATTCAAAACTAATATAAATACCAAAAAAAAAAAACAAACAACTAAACTTATAAAAAAAAAATCAATAACGCGAACTATACGATCAATATGAGAAGAAATGAAACGGCATCTGATCAGACATTCAGGATGGATGAGAAGTCTAATCGAAGGGATGACGAACGGAAGACGGAGTAAAGGCAGACCAAGATTTAGATATATGGGACAAGTAAAAAACGAGTTGCATGATGACAAAATACTTTTAAAAATTAGATAAAACGAGCTGGCGTTGAATCCCGGACCGTCGATTATACATATCATACACGAACTTACCGCTGCTACTAGTTCTTGATTAGCGTCAACATCGTATCTATGCTTTTCCGCGAATAACGTAGCCATTGAAATGTTAACCGCGAACGATACTATAGCAATTACGAATCCATCCAATATTAATGTGGGAACGAGTTCTAAAGGTGGAATTCTCGCTGGAGGAAATCTAAATGAAATAAAGTCAAATTAATAAATGTCCGGTAGACAGAGATACAAAAAAGAAAAAGTTTGTTTAGATTAATTATTAGGGACGATATCTCTCGCAAAATATTTAAACTAATAAATATACCTCGGAAAATAACCTTAGCAATTAATACACACTCGTTTGACACGATACGCTTAAATTACTGTTATAATATGGCATGGAGCAGTTTTTTTTTATTAATATATATATATATTTATTTATTCATAAATTATACATTTAACATACCAACATGAAGCACGTTATCGTGTAATTTAAAAACATAACAGATAGAAAGTTTACTTTGTAAGTATCGATACATAATCGATCTACCAACAATTAAAACGGTAATGTATGAAAAATTATTTTAAAAAATTACCGTGAAGTTTGTTTTAATCGAGTATTTTTCAAACGTAATGAATAATTGTAAAATGATCTATCGCTCAAGCGAGATTTAACTAACGAGTATTAGAGGAAATTTGAATTTTATCATTTTTTATAATATTCCGTCGTATCGATAGCTTTTTCAACATCAATTACTTAGACAACAGTACGCGTTTCCTAAGATTAAAAAATAGAGTGTCCGTTATTCGAATTCGGTTGACGAATCGTCGAACGTGTTGAAAACCAAAATTATTGTTCATCCCTTAAGAATACCATTTGAATATAGGCTCGTTGCGTAGTTCGACTGTTTTACCTTAAATTTCTTAACATACAACAAAGACGCATGCTGATAGTTTGGATAGACGTACCAACTGGACAGCAACTGGATAAGCTGGAGTAGATTCGCCGGCTACAACGGGGACGAATCGCTGGATTTACTTTAGTTAATGACGCCTAAAAATTCCGCTATGTGAACAGTAATTATCTACACCATCAATGGATCGGATTAAGTTGTAATTAACGATAACATCTCTACTGTTAGCCTAGACAGGTTAGGCGTAGACAATGGCAGAAAAGAAAATTTCTTAATAAGCTAATAATTGAAGTTTATTTATATATCTTTTCCCGGTTTAGATAAATACGATAATATTTTTCCAGCGTGTGAAAAAATGAGATACACCGATTAGAGTACTAATAAGTTTGATGATGAGTAGATTTTTAATCACAACCGCGGAAATGTCAGTCTAATCGTCTCATTGCTCAATTATTTAAGGTATTTTTTCCTTTATCATAATAAGTACGTGGTAATGCTACTTCGATCGACCATATACGATGAGTGGTAAGAAACAAAAAATGAAAGAAAAAGTTTGCGGTGTGAATATCTTTCATCGATTTAGGAGATTACTCATTTACCGTAGATTATTGCCACCACGGCAGCTAGTAAACTATTACTAGTTTTTAAATAGAAATTTTAGTTGTAAATTTTCTTATATTATTATTTAGGCTTATTATTATATTCTTACAGCGTAAATTTCGCTTCGGAATAATTATATCGGCAGTTCTCCGAGATAATTCGATTATACCGTGTTATTCTCAAAATTATACCGTATAAATTTAATTTTTACTCAATTACGCCCCGTTTGTATATCGTACTAGTTTGCACTTTTTATTATAACGATATATATATATATATATATCTTCTTCTTCTGCGTGAACTCGATTGAATTCAGTCCGCTGTCTCAGATTTCATCTTTGTGCTTATGCCTGCTATGTGATATCAACCCTATTCTGTGGATAAATATAACATTACAGCGGCTGCACATAAATTCTTGTCATATCTTCTTCTTCTGCGTGAACTCGATTGAATTCAGTCCGCTGTCTCAGATTTCATCTTTGTGCTTATGCCTGCTATGTGATATCAACCCTATTCTTGGATAAATATAACATTACAGCGGCTGCACATAAATTCTTGTCATATTCTTCTGCGTGAACTCGATTGAATTCAGTCCGCTGTCTCAGATTTCATCTTTGTGCTTATGCCTGCTATGTGATATCAACCCTATTCTGTGGATAAATATAACATTACAGCGGCTGCACATAAATTCTTGTCGTTCGTTGTTATCATTAATCCTTGTTTGGCTCTTCTGCTATTTATTGTATTTACGGTACTCTGTTAGTTTCTTCGTGATTGATTTCCGCTCATTCCGATTTAGTGCAACTTTTCCCCAGATGCCGTTGGTGTGGTTTATTCCTAATTTTTTCAAATCGTCCGCAATGACGTGTCTTTATATTTTAACTTTGGTCGTCCCAATGGCCTTTTTCCGTTGTTCAAGACTCCATAGAACGGTCTTTATACGTTCATCATCCATATTTGAACCGTTTTTCTGCTAAAGGTTGCTCTATTGAACAACAACCCGTTATATTCAATATTTTTTATCTTTCCAAGTGACGTGAAGTATTTTCCGAAGGAATCTAAAATGACATTTTTTCTGCTTTCTCATTATTGGCCATGTTTCGCCGCCATTATATATATATATATATGTGTGTATATATATATATATATATATATATATATATATATATATATATATATATATATATATATATGTAAATGTATTCACAAAACAAATATATATGTTACAAAAATAGCGAAATAACTAATATAACGTTCTTACTACGTATACTAAATTAGAGAAATATGCCCAGTTGTTCGTCTAACTAAAATCAAAATACAGAAAACAACAAAATTTGCATTACAGTAGAAACTTATATTTAACTTAATAGGATAAACAATATTTGTTACGCGTATTATACATGCAAATATAAATTTCGGACAGAAAATAGCGCCAGATCTATATCGCTATACCGTATGTTTAATTCATTTTCAAACAACGTTATTGTTACGGATATCAGCGTATAATGGTTTTTTGAAGGTGACAGAATATTGAAAGTAAGTGTCCTTCGCTAAGATTTTTCGAACGAAGCTATCGTTACGATTATTATCTATTTCTAACTATCTGCGTACATTATTCAATAATAAAATATAACGACTGCCCGGATGATGATTTTGTATTTATGTATTTATGTTTTACCATCGCTATTATTGTTATTGAAATGACTATTCTTTGTTCGTATTTAATTCTTAAAATTATTCTCTCGAACAGAGGTTAGCTATTCGTTTTTGTTTTTTTTTCTTTTTTTTAGTAGATAAAATTTTTTTACCCGATCGGTATACTACCAACTGTCGAAACGTTGAATGTCTGTTCAAAGTTCACGAATTTCGATACCAATGTCGACGATATAATAATCAACAGCTCCATGGGAAGGACTATGTGAAAATGTTTCTTCAATAAGACCTGAAAATACGTCCAAGTAGAATTAATTTTTAGCAACAAATAGCAAAACAAAAAAAATGACGAAATATTCAATAAAATGGATTGATATAATTTGTTTTTTTATATATATACATATTTTTCGATGAGGTAAAAAAAAACAAAATAGGAAAGATATTCGTGGAATGCAATGAATAACGGAAACCATGCAAAAAGCAAGTAAAACGACCTCTAAATAGGGTACGGAAAATGATGGCGAAGATGATGTACATTCTTAAATACTTGGAAATCAGTATCGTCAAAAGTAACAAATTTACAAAACGAATATCGAACAACATCATTTTTTCGAGATTTTTTTTTTTACAATCGCGCAGCTTAAAGTTAAAAATTTAGTGCAAATTCGAAATTCGAATCGATTCCGATCGATTCATTTTTGTGAAAAATCGATTCGTTAAAGTGAATGAGTTGGTTGATCTAGTTGATAAATAAATAGAAAGAAATCAGCGAAATATTTCCTACTTAAAATTTAAATCGGAATTTAAAAATTTTTTGTTTTCTTTTACGCATGCTCGTCGTTCAAATCTTCGCTGCATAAAGGAAGTATGTGCGACGTATATTTGAGAACGAAAACATTTGACTCATCGCCACGTCAAGTTAGGCATACCGGACTGCGTGCGTTTTTTTTATTTGTGAAATTTGTGCAAAATCGTGAGTTTATTAAATTCGTAATTTTTGGGGGGTGGGATGTGTTTCACTTCTTCCTGAGTGCCGAGGTACATAGTGTTTTTTATTCGTAAATAAATTCGAACGAAAAATACGAAAATTTCAACCATTCAATCGATCAATTAAAATATTTTTATTTAAACTCGAAATACACCGTAAAATTCATTAAATACATTTTTACGGAATATATATATATATATATATATATATATATATATATATATTCTTCTTCATAATCGGTTACCCCGAGGGGGCATCGTGATCATACAGTAACTGTGTCATTTTGCGCCATGCTTCTCTGTCGTGTGCCCGTCGCACGCACTGATGTAGTGTTAATCCGCTCCAGTTTCTTTATATCTGTCCACCTCTGCGATGGTCGGCCTTTCGGTCTGTTTCCTTGCCCCTGTACTATTAATAGCTCCGACTTCCGTTCACTACGTACGATATGGCCAAAATATTTTATCACTTTAATGATAGCCGTATATTAGCTACCCGATGCGTTAGGCTTAGTTCTTGTGCTATGGAAGCATTTGTTCGTTTTTCGGTCCACGCGGAGAAGTTTCCTCAAGCACGAAACTATTAAGTCGGACTAGGCTAGTATTATTTAACGTGCATGTTTCCGCTCGATACTATCGAAAATATAAGCGTCTTTACTAATTTTAACATTCTTATTAATGGAGCAATCCTTACATACTTTACTTAGTTTCACCATAAGCGACCCATTTCAATGCGATGTTCTACTTCTTTTTCTGCGCACCCTTCACTATTGATTATCCTAGGTACACAAAGTCGTTTATTATTTTAAATCCTGCGAAAGTTTCGTCATTAAATTTTATTCGTTTTATCGCTAAATGCATGCCCCAAATATTTGACTGCCTCATATTGAGCAACAGTTTCACCACCAAAGGTTAATGAGGGACAGCATACAAATGCATTCGTAAAGATCGTACGAAGAGTTTTATCTTTGTTTATTTTTATACGCTACTTGTTACACCACTTTTCGACAATATTTAGCGCATGTTGTAACTTGTTTGATACTATAGTCTCATTATGATGTTAAAATAGCAATATCATCCGCATACATCGCAACTTCCAATTCAGCGGGCATAGGAAAATCCGCAGTGTAGAACAAATACAATGTGGGACACCTAGATCACTGTGGCACTCTTGCCTTCACTGGGTAAGCACCGGATAGTGCATATTGATATTTAACCTGAAAGTATCGGTACTCGGTAAACAAACTGTAAATTGGGTGAGGTAGCACAGATTTCATCTTATACAGGAGAGACCAGGGAACCAAACCCTGTCAAACGCCTGTTGAACTTCGAGGAAGACACCAGCACATATTCTTTTCTCTTTTACGCTTGACAACCCGATGAACCTACTCCAGTGTTTTTTTTTTTTTTTTTTTTTTTTTTTTGTTTTTTCTTGCATTCTCAGGAACGAAACCAAACCGATAGCTAGGAATTAAAATTCTTTTCTCGAATTAGCGGTTTCATTTTATATAATATTATTTTCTCGAGTGCTTTTGACAACACAGGCAAAATATATTGGTCCGTATGATATGACCTCAACAGGATTTTTTCTAGGCTTTGAAATTTTCAACACAGGAGTGTAAAATAATTTAATCTAAGAATTTCATTATAAATATTAGTTATTAACGTAATTTCGTTACGCGGAATTTCAGTTTGAAAAATAAGTATTTTCGATTAATACAAGTTAACGTGGAAGGGATAACTAGTGCAAAGAAAGAAGTATTGGAAAAACTTACTAGGGGACGAAGAAGCAGATATACTTCTCCTACAAGAAACTCATGTAGCTGACGGCCGAAAGAATCCGAAATTAAATGGCTTCGATTTAGCAGCGGCAGTTTGTAACAGATTATATACGATGTAGCCACATATGTTAAACATGGCTTTCAATGGAAATTTATCAGTTCGGAAGAATCATGTAGCGAGATAGCAACATCAGAAATAAAAATTGGTGATCTATCTATAATAAATGTTTACAAACCTTCCAATGTAAGATGGAACAAAAACGGTAATTATAATTATGAATAGACCGAGTATAATAGCTGGAGACTTCAATAGCCGCCATACAAAATGTCTTGGCTACGGATCATCGAACCAAGATGGAGAGAAACTTATAGAATGGCCGGATAGAGAAAACTTATTTTTGATCCATGATAAACAATGCAGAATCATTTCAATCAGCGCGTTGGAAACAGGACACCAATCCAGATTTGTGCTTCATTACTAATAACCAAGATGGTACACCAGCACTTCAAATTTCGCGTAAAATTCTTTCTAAATTCCCAAGTAGTTGGACCAGCACTGATAGAAATAGGTTTCAAATTACCGCAGGTAGAATCAATACATAAACCACGTTGGAATTTTGCAAAATCGGACTGGAAAGAATTTACAAAAACATTGGATGATAGTGTCAGGTGGATCCCACCTACAGTAAACAACTATTGTTGTAAGCATCGCTAAAAAACATATTCCAAGAGGATTCCGAAAAATATATCTACCAGGCTGGAACGACACTGGTGAAAATCTGTACCAAAAATATAAAAAAACAGACGATATCGAAACATCAAGTATACTTCTGAATGCTTTAAATGAAAACAGACGAAATAGATGGATACAACTCATGGAAGAACTCGAGCAGGAAAACAAGCAGAAAAGCCTTCTGCGTAAACTAAGCGGAGAAAAAACTATAATTAAAACAAAAACAGAAGTTAGTCCAAACCAGATAGCTAAACAAATCATAAAGACGTCAAATACTCCTAATTTGGATAAGCAATTAAACAAAGAAATAAGACATAAAAGAAACACACTCATTAAAATGGCCGAAGAACGATCAGGACTTCGTAGCTGCTGTTAATATAGCAGAACTCAAAATAGCGATTAGAAGCCTTAAAACGGGTAAAACAGCGGGAAAAGATGAAATATACCCAGAATTTGTAAAAAAATTTCGGTATTACGACAAATTGGCTGTTTCAATTTTTTAGCAATATTCTGTTAACTACAAAACTCCCTCCGCTTTTCAAGGACTCGAAAGTAGTGGCTATACTAAAGCCAGGAAAGGATCATTCGAAGGCTGAGAACTACCGTCCAATTTCCTTTTTAAGTGTCATATATAAAATGTTCGAAAGGATAATATATAATAAAATATCATATTGAAGACATTATCCCGATCGAACAAGCAAGATTTCGAAGCTCAAGAAGCTGTGTGGATCAGATAACTGCCCGGACAACATACATCGAACATGGATTCCAATTAAATAACAAAACATCCGTCGCACTTGTCGATCTTTTCTCAGCCTATGACGCAGTATGGCGGACAGGATTACAAAACATTTGGATATAATTCCCTGTAAGAGCTTAAATAAACTGATCAACGAAATGCTGAGTAATCGTAAATTTACACAGTCACTATTGATGGGAAGGTTAGTCGATCAAGAATACTTAACAACGGCCTACGTAGGGTTCCGTGCTCTCTCCAATATTGTATATCCAGGAAGTTTATATACGCAGATGACCTGGCTCTAGCAAATCAGAATAATAAAATTGAAATCACGGAGAAAGTACTACATGAAGATCTAGATGTCGTGACACAATATTTTAAGAAATGGCGTTTAAAACTAAATACGAAGAAAACTGTTGTATTATCATGTTTCCATCTTGCTACCAACCTCGCAAAAAAGCAATTAAAGCAGTCGATGGTTGTAAACTATTGCACGAAGAAACCCCAAAATATCTGCGTGTCTTACTGGACAGACAACTTACTTACCGGAAACATATTGAAAATACCGCTGCAAAAATACTAGAGTAAACATCATACACAAACTCGCGGGAACAAAATGGGAAGCCATCAACATTAAGAACATCAGCTTTATCATTGGCATTCTCCGTAGCAGAATACTCTAGTTTGGCTCAACAGTGCACATGTCAAGAAAATTGACGTCGAACTCAACACTACTCCAGTAGCGTGGTTATACCGGTACTAAGTAATATAATGCCTCCGGACATCCGACTAAAAAAAAAAACCGCTGCTGTAAAAGAATGGACAAAATATAACAGCAACGAAGCCTTCGCGGTACATTTAGATACAAATACTGTACAACGACTCAGATCGAGGAAACCTGCATACAAAAGTTCGGCTCAACTAATCGTTGACAATTTCGACGATGCTCAAGCTTGGAGATATAAATGGTCGGCTGAAAATCCGGATAAACACGAACTCGTACAAGATCCTTGTGTTGAACCGCGTTTTAATCTTTCGAGAAAACTGTAGACGAGACTTAATCGTATCAGAACGGAACAGGAAGATGCGGAAAAATGTTGAATACTTCGGGAATCAGAGACAATGCAGCATGTGATTGCGGAGAAAAGGAACAAAACAATCACGTCTTACAGAATTGTCCAACGCGTGCATTAATCGGTGGCTGGAAGGAGATCGCAAAGCTGACAGAATCAACAAAAGAATGGATTAAAAATTTAGACATTAATTTATAAAACATTAAAATAGTGTTGTTGTTTTTTTTACATATTTTAATTTATAAGATAATTATGTAGGAACTTCTACTTATACCCGAAAACATACGAATAAATAAACGTGGAATTTCATTTAACATCTTACCAGTAATTTGATCTAGGAGACTTTTTCTTTTTAAGTTTTCGAGAAACAGCCCCGGAAGATGTTGATCGAATAGGGTAAGATAGTTGAAAAGGTGTCTGTAAAAATTCCAGTATATCGGTCTGGTTTTCTATTGCAGGATTTGGCTTAAATGTTTCGCATAAGTGATCGCCAAATCTTTTATATATATATCCTTATCTTCTCTTATCCACGTGCCGACGACCGCATTCCGTATTGGAAGAAGTTGCGTTATTGACGTTTTATGTTTTCTTACAGCTCTCGATAATTATGGTTTTCATTTGGAATAAGTGACTTTGTATAAGTTTTAAACGACTCATTTTTAAATTGAAAAAGCAGTTGTTTTAATGTTTTTGTTTTATTATTTAATAACTTTTTAATGTTTGAGTCACGTGATACTGTTTTCATTCTTTTTTCTTTCATAGTTTCTTTTACCGTAGTTTGAATAGTTTACAATTTTCTTTTCTTTTAGCAGTATTGGAGCAGATGCAGTTTTGTATTTCCCCACTGCGTCAACAATATGCTGAGTAAATTACGTTACTTTCAAGATATTTACCGAAATACTCCCAATTTGTTTTAGAGTTAGTTAGTGGTCAATGTTGGTACTACAGCACAGAATGATCAGAATAAAATGAAGGTTTAATATACAATGAAGAAATACCGTTGGTAAAAGTCAAGATCAGGCGTCTTTTTGACATATAAGTAGGAGAACCAGTCGCAATACACTCAAGTATTTCTACTTAAATTACACCGGCAAGGAGTCTACCTCTAGTATTTGTTAGCCTCGAACCCCGGGTTGTGTTCTTTGAATTCCAATCGCCTCCGGACAAAAATCTGTTTCCTAATTTTCGAAAGTAGCGTCTCTCCATATTCTTGGTCAACCTACCACTAGGAGATAAGTAAACCGAAGAGAGTACAAGTGGTCCGGCAATAGTACTATCAACATTGGTGGCTTGCGCTGCTTTATTTGAAATTCCTTCTACTTAGGAATGTTTAAGATTCGATTTTACTAATATTTCAGAACATCCGTGTGCTTTATTTCGCAGGTAATTTGTGCTTTATGTTATGTAACACGGTATACGAAAATGGTCTTTTTCACTTATATGCGATTCAGAAATTAGTAAAACATCAATTGACGGTTTTTTTAAAAAACAGTTCGATCTCCAGCTTGTAGCGAATGATTCCATTGGCATCGCAGAGTGCTTTTCTCGAATTCACGCGACTGCTGCGAGTATATTTAATGTTACCGTTTTTTTTTTTTTTTTTTTTAACAACTGCGTAAAGATTGATATTAAGTCGTTTAAGAATGTCAAGATGTTATTTATTTCTTACTGTGCGTAGTTGTGAGCTTTTCGTTTCTTAACGAGCATGACTTTTATGTTTACCTGCATTAATAGTATTATCGTGTGATTGTCATTTTCTACATTTAGATGATTTGTTTGTAACACATTATCATTGTTTTCCATCTTATATTTGGTGTTATATAAATTTAAATACATCTCGCCACCCTTTATAATTTGAAGGATGATCACATTCGCACAATGCGCATCTTGTTGGGGGTACTTTTATCTTTTGTTTACAAGATACAGAATCATGATGACCGCCACATTGTAACGCACGCATACGGTCTATTTTGAGTACGACCATATTGTCATCATGTCCGCTGCGTAATATTTTTCTTTTTTCTAGAAGACTCTACCTTTACGCTGGAATGCGTTAAATATTTTAGGTCGTATATTTTAGTGGAATTTTCAATCGACTGTGAATCGACAAAATAAAATTGTAATACAAGCTTTGTAACTATGATTTTTCCAATGATTTTCCGCAGCTCTATTTAAATTCTTATTACTACCGAGCCCTTTGTCTCGTAGTAAGGTAACTACGAATGAATTTCTCAGTCATCCACCGTCGTTCCTACCCTCGAAAACATTTCCAATTAGTTCTTCAGCGCTTTCTCCTTACCCGATCTATTAATCTCATTTTTTTTCGTTTATTCTATCCGTAATTTCTCGATATTATCTGTCCATGTTATCTCCTGCGCATGCTTCTCCAACATCGTGTTTCGATCGATTGTAAATTGTCCGCATTATTTCGTTAATTTACAGTCCAAATTTCGGCGCACCATATAGCGCTGTAGACCATACTATACGCTTTCAGCGAGCGTTTCTTAATTTCATTGGTGTTGATGTTTGCATTAATCTTCTTTCTTCCTAATAGCTTGGCAAATCCAAATATTTAAATTGTTTCTTTCGTTCAATTTATTTTTTATCAATCTCTACATGTAACCGACCCTGTTTCTTACTGATCATCATTTTCTTCGTTTTTTTATTTCTATCTCGAATTTTTTTTATTAAACCGCTGCATCATTTTATTCGGCATCCTCGCCGACCTAGCCAATATAGCTTACTCGTCTGCAAATTTTAATTATTTTCAGTCGAACTCCTCCGACGTTTATTCCGAACTTTTCATTGCTCAGCGCATTGTTTACATTTTTTTTCACGTTCGTTTATTTATTTATTTATTATTAAAAGTCGGTGGTGTTTTAATAAACCATTTATGCCGACGATACGGTATTAATAGCAGATTCGCCGGAAGACCTATAACGGATTACTTAATGGTATAAATCTGTCCTGCGACGAATATAATTTGACGATTAACGCGGCGAGAAGTCATAGAGAAACAAAAAAAACACACCACGCGTAATGATAAAAATTGAGAATAAAGTATTAGAGCAGGCGGATAGATTTAAGTATCTCGGTTGCTGCTGGATTACAATTACAGGTTCGTCAGAATTGGAAATAAAATCTAGAATTGATTCAAAAACGAAGTAATTTTCTGCGAAGTCACGATCCTGCATTTAAATAGTTAAGCGTTATATGTTTTATACACACTATTGTACGCGGCGGAAACGTGGACATTAAAAGCTGAACAAATAAAACGATTAGTGTCGTTCGAGACTCGGCTTTACAGACGATTACTAGCAATCACAGCGAAGAAAAAATAAATAAAGTAGTTACGAAACGAATGAACGAAGATTTCGAATTAATCAGTTTGGTGAAATTAAAGAAAATTAATAGCCTCGGTCGTTTGATGCGAGGACCAAAATACGAGCTGCTCTAAATAATACTGATGGCCGGGAAGGTGTTCGTGGTGTCGGCCACAGAAGGACGTCAAGAATTGAATGGCGGTTGCCAGAATGGGGAATCTTTTCAGACCGACCAGCGTGGTTTGAAGCAGTGAAGAATGTGGCGTCAACCTTCGAGATAGGCTCAAGAAGAGGAAGAGAGAAATACATCATTATATTTCAGCGAATTTATCAAAAAATAGCCGTTTATCTATTTTCAACGGGTGTTTCATATATCAAATTAATACGAAGTTCATTACCTAAATGCGGATTATTGTCTATGTAAAAGTTAAATATTATATTATTTTCTGCGATTTATGCAAATCGTTTTAAGCATATTGGTCTCTTGATGTTAGGATGAAATTTTTAAAATATATTTGTCACATCCACGCGTTGTGAACACGCTTAAAAAAAAAATTAGCATTAGCAGTAAAAACAAAGTAATAATAACAATTAATATAAATACCTTAAGTACTCTGTTATACAATGTCAAAAAGAACACAACTGACAATGTAATCGATAATGACACATAATTCACCATGGAATACTTTTCAACTGCTTCGATTAAAGTCTGTAAATATATATATATATATATATATATATATATATATATATATATATATATATATATATATATGTATGTATATATATATATATATATATATATATGTATGTGTATATATATATATATATATATATATATATATATATATATAATATATATATTATATATAGTAATATTACGACGGTGCAGCGCAATTTTCATCTAAGTAATCCGCGTGAATATAAATTATTTATTTAAAAAAATTAACTAATGATTAAGGATGATATTTAGATCACTATTGATGAAATTGGGGAAAATAATGTTCAAGCATCGAACGACGAAAACTAAAATAACGTAGTAGTTCAAGGAAATAATTAACGAATAATACGCGCACTTCCAAAATAATATATATAGACGGTTCTATAGAGAAGCGGGTGGAAACGTATACTGTAGGTTTTTTATTATTATTATTATATACATTTAAAAAAAAATTATATATTGGCCCGTAGGAATGCATGTGGACAAGAATATAAAGAGGGACTAGACTATATAAAAAACGGTATATAAACTTCATCTCATTTATTGACCGAATAGCTCGGCTTGTGATTATCGTGGCTGAGAAGAGTTAATTATGGCAATGTGACAAGAACGATAGAGAAAGAAGATTATCCCGAAAAGAAAAAGTATTTTCAACATTTGTTATTATTCGCATTTAATGTAATGCATAAGAAATTCCATGGTCACTGAAGTTTTTGCGTTGTGAATCCGTGATAAAACGTTTAAGTAATATGTATAACGAGTGTATTTCTGCACGCGTACATGTATCCGTTTGTGTGGAATTTATGCATATAATGTTTAAGTTCTGTATATGTATATGTCATTACGGATAATTCGTACATTTATGCATCTAGTATACCTAAGTTATAATTTTAATCATTAACTAGTATAAGAAGTTATAAGGGAATACACTATGACTGCGAGTGAAACTGACGCACAGCCCGCGCAAATGCGAGTGTAAAAGTGGTTACCAACTATATAGAGTATTGTAAAGGGGAGCAATACACTGATTAAGCCTAAGCGGTGGTGCAGTGTATTGCTCCTCTGCAAATGCAACAAGTTGTACATTATTAATTTGCATAATAAAGTATTAATAAAAAAAGAAAAAAAAAATTATTGAAATTTAGATATTTGAAACCACGTCGTTCGCTTAAACAAGAACAATGATAACCGGAGTAAGAGCGACAATATTACACCGCTTTTTAACTAATTATTCGATTTTTTTCCCCCTAGGAAGAATCTATATTTCCATTACTTACGTAAACAACTTTAAGGGTGCCAACGTGCGGTTTCAATTTTAATCCCAAAGCGTTCTTTATTTGCGACACAATCACAGAGATGGCAGCACCAGTTATCAATCCGCTTACTAAATTTTCGGATAATAAAACGTACAACGATCCCAACCTCACTGTTCCTAATAGCAGCTGTAATAGAAAATTTTTTTTTATCACTTTATTATTCACGATTAACTAAATTCATTTACATTAAAGTTTTAACGTATAGCATGATTTGTTTATGCGGGGCTGGTATTTATATATTACATGGTAAAATATAACTACATATACATACATATATATATATATATACACGTATGTGCGCACACATTATATACATATATATAATCACTGAATATACTAAACCTATTTAAATATGATTCATTGGCTATAACAAAGTTTTTGCTGTGTTAAATGGGAAAATCTGTGGCAATTGCCAACTAAGGGCGTGCCAGAGCACTTAATATCTTTGATAAATAATCTGTATATAATAAAAACAGAAAAAGTATTATCTAAAACTTTTTACACCCCCCCCCCAAATTGAGTAAGGTTCTATACCCCATGCTTTTAAATATATATGCAGAATTTTCACAATGAAGAAAGCCCTCCTAGATGGTTGGAATCGAAATCAGCGGTGAATGTATAACTAATCTTCGTTACGCCGACGATACGATGCTTACAACTGAATCGGAGAAGGAAATGAATGATTTATGGAATAGAGTAGAACAAGAAAACCGTAAGGTAGGTATATGAATTAACAAGGATCATGGTGATAAAAAAAATACAATAAATCTACAGACACCACCGAGGGTAAAATTTGCGAGTTTATATACCTCGTTAATTGCTGATTACCGATGGTTGCGGATGCGAAAAAGAAATAAAACGCAGAATTAGCCAAATCATCTGGATTACATAAGACGTGAAAATATCGATCACTTAATAGAAAAATAAAATTCAAACTAACTCTTATATTTTCGTCTAGAATTATTTTCGGTACAAAACCACGTCCTGATTATTAAAAAAATTTAACGTTTCGAATGGACTTACACCACTCATCATCAGAAATTCTAGACGAATGGAAAACAACCGCGAAGGTTTTAATAAATCTTATATTCTCGTTATGTGGAGCAGAGACGTGGACCTTACGAGAAGCAGATAAACGAAAAACCGATGCGTTCGAAATGTGGACCGGGCGGAGAATGTTAAGAAATTCCGCGGATGGTAAAACGCACAAATAATTCGAATTATAGATCAATTAAGAATTAAGTAACGGCTGTCCGATATTTGTAAAGAACTTAAAATATTGCGGACATGTTACGATGAAAGGAAACGACAGTCTAGAATACATTTTAACCGCACCGGTAAATCGAACAATAGACGTTGGACGGACACGGTAACAACGCTGAGCGCTCAAACCGGAAACATGATGATGTCGAAATAGAAGTCGCTGGAGACAACTAGTACACGATGTGCAATACACAAGAGATCACGATGAGCATCGAACGACTATATAATTATGAAATTAGATTAACGTGCCGCGTGCAACTATTAATGACTAAAGGACCGAGAGGAAAGAAATATTAGATTAAGTAGTAGAAGAGGGGGCTGAAGGAGTTAGGTTGAAGAGGGTGTTGACGGTTGTCAGCCGGGAGAAGTAGAGAAGGGAAGTCGAAAGGTTCAATAAGGTATCTGTGGGAGGAATATTGGGGGGGGGGGAGAGACAAACGACTAGGACATGATAAACGGTAAAAGTAACACCGCACAAGGCACACTGAAGTGTATATCATTCCGCTGCAGTGGGTGAAACATATAACCTCTTTCTGAAGTCGGCTAATGGCCACGTTGTTTTTGCGGCACTGTACGTTTACATTCTACGGTTGTATTGTTGACTTGACCGAACGCAATTTATTGCTCGAATGGACGGAATGCCTGCCCTAATTTATAGTTAGAATTTTTAAATTTTAGATTATAAAACGATAGCGGTAATAAAAGTATTAATCGGAGGATTTGAAATAATAGGTTCCGTTTCGTTGTTCGCTAAACTGTATTATCGTCAAATTTCTGCGAAGAAGACGGGTCGAATTCAAACGATTACTCGTTTTAAACTTCTATAAGAGATCAAGATGATAGTGTGTCATTCTATTTACTGAACTGTCGACACACGCCTATGTCGTTTTTTTTCCGTTAATTTTTGTTATTTATACATTATATGTGGGCTGGGTGCTTAACAGACCCGGATTATGTTCACAGGCGATTTTATTGATCGAAAATTATGTAGAAGTTTTATGTATTTTCTAATTTAATGCTCGCGAATTATTCCCGGTTCATATAGCGTATTCAATATTTAAAATAAAATTGACCACACGCCACAACGGAACTGGACGTGTGCTATCAGGCAAAAAGAAATGACAACGGGTGGCCGAAAGGAATAACGGAATGGCCGCGAAAGGATACAGAAATCGCGGTCGACTGAGCGCAAGATGGCCGGGATGATATAAAAACGTCAGCCGATGTAAAGTGGATGGAAAATACTGTGCGCTCACCGTAGATGATAGAAAAGGGACAAAGCTTACATGCAGCAGTGTATCGATATAAGCGTATCGTGATCGACTAATGATAACGTACGTGTTCGATATCTAGAATTTCTTTCAAATCGACCGCACACCGCTAACAGATATAGTATGATCGAGAAAATCGATATAGTTATTTCAATACAAAATTCTATAAATCGTGAAAAATTTATACGTATGCCGAGTATCCTTAAAGTTATACACACACCTTAGCAGTACAAATAACTTTACAAAATTAAAAAAAAATAATATAGAAAATAACAATAACAAAAATTAAAAAAAAAAAAACATATTAGCACTTGTATATTAAATTTAGTTTATAAGTTGTATATAAATGAATAAAAATAAAAATTCGTAATATCTGATCGTATACATTAGAAATCGGTGCTATATCTAGTGTAACGCATGCTGAGATCATATTATAATCCCCGATTACCCGAATTAAGTTATTGTCATAATATATCATAAAATTTGTTTGATAATTTATAAATATGATCATACATACGAGGAATATTTAGCTCGTGGAATGCGTGTACTATATTTTAGTCCATCGAGCAGCATTTAAATTCTGCAACACCGGTTTTGTATTACCTAGATTTTTTTTTTTTTTTTTTTTCTGTAAGTACTGAAGGACAAGGAAACACTAGACCGGACAAGGGCAAACTAGGTGTTATAGTGTGCTAGTGTATAATTTCTCGTTTGCTAAAGAAAGATGAGAACGGTAACTGAAAATTGGTGCAAGAGTATATGAGACTTTTTTCGCGTCACCGATAGATTTATTAATGCGCGCGTTAAATGAAAGACATAGAGTAACTCCTTGGATAGTTAACCTGCTAACTGATGCATATTTATCAGGCGGAGAAGGTGGAAAATTTTTAGTAAATAGTATAGCGTACGATTTCTCGGTATTAATTTCTACAAGTAAGAAATATCGCACTGACCTGCCACGCTCCGACTGCTAAGGATAAAGCGCATACAACTTCAATCGGTGAGTACGGTTCCACGTATAGATTATTATCGGCGCCGGTAGTATTTGTGGCGTTAGTAATTCCTTTACCATTGTAACCATCAACAGCGTATAACGTTACTGATTTGCTAGCCATCATGCAGATAACAGCGAACGTACCTGCGATGTTTCGCAATTTGATTTTTTTTTTTTACATAAATTCGTATTGAAATAAAATAAGGAAAGTGAAAAAAAAACTCTAATTTCCATCAGGTAGCTGTTGAAAATTTATTACACAGTTTTCGAACAAAAGTTCACCTTCAATATTACTAATCATCCTTTTCGAATGGAAACCGATTAAAGCGAATTATGTAAATAATCATTCGTAAAATAATGAATCGTTGCGTGTTGTGTGGAGTTAATAAAAAAAATGAAACAATAAAGTTAAAATTAACTAATAATAATAATAATTAACAATAAAGCTTTTCGCCAGCTACGCCGTTCTAAAATTTAAAATTAAAATAAATAAATGAATATATAATAACGACGAGACGAGTAATATATTTTGAAAATATACACTTAAAAACATTTCAGTCGCACATTATACATTTTTAAACGAAAAAATTATATATTGAAATAACGGATGTTATTAGTGAAACCGAGACAATTTTTCTCGTTCACATGCCGATTCTAGTTCATGCCGGAGATAGAGCGCCAAAGGAGAACCTAAATATATATTTTCATCGCATAAAAATATTATATATATATATATATCACGATAGGCCATTTTCTATTCACTCCTGGATGATGAACATGTGTTCCGGTGCGTTTTTCATAGCTCTTCTATTGTTCTTTTGTCATCGATCAGTTTTTCCCTTTAGATACCTTCGGTATATAACGTCGTCCGACGTTTTTTTTTTTTTTACGTCTATCCGTCAAGAAGATTCGTTTCGATCATCTATTGCCGTTTTTTTTTCCTTTAGCTAGATAGTCAACCTATCTCAATTTTTGTTCTATTATCATCGTGTCGTCTAGCCGTGTTTATTCTTGCACAAATTCCTTTTCCATTTTTACCGAGAATTATCTTCCGATAGCCGGTTTGAATCTTGCTTATCATGTTTGTACTTTTTTCGTGCATGCAATAACTATATACGAGAAGCACGACAGCAGGCGTTGAACTGTTTAAATTGGCATTAATTTTTTGCGGAATTTTTCACCTCGCTGATTCCCTCGATATATATATATATATATATATATATATATATATATATATATATATATATATATATATATATATATATATATATATTATATATCATAGTTCTTCGTCATAAGTCGATTTGTTAATCGATCGCTTCTTCCTATGTGCTTCGATTAGCGGCACCTCCTGAATGGGATCTTGCAACAACAGCGCGTTTTCAATGTCCTTCCGGGTAGGGCGAAACTTATTAACCGATGTCGCTTCGTTTAAATTTCACGACGATTATTCAAACACTTACAACTTCTCATATAACCGGTAATTATGTCTTAAAATATTTCTTCTCTTCGACTTCTCGACGTATGGTTAACAGGTAGCATTGGTAGTCATCGAAGTAGGAATCGATTTTAGAGTTCCAGTAATTTATTTATTGCAGTACCGACTGTATTTGTACGAGCACATCGATGAGCGATATTAATGAAGTACGTAATATAGCTCGGTCGCTCTGATATCGGGCTTCATTTCGATAATCTGCTTATTAGGTTAACTCTAGTTTTCAATTTTCGAGTAGAGAATAAGCACGATGTTCGACGAAACGACTTAAATAATAATTGATCAGAATCGCAGCGTTGAACAAAAAAAAAAAAGTAAAAATGCCGTGTCAAAGTCGTTACTTATTGGTTGAATTACATCCAATGTTTGATCTGATCATGTTCAATCTTGTACTGGCTTTTGCCGGACGAGCTGAATGTTATTACGAATGTAGAATATTTATTTGTATACTATCCTATGCAAGACTATCTATTGCTCTATATACAAGTGCGAATAGACGTCATTCGGAAATTCGATATAACGCATTTATGAGAAAACTATGCTCCACATCTCCTAAAACAGAGACCCTTGTACCACAATCCCATAGTGGTTTGCTAGTTTTTGAGTAATTTCGAATTTTTGTAAGATTTTCAAAGTATTTAATCATAATAAAACAAAAAAAAAAAAAAAAAAAGTAAAACTTGGTAAAATTTTTCTTTACGAAAAAACACAAAGCCTTTCGGCTGTTAGGCCAATGCGAATGCTTAAAAAGATAAAAAATGTAAAATGAATATTAATCTAAAATTACAATTCACAAAAACTGACCGAAATGAAGAACAGTATTAATAAAACAAACTGACGGTGAATTTTGCAACCAATAAGTAACGACATTAACAGCATCATTTTTACTTATATTTCCGTTTAACGATGCTGATCAATTATTATTTAAGTCGCTTCTCTCAGATCTACACCATACTTATTCTCTACTCGAAAATTGAAAATTAGACTTAACCTAATAAGCGGATTAACGAAATCAAAGAAAGAAAAATATTTAATCAATGGCTTGAATTAATAAATAAATTTAACAAAAAAATATCTTCAAAAAACGAATTCTATTTATTCGGTTAAAAAAAAACCAACCGGATTAGTCGTTAGTTATAAGTGGTTTATGCCCATCACTAATATATATATATATATATATATATATATATATATATATATATAATTGAATGACCATTCTCTGGATTATCGATAATATAAGAAATGTGATTATGCGATGCACCGTCTGTTTCCTCAACTGGTAAAAAAAACATACTGATTTTTACTGAGAAAGTCTAGTTTTTGAAGAAAATTTATAGCAATTCCTTTTACGCATTTTTCAAAAATTTTTAAAGCATTGGTATACAGTTTGGACGGATAATAATAATCGAGCAATCGATCAATCGATCAATCAATCAATCAAGCAATCAATCAAGCAATCAATCAATCAATCAATCAATCAATCAATCAATCAATCAATCAATATATTACAGGAAAATAAAGTTACAAAAGTCAACGTTAGATTACGTAATGATCGCAAATGCGCATCGTATGCACGGGTAGCTTAATCAGATTTCAAATTAGTCATTAGTTGTGTAACGCGAGAGTAGGCGACAAAATATTTTAAAATTATAAAGTGTACAGAATACAGAGCATTTTCTTATTAAAACTCATATTAGATAAGTCTATATATAATTGTACAAAATTAATAGATAAAACCAATGCCATAGTGTGAATGTATTAAATATACGATGTGAAATTAAACAGTTACAATTAAAAACTCATATCACGAACAACGATAGACCTATATATAATGTGTGCAGGTGTACAAATTAATACACAAAGCCAGTGTGCCAGCTAATAATAGAAATAATAATAATAATAATAATAATAATAATAATAATAGTAATAATAATAAATAGTTATAATAATTAAAAATAATATGCGCGTGTTTACGCATTAACTAGTATAAATATTAATATGTATATTTACCCATCGAAATATGTCTGGACGTCCCCATTATGGCGTAAATTAAAACCGGGAAAAAGGCCATGTAAATTCCGACTATAGATGGGACACCGGCTAATGTTGAATAAGCCAAACCTGCGGTAAATGATTTAAAAAATATATTAAACCGTTCACAAAATCAATAAATATTATATCGTAATATATAATTGATTATTTTATCGTAATGATAATCAAATCGAATCAAATGAAATTTATTTTAATTTCAATACAATAAATGATAATAATCAGAACGATACGCATTTAATTAAGAGCGAAATAATGTGTAAGTATAAAATATTATTAAAAAGAAAATGTAAAAACGCGTATATTTTGACATTAAAAAGTTATAATAATATTTAATATACCGGAACAAAGGCCGTCACCGTTTATGATAGTAACTAATAATATAAACTGGTAAATAATAAATATACAATATATAAATAGTATCGATGGTCAGACAAAAAACCCGTCACAAATTCAATAGGTGATTTAAAAAAATAATAAGTTTAATTATATAACGAATATATTCGTTTATAAGTAATGGAAACGAAAGCAAATTATAACGTTACGAGAATAATACATTATGTTTAATGCGTCTTATACTTCGTATAATACTTAGTTCCATATGGGATCGTAATTTCCTATTGCTGGAAGTAAATTATTACGGTGCATACTGTAACTGAGAAAAAATTTTTGGGATAGTTTGAGGATATAGTCTTTTTACATATGGTATCTGCAACTGTGCATATATGAAATTTTAGTGTATAACATTGAGGATACATCTAAGACATCGATTTTGCACTAATTGCAGTCTGTTAAAACTAGCATTTGAGATTGAAGACCAAATTGGACAAGAATATGTTAAAATAGGCCTAATGATTGATTTGTAGATTATTAATTTATTATTAATATTTAAGCGAGATTTACGATTAGAAATAGGGTAGATTGAACAGATTGCTCTGTTTTCAATGATGCATGGTCAGTATGCTTGGAAAAGGTTAGTCTGTTTTCTAAAATGACACCGAGATATCTGGTCAGACCATTCGCCACTGACGTGTGAAGTCTGGTCGGTAAAAACGGTCTTCGACGAGTGAAGAAAATTGCTTTCGTTTTGGAAGGATTAAGAACAATTTGCCATTTAGAAAAATAACACGATCAACACCGGATTTTAACCTATTGCTGATTTGGGCTAACTGCAGTACAACGCTATGTCATCAGCGTATAAGACAATCTCGATGTTACTTATATGCCGGAAATCATGCGTGAAAAATGTAAATAAGAATAGACCCAGCACGCTACCTCGAGGCATGCCGGCGGAACAGGATTTGCTACTTGATTTCGCATTATTTATAATGGTATAAAATGATCGAATATTTAAATTAATCAGTTTAGATAACTGGGAAATAACAATCATTTTGTAGATAATACCATCGTGCTTGCGTCGAAAGCTTTTGCCACGTCAAATAACACCATCCCAGTATGTTTATTGAAGTAAAAAATTATCCGCGATAGAGTCGGCAACTCTTGCTATCTGTTGTGTTGTGGGATGCTTTGGTTGAAATTCAAGTCGACTACTAAGTATTATATTATTAGAATTAGCGAAGTCACATAATCTTTTCACAATAAATTTTTCAGCGATTTTGCTAAGATTGCTAAGCTGATTGGACACGGATATTGTCTATCTGAGAGCAATCTTTACCGTGTTTCGGTACTGGAATTATTTTAGCCACTTTCCAACTAGAAGGGAAGTACCCGAATTCAAACATTGCATTAATCAAATTAGTTAACTGGACGATGGCTTTTTGAGGTAGCATTTTAATTACGGTAGATTGGATACCATCGTTACCTACCGAGTTTTTCTTCTTTGTTGATTTTACATATGTAAAAACTTCTTTGGGAGAAGTTAAATATTAGTTGTTATCTGAGGTGATGTGATAAATCTACTGACAACTTTATGTATTCTTCTGACGGCTTGAAGCTAAACGGATATATCTGCTGCGAACCTGAAGGTAGCGTACAGCAAGCAATTCTGCTTTATGGGCATTATTATAATGTGTTAGTATGGGGATCATGAATTGGGGGAAGTGCTTCATGATGTTGTGTATATTGTTTGCATATCTTCCAAAGGCTATTATTTTTAATAGAAAGATTAGAAATTATTTGACTAAACTTTTCGTTATTATGTTTATTTAGTAAATATCGAATTAAAATCGAAAGTTGATTCAATAATTTCTTAATAGTATTAAGAGATGAAGGATTTGCCTAAAAACTGAACCATGTGAAACCCAGGCCTTGACAGGATATAATTTCGATACATCATTGCCGAATTTTATTTGAAAAAATCTATGCGATAGGTATGAGGACAGTAGCGGGTATTAAGGATGTGGCAGAATGCCTCCTTTATTTTCTAAAGTAACCCTTCGTGCTATACGCGATCACTGACATCCAGAAAGGCTGCAGAATAATACTACTTCTTTTCAAAACAATTACCGATGTATTGTTGCGCTCTATGAACTTATTCTATCGTAGAACATGACGAAATCCGAACTGATCGTTTGGAATCGTACCTTGTAGCTCTGTTTTATTAGTTCAGGCAGCAGTGATGTTTCGAATACTTTTGATACTTTCGGTAGTAGAAGACTAATAGATCGATTTGACAAACATCGCTAGTAGGTTTGCCTGGCTTCGATATCAGTAGTTACCTGAGCCATTTTATGGATAGTAGGCCAACCGGATGATAGTGTTGAATATTATTGTTATTAGTACTATACTATTTTAACTAGTGATTAGATCATTAAATTACCCATAATCACCCTCTTCATCCGGGACGGAGAAAATCGTTTATTGGAAGGGATATTTGGATGGGACTCAACTTGATTATAGAAAAACTGCGATTTTATTTTGGTAATTTTGTGAATTTAGTTGCTCGGGCTTTATCGATATTAAATACGTCGTCCTACGCGTGAAATAATTAATCAATATTTTCATGATTTTGTCTATAATAACGGTAATTTTTTTTAAATTAATCGTTTAATGATAGCTAACAATTTTTATAAGTCGTTTTATGTTAGAAATAAACGCTTCTTCACACTTTGTCAATTTCTTATCTATTTACATGTTATTTATATGATTATTTTTTGACAACTAAATCTACATTTTATACTTTTAGACATTTCCCTAATTATTTTCTAGATAATATTGCGCAATGGATTAATTTCGTTGATAGTTAATCTTTCGGTCAATTTTATGGCTTTTACTGGTTTCGCCGTACTGGGTTATGGGTATATTTTCGACAACGTCTACCATTAAGGATAAAAATGTTTTTTCTCTCTCTCTCTCTCTCTCTGTCTCTTACACAGTAATAGGTTAGAGTTATATACCTCGCAATACAATCTCTTACGTAGCTGTCGTTTATTTTCATTATTTCCGGCACATTAGAATGATGATAAATCGATACAGTAACATCTCCTTCGATGTGATTCGGTATTTTCAGATTTTTCGGTTTATTCTTGATTTTTTTTTTTTTTTTTTTGATACGACGATAACGCATTTGGGCTTTTTCCCTAAACGCTCCTTCAACTTAAACAGCAAATGGTCCTAACGGTTATCTATCTATTTAGCAATAAGGAAAAGTAATAAACTACTCGCTGTAAAAATCTCAAAAGACTTAATCCGCGATATTCCCGAATTTCCGAATGGTACTTTCTATCTACGATGGATTACGGATATTTTGGTTTCAATCTAAAACGCGTTAATCTTATTCGTATAGGATACGTCAGAAGTATCACGTTTAGCCTATCCGTTATGTCGTTCACATCTTCGCTGCGCAAAGGAGTTTGGTTGTTACCATAGTTGCAATCGTATTTCAACCTCTCCCTCTATAATTGTATCGCAGTAACTTCAGGCGTTTGTGTCGAAGCGTTTACTGTTTTCCCAGACTTGAGCCGAATCATTGCCGCATCTTTCTGATACGATAACGTCTTGTTCTCGTTTAGTTTTTCCCTTTAAACACTTCCGAACTTATATATACCGGTGGTGCTGTGCGGAGAAATAATTATATTTTAACGTTTCAACTTCGTCTCCCCCTGAACTTATATGCTCGCTAGTGAGAGCCCTGCCGACGAGAAATAAATCGAACAGACGAATTACACAGATAACACAAGCTGCAGAGGTTGGCGTAGTCCGATATAAGGGAAGAGCTATTCGAAGTAGAAATTTCCTCCGTTGTTTGTTGGCCAGACCAAGAATTCTTGGAATTAACATCAAAATAGGCGTGAATGAGGCCTTTGTAAAAAATCGAACGTTCGATGGAAGTCTACGTTTTGTAAAAGACGGTGTTTAACTCTTATAGATCTATCCAACCTAATCTCCCTACCACTTCAATTCTCGCACTTACGCCTCCCACGGACCTCTTAGCTCGGCTTTTCTTTTCAATCCTAGTCAGACTTCGTTCCAACCACAATTGCCTTTCTAACCATTTGTACTCTATCAATCTTACTCCATATACTGTCCTGTGCATGCGTGAAATATAACCGTCGCTAATTGTGTCATTTTTGCTTGTGATTTGTATAGCAGAAGTAGAGATGCCTTTTGAAATTTTACATTTAAATATTTACCCCACCTTCTCGGTTGCCTACTTATTGGCCCTGAATAACAACAATATCCTACTGCTCGACCGTTGAAATTAGGATTAGATTAACTGTGTTGAACATAAAGCTTTCCTAATTATTTTCTATATAAATATAATATTGACTTACCTTGCGGTATATGTAAAACGGAAATTGTAAATCCCGCCATTATATCGTGAAGCATGTCGGTATGCCAGTTGTAATTTGGAAACCAATCCAATATAGGAAAGATTACGCAAAGAAACTTTTTAAATGAAAATTTATCCTTCGCCTTTTTAAGTCTTTCCGTAAGACCTGCGTAATAAACGAACCAGTTAAACATTATTAAAGGAAATATATGTACATATATATATATATATATATATATATATATATATATATATATATATATATATATATATATAAATAATCGAAATCGATCGTACGAATATTAGAATAAGGTTGTATTTTATTTCATTACTATTACGACATCGCTCATCATTTACGTCAATATAAATTAATAAAATGTTATGAACATCGAAGTCATAAAAAATAATTCTAATTTTTCTGACCACCTTATTATATAATTCGATTATATTTCTGCTTGCGAAAATCCTAGAAATAAACGAACCTATTTCAAACATCAATCCTGATTGTTAACAAATCGGAATCTAGTTTAAAATTTAGTCTTAGCGATGCTATAACGAGCGAAACTATTCGACTGTTTTTATAAAATATACTTTTACGAATCCGTATAAATAATAGTTTTACTTTATTCATTTCATTTTCAACATACGCGAACGAACGAAATATCTACTTTCAGATATTAATATGATTAATAATACTTAAAATAATTCAAAATCCGTTCAATTCGATTTATTTTACTACTTAAAATTACCGTACATCCGTAATTAATATAAATAAATAAATAAAACTTTTATTTCGCCAGTTATCGGCTGAAAGCCTATCACCCATAAATGTACTAACAATATTATATCGAAACACACGCATACCGCATATCTATAAATAATAATAGACATCGTTATGAACACCGTTTGGCACGTTTTCTTCTATTCCGTTCTATCCGAGCTTAATCGCGACCAATTATAGAACCAATCGACTGCCTTTGAAGCCCATCTTAACAGTTGTGTATCTACGTTTTTTTTATTCTAATCCGGAATCCACTTGGTTACATTTGCGGCCGAATCATCTCGACGAATCACGTAACCAGCCCAGTTTCATTTTAGACGGTCCTCTTCGCAATGTCCTTCATTTTTAGTTTTATGCCTTGCGCTTTCCGAACGAATTCGGTCAATTCTTCTAATTTCAAGTAAAGATCTCTACATTGCTGTCTGTACACGACTCGAATTGCCCGCATATACGAGTAGCCACCGGTTTAAAAAGTTTAAAACTGTTTAAAAAGCGTGCGAACGAAATACTGTCAAATTATTAGAGTGAGAACGACTATTTTAGTGTAAATCAGTATGTCTTCTTAAAGCGTAATTCGATCACGTTCCTTACATTACTGAGTATTTAAGCAAAATCATCAGTTAGCAGTCGCAGTATTATTATCGCGATACAAGTTAATCGTTTGATGCTGTTAATCATTCGAAGAAAATGAGGTTACAAAAAGATCACAGCACTAACCAAGGTTCAATAAAAAGAAGACCTTACTTAATTCCGAAAATATTTCATTGTGCCCGAGAAAACGATTTATTAAAACTTACGTTTAGAGTGTGACATTGTACGGTTGCGAAACTCGGCCTATCTTGAAAAAATAAAAGTCGAAACTGCGCAGGCTTTTGAATTATGGTGCTACAGAAAAATGCTAAAAATATCTCGGATGGAGAAAGTCAAAAACAAAGACGTACTTCAAAGATAGGAAGAAGGGACTAATGTCGATAATAAAAAAACAATCGAAGAAACACTCTGATCGGCCACTTATTAAGACATTCTTCATCCCGGATAACGAACTTAATTAAAAGTAAAATAAACGAAAGAGCGAACGAGAACAAAATTTATGGAAAACATACGAAAAAAAAAAATACGCTGAAATCACAAAATTAGCTAATACAGAAAGTTACTCTAGATGACGCTTCATTCGAATTGGCCTATTATACGTGAAATTTCTTCACCATGGTGCTGTTCCCCTTTTTCTTTAATTTCGGTATTTCTTCGTTGCTTCCCTTACGTCTTTTCTTTTTTTCGTCTGTGTCCATTTGGAGCCGTTT
>CM065054.1:49434396-49569396 GCA_032883995.1 Coronaproctus castanopsis
AGTGGTGTTAAAAAAAAAATAAAAAAAATAAAAAAAAATTGTTGACGGTACTATTGAGATCGTGTAAAAACAATTTCTCGGTATTTTTTAGCATTCCTCCGTATTTCTTTACTTTGTTTGTTAATAATACGGTAATTGTTTTATGTTTAAAGAATAAATAGTATAAATTTTATTGTTAATTTTAATAAATAATGTATAATAGTAAGTAAATTTATATTTCAGTTTGGAAATTGTGTTTTTATTTTGATTTTTAATATTACCGCGATCATCATTTTGTGTTCGAAGAATATACAAAGTTTTATTTCAATACAGAACTATGCTATAAAATTTAAACTCGCAGATTATATTACACATTTATATTATGTTATTTAATTGATTTTATACACATTTTGTCGTACATAAAATTTGAATCAGTTCAATATGAAATAATTACTTATTACACGAATGTCGAAGAATATGAACGATTATGATAGCGAAACAATTGGAAAAACAGTCCATAAAAATATTCTAATGAAAGATTTTATAAATACTTTGAAACAATACTAGAGTTGTGGGATTCGTCTAATCCATATTTTAAACTTGTCATAATTAGTTTCGGATTATGAAGATATTTAAATTTGTTTTTTAAATATTATTGTAATATAAATATATATATATATATATCCTTTTAAAATGATGATTTTGTTTATTTTTCCCCATAAACCAAATCACAAATATATGTACATATATGCATACTTTAATATATAAATCGTCTGCCACTGAACTAAACATATTTTTAGAACTTTTAAAATTAAGACGAAGTAATTAGTTAAAATGATAGTGTTAATAGTAACAAGAAATAGTATAGAAGAGTCATCAAAAAACGCGCAATATCTTACACGATAGTGAACATAAACATCGAACATTTAACACGGAAGAAATCTGTACCGGTTTAACTAGCGGACGAGATAATTCGCTGAACGGTAAGTTATTAATATTAAAACGATTTTTTTTATTTTTATTTTATATAAACATCGTGCACACTATGTGCAGCAAACAACGCGGATCCGGGTAAAAGAACAGGTGTTAATGCCTCAAAACGAAGCACATGTCAAATAATCTCTTGTATTGTTGAGTATGTCACATATGGAAAAGATCATTATGTCATGTCAGATTCGAGACGTAGATTAGAGCTAACGTGACAGTACGAAGTATCTTCGACTGTTGCCGTTGTGTTCTTCGATGATTACTTTTACATACTTCCATACAGCTCTATTCCATAACGGCGAATGGGGACGATCAGTGAATGGTAGAGATAGTCCGTTCAGTCGCTAAGTTTTAGAATAGATTTCCGCCCTAACAATGGATGTAGCTGTTTTTCTATTTTTCTATTTTGGCCAGGACCAGATCTAATGTTCGATGCTATCTTTAATAATATCTCATAAACTCGTATATAATTTTATTAACCCTTTCAGTCAGGATGTCCACTTTACGGTACATGAAATTTTAACGCTAATAAGAATGTTTATTTTCTGGTTGACGCGAAATTTCTCAATTTTAAAAATATTTATATAAATTCGTTGAATATAGTTCACCTAAGAAATAGTATTATACGATAAACACCCGTGTAAAATTTATAATTTTTGGTGTCAAAATTTTTGAATGTGTTACTGAAAGGGTTAAGGCTAATAATATAAGTTTATAGTCCGAACAATCCATTTAAACTGGCCAAAGGGTGAAAACTGGGCAAAAAATAAAAAATAAAGAAAAAATGCATGTAGCAATTTTTCACGAGTGATGATAGAGCTTTTAGGCTGTGCCACGTCGCCATGTAAGCCTGTTGTCCGTAATCATATCAAGGTAACGTACAGAATCTTCTGGGGTAATTTCATCATTCTTTATTTTCAGAGCTGTACATCTGACTTTTCTATTTGTAAATGTATAACATGTCGGCGCACTTATTCGGATTAAATAGCCATCTTTATTGAACCAATCGATTTAAGTGATTTTGCACTGCTGTTTTCGCATACACTGCATCCGGATTGGACGCGATCACTAATCATTTTATCATTTTTTTTTTTTTTAATAAAAAATCATCTACTCCGTATTGTGTTGTATCATTAAATCTCCGTATCGGAGATAGGCGACTACTTACCTGTACGTATTTTGTTGTACAGTGTAAGGAGCGTACAATGCAATCGTATTACGGGGTTAACGCAGATAGACAAGACACACACACACCCGAGAGAACTGATTATAATCGCTTTGTTGTCACTAATGCAGCCCCAAATAATCTGCTGCTCTACTGGGCAACTCGTCAGAAATCAGACGATTAGAATGAACGAAGAAACCTACAGATCTATTCTGAATAGGTAGCGATAAACACGAATTATTAAAATACATTTAGCGACAAGTCAATCTGTGTTTTTTTAAAAAAAGTTTCCTACATTATAGTGGCGTAATTATGAAAATTAAAAAAAAATAAATAAAAATAAAAATGTTTATTTATTTTCGTAATTGAAAGGAAGAACTAGTTGATTTACCGAGACCAAAATTTTTCTCTCGTTTCGTTTATTACAACGGCATTATCTCGTGAAACGAAACGATACACGACTACTCTACTACAACTATTAATAGGACTATCGCTATTACTGTTACACTAACGCGACCGCTATTGTTACTAGAATGAAGTTTTATAATGAGAAATGCGTAACAAGGGCTTCAACAGTTAAAACTCGAAATAGTATTACTAAAAAACCAAAAAAAAAGTCAATGAAATAAAAAAACCTGCGAGAAAATAAACAAAATATGAGTAAGAAGAAAAACAGAAATATACAAGTCCGATTTTCACCTATATACACATACACACTGTGTACATCACACACATGCGTACGTACCATATTAATTACGCGAAATAAAATAATTAACATAGACGCGTAATTAAACGAATTGCGCTTAATTCTACGATGTGTGTACCTAGTATAATAAATCGTAATACGAAATCAATCTATTTCGAAATCGTAAAATTTTTTCTCGATAATTTACTAATATATAGATATATAAAATGTTTAATTCCGAGCGCGTACCGGTAATTTTTGTATACCGGCAACGATTTAGTGATTTCGAATCGAAATATGCGTATATAATAATAATTTCTTATTAACGACAAATAGATAACGATCGTCGCGATTAAAGATTATTGAAAGTATACTAGGCTTTGTTATCGATTATCTAATTAATATTATTATTAAAGTATAATCTAGGATGACACTTAAATATCGAACTTGAGTTCGCCCGTGAATAATTTTGTCATCGATGTTAATTTCCGCCGAAGAAAATTGACGCCGTCTTACTAGTAGCACAGCTTCGGTTTTTATCAGTGTTTATTTTTAACCGCCAACGTCTGTAATACTTAATAAAAACAGAGCTAACAGCTGTTTACCCGTTACTTACGGTATTTGGCCTATACTGCTACTAAACGACTATTACTGCTAATATTTATGAATACTATTACCACGACTAATATACATTTCGACGACGTGCCCGTCAAATTACTTTTCAATTTCCGAATATAATTTTCATCTCTTTCCTTATTAATCTTTCCAAACCACGTGTCAACCCGTCTACCCACCCTACCACGGTATAAAATTATCTTCAAACTGTCACGTTGTATTGACAGGTATTTCTGCGCGTTTCCAAAAATATATTTTTTTCCCATTCTTCAAGGCGAATTTCATTTGCACGATTCTTTTTTATTTAGTTTTTAATTTTCTCGCGAAAGGAAAATATTCTTTATATTCGACTGTCAAAGGAAAAAATGGAACGAATTTCTTCTCGTTCGCGCATCCTTTTAAATCTGCGACCTTGAGTATAAAAGTAGGTCGTTTAGTTACGTATCGTCTTATTATTATTATTATTATTATTGTCGTTGTTGTTATAAAATTAGAAAATGAAACGTAAAGGCAATAGAAAAAAGCCTATATAACCATATATATATATATATATATATATATATATATAAAAATCAATTGAAAATTAGTTAAATCACTGATATTTATTTTCTTAAAGAAAACACAATGCTTTTCGGCATTTACGCCGTTATCAAGTGAACCATTTTAAAACATCAAAATTTTAAAAATATAAATTAAATATAATTACTTAAAAATATGCGATGGTGATTGTGAAAATATGATCCAAAATGGTGTCCGCTTTTGTTCTATCTATTTTTTGATTTGTTGAAATTTAATATCGATATATTTGTTTATTAATTTTGTTTTTTTATATTAATTTTTTCTTCAATACTATTTTCCGGATTCTGTAAAAGTTGTGTACTATTTTAAATTTTTCATTAACTGTTGCGATGTATGATGTCCAAAAGTAAAATATAAAATATAAAAATATACGAACGCAAAAATTTTTTTAAAAAACACAATTTTACAAGTAAAATGAAAATAAATATTAAAAATCTGATATATATATATATATATATGGTTGAAAAATATAGCGATTGCAATTACACTTTACATCCATCTCCAACATACACACCAAGCAATTTTTTTCGTTTTGTTTCATACAACATCATAAAGTAACATTAATAATATCAAAGTCAACAAAGCGTAATACAAATATAAGAACTTTTTAAAGCCGTAATCGGAAAAACTAAAAACTGCTCAGTTTGATTTGATCAATCTCAAGATAAAAAATTATAATATTAAACCCAAATATATTAAACATTTATTTCCGTTAGAAAAGTATAGAATTTTTTTATTAAAATACTTAAACGAAATAATTGTATAAACTCTGCGTATATTAAGTATTCTCTAATTTTTTTCACAATTTACACTAAAAGGTATCATCTTCGACTACAATTGAATTCGCGATTTTTCTCGAGCGGTACATTTTTTGAAATTTCTTACGGTTCGTGGTTCTACTTTGAACATGTTTCATTTCGGATTTTAAGATCTCGCGATTCTTTATTGATTCTAATTTTTAATTTAAAATTTGTATAATTTTAAAACCGGTATTTATAAGTATTTGATTTGTCATTTTCGTCGCGAGTATTTTATATTTTTATTCTTATATTTATTTTATTTATATTTATTTATTTTTTATTTTAGGACGTTCGGCTACAAATGTCATTTGCGTCCGCCGAAATTAGATACGATAAAATTACGGAAAAATTTATAACACTGTTTAATTTATAATAATTTTTTAAAATCGATTATTTTTAGAAAGTACATTACTCTCTGTTTTAATTATATATAGTCCAATTATCGACGACTGATTACATTGTTGTTCGAATTTCGGACATATTCTGTACTATAAGCGCTGATGACAAAACTTGCATGAGAAACGACCAATCTTTTTTCGAATAAAAGTAGTTTATTAGCGAATTAAATAATTGCATTTTAAATTTTTGTTATCAAAATTTTTGTTTTAAATTTCAGTTATAGTAGGACATCCGAATACATTATTAATTTTTTTTTTTTTTTAGCAAAACAACGAGATAATTTTATTGATTTTTGAATATACGTATGAATTAATTGAAATGGACGTTTTTTATCGTTACGTAACGGTATGAGTATAATTCTGATGAACAATTAGCTTGTAACTTTTAAATTGAATGATACCCCCGTTTTTTATGTTTATAGTTTATCATGTTTCAAAGTTATACTGGTTGTTAATAAGTTAGTTAAGAAAAAAAAACAAACAACAAAGTATTAGATTTATCTTATAGACAAAAGGACTTTTTATACTTATACATTTAATAAAAGTCTAACTTAATTTTTCACGAAGCTAAACATTTTTATATACATTTATAGTCGACCAATTCTTTACTTGCAATCGTGTCTAAAGTTTTTGAAAAAGTATTACAAAAAAATGATAAAAAAGATAATAGACAACGATGAAATAATTCCAAATCATCAATTTGGTTTTCGAACTGGGCACTCGACGGTACAACAAGTTCACAGGAGTGGTTAAGAAAATTGAATTCGAAAATAAAGAAATACGCTGTGCAGTATTTTTCGATATTCAGCAGGCGTTTGATCGCGTCTGGCATCCACTTTACAAATGTAAAAAGACCTCGCCTGTATTACAACATTATCAAATCATATTTGGATGAACGATATTTTCGCGTTGCGATAAACGATAAACAATCATCGATACGCAAAATTCAGGCAGGTGTTGTTCACCGATGATATACCCGTAAGTGAAACCGTATTTGTAGCTACATTTGCGGATGATACGGTAGTGATGCCATCTCATCGAGGTCCTAATGCACTCAGCACGTTCTCAAAAGGAACAACCCTAATTGAATGGATAAATGGAAAGTCATTATCAATGAGCAAAAATGCAATCGTATTCACCAAACCACGCATTGCGCGTGATAAATCATAAGGTTACGATAAATTCAAAATTATTTATTCGAAGCGAGTCTACTAAATATCTCGGTGTTCCTTCGGATCAAACATTAACCTGGCCGAAACATAAATAAAATCGAGCTAGAACTTAAGATGAAACAATTGTATTGGCTGTTAGGACCTCGTTCGCGATTGAATATAAATAATAAGTTAATATTGTATAAAGCTATATCGAAGCCGATATGGTTGTATGCAGCAGAACTATGGGGATGTGCTTACTAAACTAACGTGGAACGAATTCAGCGCAGGCAGAATAAAATACTACGGTTGATAGTTGGTGCTCCATGGTACGTCTCCAACCGGACATTACACACCGACCTACATGTAAAATATGTCGCTGAAGAGATCGGAAATCCGTACATACTTGTCGAGAATACAACGTCATCCAAATCCATTGGCAGCTAATCTACTTAATGATGAAATACCTAAAAGACTAAAACGGAAAAGAATGATAGATCTGGCTTAAAATGTAATGCAAAACCACCATCTCCTGATACCAACATAAAATCCAGTAGATAATTATTTAAATTCCGGATTAGAAGGAAATTGAAAAAAAAAAAATTATAACATTATTTTACGACGTTTTATTAAAAGTACTCGCTGAAGTATAATGTTTACTATAAAAAAGTAGAAAGAAACTTTGAAAAGAACCTACGAATCAATTACATGAACCGATTCGCTATATTGAGTCGGTTCGGAATCACTCGTTGTGAGGTTTTGCCGAGCATCGTTAGTTGAACTGTTCCGAATCGTATTAGATAGATAAGATAGAAAAATAATAGGTAAAATGTTAGCCGATGTTGAACGCACGATGATGACGTACCTCTTATTAGAATTCGATTATTTATCGGTAACCTTATAAACAAACTTACCACGATCTTACGTCGCTTTCATCGTAGTAAAAAATTATATCAATTACTCAATTTCCATAGAATTCTGACTTTCCTAAATTTTCCCCGTCAAAATCGCTACTGATAAATATTATTATTATTATTATTATTATTATTATTATTATTATTACAGATCGATGTATTGATTTTTTTTTTTTTTTTATTTTATATTAGTAGCTATTTAATTAGATTTTATTTTTATTTCATTCATTATATCGCAATAATGATATGAAAACCGAAATTACCCATTGTCAATACTATCGTCATGTAAATATATCATACATAAGATGACAAAAGAACAACGGAGAAAAAGGGGGAAAAACAGTAAGAGATTAATCCCCAGAGCTCTTTAGGGATATTGATTCAAGGACAATAAGTAGGCAACAGAAAAAGGCGGTAAGTATTTAAATGTAAAATTTTATTGATAAAAGCATCTTCTACCAATATAAATCGCAAAACAAAAATCACCGTGATTAGTCTCGGCTATAGTTCCCGCATGCACAATGGTTAGGACGGTAATTGTAGTTGGAACGAAGTCTCGCCTGTATTGAAAAGAAAAGCCGAGCTTGGAGGTTTTTAGGAGACGTAAGTGCGAGAATGAATGTGGCAGGTTGGATGGATCTATAAAAGTTAGGCCGTCTTTTACATAGACTTCCATCGATGAAGAAGGTCTGCTCGAGCGGATGCAACTAAACAGGAAGAAGAAATGCTCGAAATGATATTTCGATGTACCGAGTTTAGCAGCCGGAATATGGGCTGCAACCCGTACAGCGTAAAAGCGCGTGTTATTATCATCATTATTTGATCATAGTCGTAGTTCATTTTTCAGCGTTGTGATCTATCACGCAATTCTAATTTATTCATAAGACGAGAAATATTGATCTAGATCGCTGACTCGTTGCTATGACAATATAACTCAGGTAGCGGAGAAGAACTGAATTCAGAAAGCTCAGAACCAGACGAATGGAAGCTAGGGAGGTTTCAATGCTTACCATATATAAATGCTTCATATATAGCTTTATGCATTATGAGAGTTTTCTTTATTACGGTAACGCGTGTTGTAATTCGCTAAATAAATTAAACTATTTAAAAACTGCCTGTCTTCCACTCATCTTGAGTAGTACGCGATCCAACCCAGCGGTCGCTCTAAGAATTGAATGTAATTTCAGTTATCGCCAGAAATGGAACGTCCTCTCCTTCAAATTTTCCATCGATTTATTTTCAGTTTAACGATCGCGCACAACTCAGTTGATACGTTTTATTAGTTTCATTTGTAAAATCGTACACATATTTTATAGTGATAACTCTAAATCTCCCCGATTAAGTTGATTTCGCGTTTGTTATTCCTTACCTTTAAACTACCTAAATTTTCTTCAATATTTACAGCCGAGTGTCTCTCTATTCTCAGGACGCTTCGCTTTTACGCTTCTGTAAACGTAATAAGTCAGAATTTAGTAATTTTTACGGATTCACCAAGCGCTCTTAAATCTATTTTAAATTACTCATTTAATAGCGACCGTTTTCCATCAATCTACGGTATTGTAGAAAATATTTATGACCTATCTCTGACATCCGTTTACTAAGTCACTCAGGCATCCGCCGGAATGATATTCGTAGACAATCTTGCTACAAGCGCCCTCGATAATGGCTCATTCGACTTCAATATACCTGTTAGGGACATTTTATCAGAGGTTAAATTTTCGGAAGGGGGATTTTGGAGCTGCGCTTGCAGGTTATTGCTCTATTCGGCCAAACAATTCAGGAATATTCAACTTCTCTCAGTCTTCCTAGCAACATGAAAACCCGGAATTTTGTTTACTCACATTATTTAAAGTTTAACGTCAGCAACATTCCATACGTTCTATTCGCACACACAAATTATAACCCCTTCGCCATTCTGTACCCATCGTTCGAGACGGAGACCAGATCGACGATGAAAAAATCTATTTTTCCAGTTGCATTTATTATAGAACGTACTAATCAGAATTTCTGCCACGTATTATAAATAAAGGAATCCTTCTACCGGATAATAATCTCGGATGCTTACTTAGTTCACCGAGAACAATATACATGATCATATTACGTATCAGTCTGTTGTATAAATATTTAATAAGACATATCATTCATTTTTTACAGGCCTGGATGGAATCACTAATGTCCGTGTATATAAAAATTAACCGAGAATCTAAAGTATGCACTCTGATGTTTTTCGTATCGATATCTTTTGAAGATATTTTCCTTATTAACAGATAAAAATTATCACAATTTAATTACATACGTAATTCAAGAAAAATAAGTAATCCTTCATCTGGTCATGCAGCGCACGATGTAAATTTCTTCATCTCTTTTCACTTTGTCTAAAGACTATTTTATAACACATTTTACCGTCTAATCACGTTTTATCTTTATCTAACCATCTATCTATACACACTTGTTTCGTTTCAGTCGTATAAATCTTCTTCTTCTGGGCTCTACGAAAAGCGTTGGTGATCATACTGGCAATCGAAACTACCTACACCTGAAATCTTGTATTAGTTTCCGTATATCGAGCATGTGCGTTCGTCTCTTGCTTGATGTTGTCCAATTATATAATTGCGCATGTTTAAAAATGTGATGTATAAAAAATGTCAATACTACGTTCACGTTCGTAAATATATATGTGTGTAAAAAAAGAAATGCAGTATACACACAGTTCTGAGTAAACAACTAGAATAATTTAAAGGCTGAAAAACAAGAATGCGATTAATAAACAGATTATGAAGGAAAACCGCAAGGGGGTTTAGAAATACCGATGTGAATAGTTCGATTAAATAGAATCGGAATAAGGACATTATCATAAGCTGACCGAATATCTAGAAAACATGACCAGAAAGGTATAATAAAGGAACAAATCAGTAGTAAGATGGGCTAGTCTATTGTAGAGTATGCTGGACGAAAACCGTACATAGATTTACGGGAATTTCATTCGCCCGAATACCCTTATGGAAAGAAAGATAGAGAGATATGATTATCACGTTGGTGTAATATAATTTCTAAAATGATTAACAAAATGTAGCCACTATGGTAGGATGACCCACAGATTTTTTCAGGTCTTTAAGAACACCGCGAGAGTCACTTGCGATTAATACTTTCCCCTTGATTACATTAGATCGGATATATTGAATAGGCTTCGAGAATGAACTGATGTAAACACACTAAAAAGTTTGTCTATATATAAAGTAGATAAAGCGATAATATAAGAACAAGTTTGAAATAATTTTATGAGCACACACACACAAATATATTACGACGGTCGTCGTATGTCACGCCGAAGCAAATAAAGTAAATAATTGAATGATTATTTATATTTAATTAAAAGTAACGCGTATTAGTTTTATTACTATTATTATTGTAAAAAACCTGGTTTGTGACACGTCAGTTGCATTCACGCAATAATAATAAAGTAACAACGCGCGCCTCTATGGTCACGAGGTCGCGTGAAATCGGTTGACATCGTAACAGTTGGTAGAGTGGGGGAGTTTCTAAAAGATGGAAGAAAAGAGAGTTTTGGTTGCGGAAGAAATGAATTGAAAAAGAAGTCAGTTGAAAATGTGAAGACGATGAAGGCAGTTGAAAAAGTTGAAAATATGATGATGGTGAAGTTAGTTGAAAAAGTTGAAGATGGGAAGAAGTTAGTAGAAGTTGTGGCTTAAAAACGAGAAGAAGAAACAGAACCAGAAGACGGAGTCACGCGCCAGGTTAGTTCGAAATAGTAATATCCTTAATTAATGTTAAAATAAAGAAAATTCGTTGATCATTAAAAGATGTTAAAGATATAATTATTATATATATATATATATATATATATATATATATATATATATATATATTTAAATTTTTTTCTATCTTATGTATATATGGGAACATGTGTATGTACAGAAAAATAATAAACCAATATTATTACAATTAATCCGTTTGTTTGTATCCTGTACGTATATATGTATATATGTGTATGTATACATGTGTATGTATATATTTGCATATCTTAAATAACAATTTATGCGAGGTTCTTAGAACAAAACAACGAAGTCTGTACGCGATAAGCCTAATAGGGGCCTCGTAATATATAATTATATATATATATATATATATATATATATATATATATATATGTAATAATAATATTTGTTATCGAGTTTTTTCTGTATTATTTGCTGCTATCTGCGAGATTAGTTCAACTTTTGAATAATATTCATCCGTAGTAACGATATCAAAATTTCTTTTCCGGTTTTTTTCTTTTAATTTAAAGTTTATAGCGTTTCGTTAATTAATTAATCTTTTATTAAATCAACTAAACAACGGCTGTCCTATAAAGTTTTTTAATGGGAAAAGGGCCAACAAAAATAATCGACCGTTTTCCCGGAAAAGTTTTGCTGCAGACTTGACAGTTTTCATGTTTAAATTATTTTTCTCTCTGGCGATAACTATTTTTTCCAGGAAATTTTTCCTTTAGCGGAGGGTAGCGCGATTTAATATTTTCTTGTTTCGGAGTTAGTTTATTTTTTGTCGTAATTTTACACCTTTCGGCGTTGAAGATGAGTTTCAAGAATTTTCGATTTTGCGCCATTTTAAATTTAATTAAGTACGAATAAAAAGCAAGGAAGGAAAAACACGACAAAGCATTGAGACTTGTCAAAAACACTATAATTGAAGCTCTTGTTCACAGCAGCGTCAAATTTATATATATATATATATATATATGTATGTTAGATGGAAATATGTTCTTGTTCGCGAGCGTACCATTCAAGATTTTTAGGGCGTGGAATAAACGGAATATTTAATCAGACAACTCGGAATACGATTACTAAAATAGACGATCCCAACGAAGCTGTTTTTAATAATCGCAGTTAAATTATGAATAGATTCTGAAGAAAAAATTACTAAAATAGCCTGAAAAAAAAAACACAAAAAACTTGACGAACATTTCAAAGACCAGACTCTTACTTTCCGTAGTTCTTCGCAAATTTAATAATAATAATAATAATAATAATAATTCAAATTCAAATTTATTTCAAATTAAAATACAAGATTACGAAGAAAAAATATATAACGTAATAATAATAATAATGAATAATTAATAACAAGAATAATTTTGAGTAGTATTTATTTCAAAAATTAATACACGAATCGTATTAATTTTAAATCACGCGAACAGCAGATTTTCGTATTGATTGTACTTAACTTTGGCGCTCGACTAAATAACGTATCCGTATATGAAACTGCAAACTCAGAAGACAACGTCAAATTCACGTCAACACACATATGCAAAAACGTACACACACATACGTCATCTTCAGCCTAGATCGGTTCACCACTGGACGTTTTCCCCTGATTGTTTCCGGTTATTACGATCCTCGGCTATTCTTATCCAATTCTTCTCTGCGACTTGTTTCAAGCCATCGCACGTTTAGCGGTCTATTGCTGTTTCTCTTCTTGTCAATTGGCCACCATTTCAATATCCGTTTTGTCCGTCTGTTATTCATTCTTCGGGCCGGCTCATTTCCACTTTATTTTCGACATTTGCTCCACAACATACGCACACGTAAACAGAGACGAACCTATACACGTACATATATATATTGTATATCTGTACACATAATCGCGCGTTTTTGACCGAGTAAATTACAAAGGCATTCGTGGAATATTTCAATATATATATGTATATATATATATATATATATATTCTTCTTTGCCTATATTACATCGTTTTATTGATGCAGGCCTCCCTTAATTATTCCCATCCTCTTCTATCTTGTGTTTTCCGAAGCCACTGAGTTCCCGCTGTAAATATCTTCTGTTTGGTCGTCCTTGACTTCATTTTCCTCCGTATGGTATCCATACCATCGGCTCTTTTGTCCATCTCGCACTACCAATATGTTCAGCCCATGTCAATTCATTCTTCGCTATTCTTTCCCCGATATCTTCGAACTTTTCCTCTCATTTTTTCTGATTTTATCTTGGAGTCGAATACCTAGTAGTGCACGTTCCATTTTTCTTTCAGTCTTCCTCATTCTGTCAATTACTTGTTCCATGTCTGCGCCATACGCCATTACGGGCATTGCACACCGGTTAAATAGTTTTGCTTCTCTGTTTTCTTTATCAATTTTACTTTTGAACATCCTCTTTATTCTGCCATATGCGAGCCATCCGTGTGTTATTCTGGGCTTGTTTGTTCTTTCTTTGTTGTAAAAACTTTACCTAAATTTACAAATTCATCTACCTTTTCCATCTATATGTTCATTAGTAAAATACCGTTTTAACAAAATGCGAAAACGGACTTAACATATTACTCGAATAGTACCAAATGGGGCTGTCGCCGGAAAACAAATACACTAAATATATATATATATATATATATGTACAGTCTGAATACACACATAGATCACGCATGTCATAACAATATCTTCCGCTAACAGAAATCGGTAAAATACAAGCAATACAAAACGCAACACTACGATTAATAACCGAAGCCTTCAAAACAGCTCCTATCCACACATTGCATTATGAAACCGGAGAGAGTACAATCGAACTACTAACGTAATTTATTAATTTATAGCTTTCATAAAGTTTAGATTGTGGAATGTAGTGATTTTTTATTACTTTAATTACAACATATCAGTTAAAATCAGTGAAACTTTTGTTTTCTTGAAATTCACAAAGCTATAAATTTGTGAACTTATATTTAAATTTATATTTTTTGTTTTTATTTTTAAATCGTTATTTTTATCTAAATATCGCTTGATAATGGAGTAGTTGCCGAAAAGCTTTGCGAATTTCAAGAAAATAAAGTTTTAGTGATTTTTAACTGATTTTTGTAATTAAAGTAATTTATAGCTGATAAATATTCGCTAAAAATTAAATGTACGCAATTCGCTTAACAACCGATTAACCCCAAACTCGATGAACAAAAGTACACCGAATCGACACAGCAGGCGTCGATTAATCGATATAAAGCCATTTAATATAATCAAATATATTATGATATAGATTAGTTCAGTACATTACCAAAATACTGACGTAGATTTAACAACGTCTAAATTCGAAACCATATCTATCTGTAGTGTAATAACGAAGATATATTACGAGGCATCATAGAAAAGAAATATCAGAATTACAGATTTACACTGAGATGGGTCTAATTGACATAGAAAGAAGAATCTGCTCTAGTAGTGCTATACGCGACAAAACTACGAATACATAACATTCCGAATTTCGATGACGTACTCTACACCAGGCGGTCGATAAATTTGTCGACGCAACAAATAAAAATAACCATTTCCTAATAGTAACCGATTCGCTAATATACAAAATAATCGAAATATTTCATCGAACGTTAATATAGTTAATAAAATAACAAGAAAACGTAAGAAAGGCAAATGTGAATTATATGGAAATTACGTCACAGTCAAGTGAATAGCATGATATAAGCCGGTAATGAAATGTGAAAAAATTAATTACCACTAGAATACATACCTACGGTTAAAATTAACATGACGACAAACTAGAAAACGAAATTTTAGCGTACTAGTTTACATATATAGGGAAACATTACTATATCGTTCGAAAAGACCGACATAACATTAAAAATCCATCCGGTATGCTCGGACTAATCGAAATCAAAATTTAGTAAACGCATATATAAAACAAAATTAGACATTGCAAGACAGCTGACATCTTAAGAAAATTAAACATCTCGGATTCAGACAGATGCAGATTTTGTAAAGACAATTACGAAAGAAATATAAATCACCTTTTACGGCGATGCATTTCGAAACCAGAGGAAACAGTTTATAGAAAGACTAGAGTCCAGCACTATCATTTATCTATTCACATAGCAATAACGATATTGGCAAATCCACACGAAACAATCATACAGGCACCTATACAAATATATATTAAAGAATGTAATATCGAACGGGATAAGTGGCTAGAGTACGGACTTTTATACGGAAGATACCGAGTTCGAATACTATCAGCGGCGCTAAAATTGTCATCGGGAAATAAAAATATAAACGATCCTCTAATATCATCGCGTGCAAGGCCAATGGGAAACCACCACGCACAACATTATATGCGCAATATCCGTTTAGTCCACCTTTCATCCTTTTGTCTTACCAAATGTTGGCCCATTTCTATTCGTCTGTTCCCTAATCTATGTAACCGTCTTGCGATTTTTTAGCTCGATTCCAAGGATAATCCTCTCGTGAGCCGTTTGGGTTTTCCTAATACTTCTAGCTATCCCTTTAGTAAGGCTCCGTGTTTCAGCTCCGTATGTCAAGACTGGCATCACGCATTGATTATACGGCTTTCTTTTAAGGCTATTCGGTATTTCTCTATTTCTAAAAAAAAAAAAAAGGTTTCCTAATTTCCCAAATGCCACCCAGGCGAGCGATATTCTTCTTTCAGTTTCCAGCTGCATTACGTTACACTTTATCCGTAGTAATTTCCTCTCCCAGGTATATATCGACTTATACGTTCGATTTTTTCGCCTTTCACAATTACTGCCGTGTATTCAGCGATATTCACCATCGTTATTATAATTTTTTGTATATTTATTTTAAGTCCTATTTTCGCAGAATGTGCATCGAGTTAGGTTTATCATTAATTGTATTTCATCAGCACTATTGAGCTATATGATGAGTATACAAATATATAATTTGAAAAGTGTAGAATGTAGTGACTTTAAAAAATGAACAAACAAATTACTAGTTGAAATTACTGAACTTTTTTAATGATTTTAAATACTTTCTTGTTGTTTATGTGTTTTCATGTAGATTTTGCGTATTTAAGAGTGTATCGAATTTTATCTTTCGGCAATTGAAATTTCTTATTTTAGTGTTATTTCTTTATTTATTATTATTTTTAAATTCTCACGTATATTTACATTATGTTAATACGGATAATCCGTTCCCCCATATAGCGACATTTCTAGAGAAGTCAGCACGCTTTATTAAGATGTAGATAGTCCACACAGTATTTGCGAAAGCTATAAAGGCACCTCCATTAAAATATATATATATATAACCAACAAAATGTCGGAAATAAAATATAGTCGAGATTGTTCAAATTCGGTTTTTTGTAATGTTAATAATAAATGCTAGTACTGAAACTAATGCGAAAGCTTCTTTTTATCCTCATTTCGGTTAGGAGATTAAATTATAATTTATTCAATTGTAAGAATTCCTTTACTAAGAAAATTAATGTAATTTATAGGGTTTTTTTGAAAATAGATTCAAGATTAAAAATAATTCGAAATTTCCGTTTGCAGTCTATGGTAATTTCGAGTAGTATTTTAAGCGTTTTCCGATAAGAGACCGTGTCTGATTCTTGTCCGTATTGTAATCCGGACGGGAGTGATACGGCTGTGGTTGAATATTTTCGCGTACCACCGCCGATATACGCGAAATAAGTATAAATTTTCGGCGGGTTCGATAATTTAATCGTATAGGATTAAGTAATTTAATCGTTACGTTAATAATCGCTACGCGCGTTGCGTCATAGATAAATATAATTTTAAAAGCTTATCGCTGCGATTAGACTTTTGTATCGCGGTTTATATACAATAAATAAATAAATATATTTACATTATCTATTCAATTATGGATGAAGGCTCTAATGTAAATATACATTATATATATATATATATATATATATATATATATATATATATATATATATATATATATATATATGTATATGTTTTAATACATAAATATTGCCATATTCGAGTGTGTGTATACAAGTCTTATTTATGTACGTGTAAATTTTAATGGAACCATTGTATTACTCTTTTTTCTCGTATATATAAATTTTTAAAAATCGAAAAAAAAATTAATACTTGAAAAAGGAAAAAGAATACTCGTAATAATTGTAGTGGCAGCGTGTTTTTAGGAAATTTTTTTTAATCAACGGAGTTTCAAAGGAATTTATCGCGCTTTTTGTGAATTCTTATAATAAGGTAATTTTGAAGAAGGTAGAAGAATTTATTCTATCGTAAAGTTTTCGATATAAACTCCGACAGTCTACGGAAATGTAAATTAAAAATATTCACCCTTTTTTTTCGCGATATCTGACAAAAACGAAAATTACGTCCCCTCGTTCAAAGTTTCTCAAACAATTCTGTTATACATGTCTTCCACCCCAAAAACTTTGTTCAACTTCTACCGCGTAATATTTTTCCGGATTTTCTCACGCTTGCTTTTATTATTATTATTTTTAAATAAATGTCGTTTCATCTTATCTTTTAATTATAGTCGAGATTTTCTTTTAGCAACCTACCCACTTACCCATAATAACTCTGTCCTATATTTTTATTCCGTTAATAAAAAATCTTATAATGGAATAATTTGTATTTTTCGACACACTTCTGATAAACGCGAAAGCTGCGGAAGTAAAAGATTGTTTTCAAGATTCGAGCGAGTTTCATATTATTCGCATTATCAATAGCGAGTGAATTAATCGTTATTAAATAAACAACATAAAATTAATTGTCAATTTTTTTTCGAATTTTTTAAACTCAATTTTAATAACGGCAGCAATACTAAAACAATTACCGCATAAAGGTATCATTACGCTTGTTTTCGTCTAAAAAAACACGTATCAAAGTGTTTTGAAACATTTCGAATTATTACGATGCTCAATCGAGGAAGCCAGAGCAAACAGTAAACTCGTACCGTCCGATTTCATGACTACCAACGATATCCAATATATTTGAAAAATTTCTTCTTAAACGATTCACTCTCGTAAATTTACCAGATCGCCAATTCGGGTTCCGTAACAAGCATTAATCGATCAAATACAACGAGTAATAAAAAAAAAAAAAAAAATTGAGCTGCCCTCGAAGAAATGAAATTTCATTCAACAGTCATACGAAAGAAAAAAAAAGTAACAAATTATTCATAAATTATGACTAATATATTATTGGTCGAAATTCCAAGCTCAGTCTACGTAATAAAATACACTTCTGTATATTCAAAATGATTAGACCAATTCGGACGTACGGAGCATAATTATAGGGCTGTCCGAAAAAACAAATGTCTCTTCGGTCCATAAGTGGTGTACAACGGTACCAGCGTAATGAAGACATCCATTCGGAGGATTTCGTAAATTCCACCTATTAATGAAACAATATGGAATTTCGCTAACACACACACACACCACAAACGACTAATCTCTTAATCAATGAAAATGACGTCGGACGCCTTAAGCGTATGCGTATCAACTAGTCAAATAGTTCTTCGTATTCCTTATATAAACCGCTGAAAGATGTGTAAATGTATATCTTTTTCATCTACTGCGTAAATTGAAGTTTATCACTAGTACTGATTTATAGATTAAGTATAAGATTGAGGTTAAAAAAAAAAAAAAAAACCTAAATTTTAATTTAAGAAATCGATTAGCATATTTATTATAAATACGAATATTTCTTAACGACATAATATATTAAATATATCAGTCGTGCGTTTGCGTGGCAATTGTAATGCGTTTATGTTTAAGTTCTGACAGTGAAGGTAAGTAATCTATCCCTTCTTAAAGTTATAAAATTTAAAACTTTTTAAATATATATATATATATATATATATATATATAAAAGCATATTAGCAGACCCAGCCACGCGTTGCTGTGGCTAAGGTTATCAGTCATGGTGACCGCTATGCTTTTTTACATAGATGCCATTTGTAAAAAAATGTGGCGACCTCCATGACTGATTTTCCCCTTACTCCTTAATACAATGAAATTATTATTTACGAACGAAGACAGAAACGTTAAAGCTGTATCAAAATCCAGTGAATTGAGATTTGAAAGAGAAGGACTTTGAACACGATCGATCAAAATTTTCGTACAGTTGATATCGAGTAAAAATCAATACAAAAGAATTAATTTTAGAATTTATTATTTTTTTTTCATTCAAGTTTGTAGCAAACGTGTGTATTACAAAGTTGTTAGTAAATAATATGTGACACTTAAACTTATAAATGAGGTAGGTAGGACAGATAGTTTAAAATCTTTAACAATAATATTTATTATTTTGAATTATAAATACTTTAAATTTCAATTCAATTTAGCACTAATCGGTGAACAATATTTTTGGTTAACCTGTCTTTAGCTAACACAAATAGATTTGACGATTTTTGCTACACGTGAACATGCAACATATAGTTGCCCATGGGAAAAACATGGATTTTCCAAATCTAAACAACAAATGGGCATTGTTTTGAGACTTATTTATGGACATGGGAAAAGCTAAACGAATTGGGAACTGTAACCTTCCGAAGGGTATCGTGAGTTTCCTCGACAGTATAGCAATTTAGTTTTCTACGATTAAAAATTCAAAATAATTTAGAATTAAATATGTGTTTCATCACCCTCTAGGACACCATAGTCGTACTAGCTGTAATGGTAGATAATTTCTTTAATACTTTTTCATAATGTATAGTTCAGGCGAGCTAACTTCTGCGGGAGACACATTTGGTTTCTCATTTGTGAGTGCATTCCCCATATCTGAAGCTTTTCGATATTGACGATTATTAATAGATTTTCACTTGTCTTGCTCTTTCGACATCAGGTGATACTATGAAGTATATTATTGGTTTTAAGCAACTGGTGATCCAAGAACAGTCCGCTAGAACAGATCAACCCCGAACTGGGCATGTATATTTTCCGACCGAGTATCTCATATATATATATATAGTTCAAATACCTAGATAATAATTTATTAGTTTTCTAATAATACTCGTTTTTCAGATAGTTTTGACTTTTGTAGTCTTACAATATTACAATAGCGTTTAAAAGTAAGAAATCTGTCGAATGCAACGCTATATTTACGATATTTAAGTTGTAATTTGGTGGTTTGCACTTTAATTTCTAAGATGAACGGCGGTTCTTTCAGACTTAACTAGATTTTTCTTCAGCTCATTAGCAAGCTTGAATAAATTCGTGCTTGTGATTGTTTTGTTTAGTATGTTTTCTACCTTCTCAAAAGTCTCGCATGGCTGCTACTACGTGATCATCTGCGTATATGAATTGTTCATTCCAAATTGACTGATTGTTGTTGCGGATGTTAAATGGGATTGTAGCTGGGACAATTCCTTTTGGTAGTCAATTTTTTTTAATCTCCACCGCGTTCTCTCCGTTTAATTACACACGGAATCTTCTATCTCAACAACGACGACATTATCTGAGTAAGCGCGAAGTACTTTGTATTACCATAGTTTTCGATGAGTATGCTATGTGAAACTGTGTCGAAGGGTGATGTGAGGATTTAAACCAATTTTCGATGTATCCTTTTAAGTGCAGCGCTGGCCCCTTCCATGATTTTCCGGACTCACTTGGTTTTAAGCACCATTTACAACACGCATTATTGATCTGTGCTGCCATTGACTTGATGATTTTCTTGACGTACGTGTGAGCAATATTGTTTATAATAAATATGTTGAAAAGCTCCTTTAATGTTACAAATTTTTATTTGTTTTTTTTTTTTTTTCTAATTTTTGTAAGCAGACAGGAGGTTTTGAGTGTAGTAAAAATTGCTTTTTCATTAAGATTTACTTATAGTTATTAAGTGACGACTTTTCATTGAGGTTTCTTTATTTGCAATTTTTCAGATGTCCAATTTGTTTACTCAACGTGGACAGTATACAAATAATATAGAGGCACAGTCTACTGATAAATATGTACCTAAAGTGTAGAAATCAAATATTTTTAATGCAACGACATATATTAATAATACTGTAAGAGAGTCATCGGAGAATGTGAAAGGCTAATTTCATTAAAAAGCAAATAATTTACGGACTGCTATGTAATTTATGTTACACGTTTTAAAAACTTCTGTTCATGCTGCAGTGACTTTCGAGGAGCCTCTAATACGGAAAAAGACAATCCCAAAACAAGATAATTATGAAAACTAAACATAGAGGAAAATTCCGCTCCTGCCTGAAAAGAATATCACCGCATCGAGAGAAAAACATTATTGATTTAAAATAATAATAATAATAAACTTATATTATAAATGTTGTAAGTAAAGATTTTAATAAACTTGCAATCAGTATATAAAAGTAAATCGATGATATTGCATGATTAAAGAAGAAAAAACTGTTGAATACAACCAACTGTTTATGCTAAAGAATAACTTAATATATATATATATACACACATGGGGCACTAAGCTGATTCAAGTGGTAAGGGCATCTAGAATCCGTATTAAATGATCACCGTCATCATGTAAGCACAGCTTACAAACAGTGAACGCCGGGATTTATATTAAATTGAACTTATTACCATTCGCAGATGCGGTAAATCGATGGCAATGTAAAAGATAACGAGCACATATCTGAAAACGTATTACAAATCATTTGACACATATTACTTTTAAGGTTTGAATAAACGCCGGCCATCGCGGTTTGTTCTTTTTCTATCTGCACTACTGTTCATGCTCATATAATTCATAATAAATTAAGTAACGATAGAACTATCGCATCGGCAGTTGATTATGCTGCACATTCTAAAAATTCCCTATTTTTTTTTATTAAAACTATGGAAGATTTGAATTCTAGTATCTACGTATGCCGCAATCTAGATAATTCATACCCGTGCGAGACATTATTTTAGCAGATTTCCCTATGATTTTCGTTGAATAACCTTATTACGTCTATGTCAAAAAATGAGTACAACTTGTAGTCGAAACAACATTATTGCTTCGGAAATTAGTAAATTTATTCTGGTTAGTAGATATATTTATACGAATAAGGACAAATCGAATCGAATTGATATTTTTCTTCGAATTCGATATAAATCGCATTCTATTTTCACTGAGGATTTAAATAATAGGTTTCTTATTATATAACTCCATATTACAAAAACAGTTGAGAGACTCTAAAGGAAATATTGACTATTTCCCTTAATTTTGTTATCGAACGCCTTCCACTGAAACAAATTTTTAAACTTTACGCTGATATCTGCTTAAAAGCCTGACGGCTAATCTTGTCGACATTTTTATCTTAAATTTTAAGGATTTTCCACGTGGTGTCGTACTGCAATATTTTTCGTTGTTATCGTCATTTATTATCGGGAAAAACCTACGAGCAGAGAGTTGTAATCTTGGAACGCGCAACTAGATGAATAATGTATGTAAACCGAACTCTAAGAGTTAAATTTTGTTTAATTTGCTTTGTTCGATAACATTTCCGAAAAAGAACTAAATAAACAATAAAAACGTAAGGTTTCAAGAACTAGGCTTTGGTGTCGATCTTATAAACGTGTATCGATGAAACATAAGATATAAACATACGAATATATTTAATAAAATTTAATTACCGAACTACGATAACTGAAGTGTGTCGAAAATTTCTCTCTGACGAAATGATTTATCGTAAGTTATTATTTAATGGTACTCACTTGGTTCCTGAATGTTAATAAACGCGAATTGATTATCGAAATCTTGCTGCCTCTGAAAAATTGGACTAGGAGGAGGCGCCTTGATATCTTCAACCGAGTAAACTGTACTGCCAACATTTCCTTCATCCACTAGCGGTATTCTGTGTAAGTATATGAAAATAGAAAATGAAATAACTTTTAAATAAACATCGATCAAAACATGATTAATAACTATAATCCGGCGAGCGACAAAATTACGGCGAATTGATTATTAATTCGAATAATTAAATTACACAGTTCGTCGCAATATTAGTAGGCAATTTTTTATTTTCCATCAGTTATACGATATATATATAGCACGTAATAACGTCGGAAATAAATGAAAAATGAATTGAAATAAAAATAAAGAAACGAAATAGATGATGATAATAACAATAATCATATCAAATCAAATTTATTTCAATTTCAAAACAACACCCCGCGCGGTATGTGAATAGAAGTAATGTAAAATAAAAAATTATTACAAATCAAAAAATAAACAAAATAAAAAAACACAAAAAACGGATAATAATCGATGAGAAAGTAATTAAAATAATTAAAGTAATAATAATAATATATCAATATATCAATATATCGATATATTTCACAAAATTTCCAAAATCATGTATGAACAAATTAGTAATAATAAATTAAATGGAATAAAGTATTATATTACTCACATGTATAGTCTCAGTTATGCGCACGAATGCGCTAACACCGAGAATTAGAATTTGAATATATTAAAATAGCTTAATCGTTAAATACCATTCTACGCTGCCAGCCATAAACACTCTATATCTGCTCACCCATTTTAAAAAATTATACGTCCATTCTCTTATATAAAATCCACGATCATTACATTTTAACTAAGTACCGATGTATACTAACATGAAACATAAAAAATATGCGCACAATCTCCTTTATTAATCAGTTACGTGAAAATAAATAAATATACACATAAACATATATCACATACATACAAATTTTACCACTTAAATTCATATCAAATACACCAACTATTAATATAAGAAAACCAAATAAAAATAGAATGACTGAACTAAGGAAAATAAAATAAATTTCGGCGAACCAAATTATAAAGAAGAAATATACACATACATACATATATATATACACATATAATCATACAATTATCAAAGAATCAAAACCTGCGAGAGCACCTATCTGAGAAGTTACACAAAATGTCCTCATTAAAAGCCAAAAAATATCAATATTTTTCACTGTTCATTATTATGCTACTTATTACATACACAAAGAATCAAACGCTTTCGTCGCCTTTTATAATTCTTAAGCAATAATTTCACACTTTCTGGCAGAGAATTGTAAGCAGTACACACACTGCGCTCGCGTATGGAACTTGTTAAAACGAGGAAGTTTATCTAACCCGGCACTTTTTGTAATACCACCGAGTGTAAATATATTAAAGTACTGATTACGTTTTAAGACAAAATCCAAAATAGCTACTTCGTATAGTTGGCTCGAATTTAAAAACGTATTTTTCTCGCTCTCACTATCTGCAACAATAGCACGGACCACAGAATTTTGAAGTACTTCTATAGGCTTAAGATGATACTTTGGAGCCCCACCCCAGTGTGTAATACCGTAAGTTAAACACACGGTCGATACAGGACTATGTTCAATCGACAGAGAAGTTTTGTAGTAAAATACTGTTTTAAATAATGAAAAAGGTAATTTATTTTTCTTAATTTTGCAGTCAGATAACGTGCATGCGAATCCCACACTAATTTGCAATCCAAGATTAATCCTAAATACTTGACTTCTCTGACTCTTTCAATTACAACGCAATTCGAAGTAATATTAATGTCACTCCATAAATTATCCTCTTGAAAACTGTATATCGAATATTTCGTTTTGTATTTAATACTAACTTATTTGAGACGAGCCACTGAGATATTATGTCTACATCCGTCTGCGCCAAATGCTGAAGCTTATCAGGAAATCGTGAACTCACCAAGAGCGTAATCCGCATAACTAAAAATACGGCCAGAAATATTTACACTGCATAAGTCATTTATTTATATAAGAAATAATAAAGGACCTAGTACACTACCCTGAGGCACTCCGAACTGAAATTCAGCTTCGTTACATATTTCTTCTTTAATTACGTATATATTAAATTAAAATATAAGGAATGAAACAGCGGTTGTTGCATTATTATTTAATTCGAACTTATAATAATTCAAAAATAATCATCCGTTATTAGAAATTTATAGCCTTTATATAAACAAACACGTACGTCACTCTTGTACGTGCACAATTAATCACGGCACAAATATTGCTGGTGCTCCATGGTATGTAACTAATCGTACACTTCACGAAGATCTTAAAATCCGTAAAAGAGGAAATCGCGATCGTTTCCAAAAAAAGTATTATGTCGACCGTCTGGAAAAATAATCACACGGCGCTCTTCCTAATGGATAAGTCGCTTAAATACCGTCGACTGGATAGAACGAAACCAGCTGAATTTAATATTAAGCGTATTAATATATACAGTTATATAGCATCCATCACTGGATGGAATGCTACTCGTGATACAGTATGCATATAAGTTACAAAACTTGCCAAGTAGGTGTATAACGATAGCGTTTAAAACGGAAAAAAAAAACAAAAAAAAAAAAACATGAAGCGAACTGAACCTGACCCCCGCAAACAACTATATATGCAATGTAATACACGGTAAAACAGCATTTTAGCTGTAGCTCGGCGAAAAATTGTTCGATTTTGATGATATTTTGTTTTCGCCTTATTTCGCGAAAGCTCGGTTTAACGCACTTCCCTAAAGGTAGCCCCCTAGTGATACTGTTCTATAAACATTGGATAACTTCTCCAGCGGCTATGTCTAGAAGACAGGTAAATTATCAAATTGAAGAAGGGATAATAAATCGTACGGATGATACGATGAACGTAGTCATTTTTTTTCAGGTATAGTTCAGAGCTTAATGTTATAAAAGAACGTTCGAAGAATAGACGATCAGGATTGTAAATTGCACGTCGAGCACAGGGTGGGCAGTGATAAGTTTCTGTAAGTTTTCTATTCTAATCTATATTTACAGTAACGGCTCATAAGATCGGTCAAATTCCCATAATTATTTATGTGTACATATATATATATATATATATATATATATATATATATATATATAATAATTTTTAGGTAGCAGGTTTTCTTTTTATATTTCTTTTGTATTTGCCAATTGTCCTTCGGATTTAATGTGCGTATTTTCCGTACCTATTTTTATAATAGTAAGGCGTGAACTACCTATTGCCAGAAATACGAATGAAAGCGGGGGCTGAATGGATCGATTGAAGGAAATGTAAACATCATCACACCTATATTAAGCTTCTTAAAACGGACCGGCATATACTATAACCTATAAATAGACTGAAAGACTGGGTCGTAGCGATTGCAGTTGAAAACTCTAATCCATTAGAATAAAAAGAACTCTCGCCGATCGAATCGAATTCAACCTTTAGACTTAAAAAATATATAATATCTCGAAATCGGCTGAAGCACCGCTGAGTACGGTTCACGTTCACCTTACCGTTATTAATCTCTTTCAGTGGAGGACTATGGATTATTTTTATCGCGGAAACGCTATGCATCTCTCAAGGGACATCTAACGAATATATACTAATAGCAGTGGCGCACCCGCAACTTATATCCCCCCCCCAAAAAATTAAAAAATTCGTAATAAAAGTGAAAAAATATACACAGCCGAATGTATAACAAAATTCGACAGGCGAAACAAACTATAAACGATCGCGAACAACAACAAAAAAACCCGCACTGGTCACGACCTGGGTCAGATTCGAATAATGCCCAACCAACGGCTACTTTTTTTTTTTTTTTGTGTTGCACAATCAGATGGATTTTTTTCAATGTCATTAGCAGATAGAATGTAACGAATATTTTCTAAACTTTTTGCAATCTGGGCTGTTTTTTTGCACGATCTTCAAGATGAGGTTATATTAGTGATAATGCGAGGTCTTTCAAATATTCTCTTCTGTTTCAACTATCACTTTGAAATTGTTTGGAGCTTACAAGTTCGGCACCTTCTTGATATGTATTTTATGCTTTTCTGCGCCCTCTAGCGGGGCTCAGGCCCAGTAGTACCCCTCGTGCGTGCGCGCCAGTGACTAATATTTGACTAATGATAACAAGTATCAGAATTTTTTTTATTTATTTTCGTTCTAGTTGATGATCATAAACTGTGAAGATGAGAGAGCAGATGGAATAATGTAACACGTGTGTACAAATGAATATAAAAATGACGAAATTGCTGGTTTTTTAAAAGAAAGGTGGTTTTACTTCGAGATAAATCATAAAATGGAATCGTGTTTCGGAATTTATAACGTGACAGATCAAGTGGCGTGTTCCAAATTTGATCGGCTGAAGATTATCGTCTTTTTTTGTTTTTTTTGGGGGGTTTTCGTTTTTTATATAAATACGTTTGCAGATATAACGTTTCGTAAGATTGTATATTTTTTACGCGTTTTACACTAATGAATAAGTAGTGACTACAATTTTCATATATATATATATAAATGTACATATTTTTATCATGATGCGATGTTATACGTAAATAAAGTAGCGACTATAATTTTTATGTGTAAAATGTATTTTTAACAATCATTTGTATGCGTGTGTATAAAAGTTTATCAAGTTTACCGCAGGATACGTGAATGCAACGTAAATAAACGGTTACTTAGTTTTTATTGTTTAGAAATAATCAAAAATTACATTAAATATATTTTACGACGCAAACTGTCTTCGCCTCCACACAGGGATATATCTCCCTGCAAAATGAATGCATAATCTCAGGGAAAAGTTTAAAATTATCAACAAATCAAGAATAATCAGGATCGAGTTTAACGCGCGTTAACAGCGGCAGGTAAGTCGTTATTATCAGCTTCAATACCGAACTATTATCGGCTAATTATAAGTATTATTATCTCTTAGTGTGATCTATATCGCGTAGTCCGTTATCGAATTCACTGATAAATACGAGTAAACTTTGAAAGCGTCTGCTCGAAAGATATTAAAAATCAGTGTGGCCATTTAGGCCAGAAAAAAAAAAGGTAGCAGAATGAAAAAAATAAAACCGTCGCCTGGTTTTGTCTAAAATAAATCAAAAACTTCTGCTCCAACAGTTCCCGTTCAACAATCAAAACATAATCCAGTTAATGCATTAAAATCCGGTATGACCACAACTGCAGTACAAAATCCAAAAGAACCAATTAGTTTTTCAAACGCCGTCAAATCCTAAACAAATACTACCAGTATATTCAACTTCCCTACAGAAGAACAAGCTATTATTTTCCCCGTCATAGGGGAATTTACAAACGAACACTATCTCATAGAACTCCGTAAATATGTGCCACCGTCTAAAATCACATTTTTGTCACGCGTGTCCAATAATAGATTGTGTTTTTAACTCAAGCAAAACGGCTGAAGAATTCATCCTGAATCAGGGAGAAATAAAAATAATCTAATAATAAAAGCTAGACCTCTAATATGTCCGATTAGAAAACTGGTTATATCTAATCTATCCCCGATCATTCCGCACGATGTCATTGAAAAGATACAGTTGAAGTTAATCTGGAACTGGTATCTCCCATAACATTCATAAAAGCAGGACTTCAACAATCAATATTTCAGCATATGGCGTGCGGTAACACTCAAGAAAATGAACAACATACCGTACTCGTTACTGGTAAACTACAATGAAAAAGACTACAGAATATTTTCAACTACTGATAAAAAGCTGGTTTGTTTCTCGTGCAAAAAAATTGTACATTATGCAAAAAAAACATCCATTAGAGTTTACGAAGAACCCGATATTACTAACGAAAAAAGTAGGTTATACGATGTAACCACAGAACAGCTGAAAATAACAGCCCCACCCGCCACAGAGTCATACACTGAATAAGAAAATTCAAATACTAAACTGAAGGAAAAGAGTGAAATTCACAAAGATACCAAGAATCAACTATCGAAGATACTTTTAAATATCGCTTAACAGTTGTAAACGAATTAGTTAATCTAGATAAAAAAGGAGTAAAAAAATAAAAAGACCGAAAATAGAAGAAAATACTACACAATTAAACCTGAACAAGGATGAAATCGAGAAAATACACACACACGCAGTTAAATGCATTCATAATAACTTACCTTCATATCTGCCCTATTTCTACGAATGACTTTATAAAATTGTTTCAACATTTAAAAAGGGCATAAAGACAAAAAAGAATTCACAAGGAAACATACAGACGATTTACAAGGAATTATATATATATATATATATATATATATATATATATATATATATATATATATATATATATATATATATATATATATATATGGTAGAAGAAATATAACCTCATCTAAGTAAAGATACAAAACGGACTCTCACACGGTACTTGAAACGACTAAAATCAGAAGTATTATTAAAAAATGCAACAAAAACTGAGTCCGAGGAGTACAGTTTGGACAGCTTGTCCGACCGGGTAGAAGAACCATAATTAAATATCACTCGCAAGTTTAAATATAGTATCGTGGAATATAAACAGCGTTATATCCAAACTACCGTTCTTATAATTACTTATTCAAGACTTGGAACCTACTGTAATACGCCTACAAGAGACAAAACTAAATCCTAATCACAATTTAAAATTAAAATGTTACGACATCGCCCGAAGTGACCTGTTAACAACTGGTAACACTAAAGGCAACAGGACATACAGATTCATTTACCAAGTAACCGCGCAGTAAAACTATTCCTAGATATACCAATTACGGTGTATGTACGATTTATTTACATAAAAATGATCAAGTACCCTTAAAAGATTTACAATCATTAACTGATCAACTTCGACGGTCATATATATTAACAGGCGATTTCAACAGCCATAACATAATATGGGCATCAGCGAATACAGATAATAAAAGACAAGTAATAGAAAAATTTCTAAATGATCCTACTATCAGTATTATGAATACAGGTGAGCCAACAAGATTTAATAGCTACAACGGTACTATAGATTTAACTGCAGTTCATCTATCAGATGTTATACTGGCGAGCGTGCAGAAAATTACACAGTAGTGATCACTTCCTGCAGATCATAAATATATATTAACAGATCATCAACAATTTAGAGAACAGTATGAAAACTGGATTATAAATAAAACAAAACAAACTGGGAAGGCTTTAAAAACTTAATAGGTCTCAAACATGTATTAAATTTAACCGCGACCCGGATGAAATAAATCAAGAAATCTCAGACAGTATCTTGCACTCTGCTCAAATACACATAGCGAAAATGAAACCACAACATCGGAAGAAAATAGTTCCATGATGAAATCACGAATGTATGACTGATATTAAAAATAAATTATTTAGTACTTGTTCATCCAACTAATGAGAACCCTTTGAAATTTAAAAAGGCAAGGACCACAACAAGAAGAACTATCGACGAATGTAAAAAAAAGAAAAAAGTGTTGGCAAGACGTTATTTCAAGAATAAACTAAAAAAAAAACCGCCATTACGATAATATGGAATATCAAATAAGAAAAATCCTAAATAAGAAAAATCATAATACCATCATGGGGATAACTGATTCGAACGGAAATCTGCAATACGAGAGTAAATATACAGCGGAGGTCATGGCTGAACACTATTACAAAATTAGAACAAAAAAGATCTGCTGCAGGGCCGGATTATATCCATTCGGAGATGCTAGAAAATCTAACAGTTGAAAATACTAAATGTATCCTGTATATGTTCGATCAAATTTTGAAACTTCATAAAATTCCTAAAAAATGGAATGAGGCAACTATCGTGCCGATATTAAAGCCCGACAAAGATAAATATGAAACATTATCGTCCAATTTCATTGACATGCGTATTGCGTAAACTTTTAGAAAAGATAATTGCAAGAAGAATGATGTGGATTATAGAAAATAAATACTTGTTGGACAAACATCGAAGTGGCTTCAAGAAAGGTCGATCGATTATCGACACTATATTAAGATTACAACGAGAAATTCTAGATGGCTTTACAGTGCGACAATATACTGTTGTATTTTTCAATATAGAAAAAGCATTTGACCATATATCTAAAGAATCAATTATAAATACATTGTATGAAACGGGTTTTAGAGGGAACCTATCAAAATTTGTTATAGCATTCCTACAAAATAGGAAATTTAAAGTTCGAGTAGGTAACTCGATATCAACGGCGAAATAATCAAACATCAGATGTGCCACAAAGATTGGTATTAAGTACCCTATACTATTTATACTAGCACTAAGTGATTTACAACACTTAATTAAATACCCGGCTAATTACTCAATATTCACAGATGATCTAGCGATTTACATACAAGAAAATAATATCACAGAAATAGAAGACAAATTACAAAAGATTATAATAGAAGTAGAAAAGTGGGGCATCGCTAAGAATATACACTTTTCCACAAAAAAAAAAAAAAAAAGTATAATTAATTTTACAAAGAAAGCACCAGAACGCGAGATCAAGTTAAAATTAAACAATATATTGATAGCTAATAAAAACAGAACAACAATATTCGCGGATGATCTAGCGATTTACGTACGAGAAAATAATATCACAGAAATAGAAGACAAATTACAAAAGATTATAATAGAAGTAGAAAAGTGGGGCATCACTAAGAATATACACTTTTCCACCGAAAAAAAAAAGTATAATTAATTTTACAAAGAAAGCACCAGAACGCGAGATCGAGTTAAAATTAAACAATATATTGATAGCTAATAAAAACAGAACAACAATATTTGCAGATGATCTAGCGATTTATGTACGAGAAAATAATATCACAGAAATAGAAGACAAATTACAAAAGATTATAATAGAAGTAGAAAAGTGGGGCATCACTAAGAATATACACTTTTCCACCGGAAAAAAAAAAAAAGTATAATTAATTTTACAAAGAAAGCACCAGAACGCAAGATCGAGTTAAAATTAAACAATATATTGATAGCTAATAAAAACAGAACAAAAGCTTTAGGGCTCATATTCGATAATAAATTAAGCTGGAAGCCGCACATTGAAAATATAAAACTAACACGTTACGAAAGCTCTAAATTTACTCTGAAAATGTTACATGGCAAATCATGGGGAGCTGGTAGAAGCATGCTGTTAAGATTACACGCAACTTTTGTCAGATCAATAATGGATTGCGATCGCATACCACTCAGCGGCTGATAATACACTAAGGAAGCTGAACGTAATCCAGAACAGCGCGCTCAGAATATGCAGTGGGGCGTTCTGTACAAGTCCGGTAATAAGCTTGTATGCAGAAACAAATATAACGTCATTTATTGGCCAGTGAAATACTATGCGAAACTTAGCGGCAACAAAATGCATATAAATTTCTAGAAAACATTTCATTCTAATCTTGATCAATCGCGACAAAAATAAACCATTTGGAATCAGGTGTAACGATAACTTACATATAAATCGGTTTACCATCAGTCCACCCAAAACTACAAACCCGCCACGGGGAAAATAGTAAACAGACCACAACGACACGCGGAAAAGAGCTATTAAATGCGAGAAAACAAATAATGCTCGCAATCGAGATCGTCGCTCAAAATATACGGACTAATCAAACGAATATACGACAAGTTAAAGGCAAATTGTGGGCAACACCACACCGTGAAAACGGACGAGAAGAAATTGTATATTATGTAGAATCCATATTGGTCGTACGAAATTAACACACGATTCGCTACGCCAGAGTGGACTACAGCCGACGTGTAGTTGACTGTGATAACCAAAAAAATCTCCATCGATCCCATTATCACCGAATGTCGACGGTTCACCGGGGAGCGGGAGAAAGCGTTCAGACAAGAGCCCACGAGAAGAATGGCGATAGAAGTGCTTGCGGACGATGAAGCTACCGTTCAATCTGTTTTTATTCTTTTGAAATGTATAAATGTATTCCAAAAGATGTAGCTTTTCTTTTTAGTTATATTTAATCATTTTATAGTAGACGCAAATGACCAAAAAATCAAACGCCTTTAAATAAACAAAATATATACATACAAGAATAATCAGAACGCCAAATTTGAAATTTTTTCAAGAAAAATTGGGAAAAGAGCACCGAACGGGTTAAACCAATTGCTTATTAGGTCTGTATTACTGGAAAAATAATTTAAAGAAAAATCTTGCGAGTCTAATCAAGACTTCGCCTTTCTTCGTCTATACACGTTGTGTAATTTAAAGATATAAATAAACAAATGAGCGTTGATAAATGGACGAATAAATAAAAATCGTATGTTTATTTATCCTTTTTTAACTGCCTGTATGCCATTCTCGCCGTCTTCTTTTTTTTTTATATATATCTCTATTTTCAAGCAGATATGCGTGTGAGGGTCATAAACTTTTGAAAATGTTGTAAATATAAAAATTCGGAAAAACGTCTTAATAATTATATATATATATATATATATATATATATATATATGTGTGTGTGTGTGTGTGTGTGTATAAAAAAGGAATTATAATCAATTGAAACTGATATAAATTTCCCGGCATATGTTAGTGTTAGCGATTCAAACACAACGGGTTGTCCGCGTCAAGTATATATTCTCGAGTTTGTCGAAATATCTAATTATATTTATTATCTAATTAATTTCAATATTCACGCATTTCATCAATAAGTTATCAGTGTACAGGGTGCATCACACATAGATAAATGTATATAAGGATATATAACACACATTCACACACACACACATTCAATTATACTATAAATTTCAATTAACAGTTAACACACCTGGTCTTACTCGTTAACATTTTCTTATGAAAAACAATGTACAACTTTCACACTATATATATATATATATATATATATATATATATATATATATAAGTTCAAGGACAAAAATATGTCTACCTAAGTAGTAATGTTAAGATAGAGAGAGAGAGTGATTGAGAAGTGTATTCCGCGGCAAATTCAATATCATTTTAATCGGCCTTATCGATTAAGAATAAGTGAAAATTGACTTATGGTGTTAGAATATTTAGTATAAGAAAAAGGTTTCCTGATGTGATAACGATTACACGCGAATAATTCGTGTTAGGTGCCAGATACATTCCTATTTAAAATACACCCATGTGTACATACACTCAATACCGTCGTGTAAAAAAGTAATTTTGCAGATGTTATCACAAGTATACCAACTTTAAAAAGCGACTATGTTATCTATTTAATATGTTATGTAACTTCATTATTATTATTATTATTGTTATTATCATTTCTTTATGATATGCTTGTTATAATAAGCTAAAAAAATAAAAAATAAAAAAAGATACAAGGGATATGTAAGGAATTATGTCGGTTACACTCACTAATCATATCTATACGATATATTCATACATACCTAACATTTGATACTAGACTACAGATGTAAATATGTAAATATTCGAAATATATAAATATTCGAATATTCAAATATATAAACACCTAAATCGATAAATAAATAAATAAATATTTAAATGCATAAATATATGAACACATATGTATTGAAATATATGAATGCATAATCATTAATATATTTAAATAAATAAATATTTAAATATGTAAATATTGACATACATATATATATATCAATATATATATATCAATATATATATATATATATATATATATATTATATATATATATATATATATATATATATATATGTAAAGTCGAACCCGCTTGTAAGAGACACATCGGGCGGAAGTCTATTATAACCGGCTCTCCCTTATGAGTCAATTTTTATCTTATTGAAGTGAGTGGGTGCTATAAAATATACAATTTAATAAATAATTAACACTGATAACGTTAGTACTGTGTAATATTGATTTACACGGAAATTAAGAGAAAAATATATTAGGCGCGCGTAAAGTAAAAAAATCTAACCTGATGTTTCTTAAAAACTGTTCATTTATTGTAAAAATGCGCTATAGTTGTTTGGTGTAAGTTTTTTCATCTGCTGCGTTCGAATGAAATCTGCACAGTTATCTATATGATGCCATAGGAGCACATTCATTATTCTGGTACATAAAATACCGTCCAGGCTTGTCGATATATTTTTTCGCCTTTGTAGCAGACACACGAGGTAAGGAAATGTCATTCGTACAGTCGTCACGTTCTCATTCTTGTATTCGACTCTTCCTTGCGGTCTCTTCTATAATGTCGTTACTAAAATTCTCAATATCACTGTGGCAACATACAGATTACTGTTAATATTTGAAAACTGTTCACAACAGTCGGTCACACGTAGTAGTAATTCATTCGATGTTTCATTATTTTCTACTTCAACAATTTTATAATTGAGCTCCTTGAAACCACAATGAGCAAAGCACTTTTGAATCGTTATAAATGTGACTTTTCTTCGGATGATGATGATCTATTTACGTGCTGTATACTACGGAGGCACGAATACGGAAGCTATAGTTGTTGAAATAGGCCGGCGTCACGTAGGAACGGTCATTGTTGGCGCACGTATTATTTATAATTGCTGAAAAGTCTGTTAATATTTGTATCTTTTAACCGACATGTTATATCACTAATTCATTAATTACGCTTGTTTTTATTTTTCTTATTTTGTCCCTCATAAGCGGTTATCTCTCTTATGCGGGAGTCTCTTATAAGCGGCTAGTTTGACTGTATATATATATATATATATATATATATATATATATATATATATGTATGTGTATGTTTGTGTGTGTGTGTGCTCGCGCGAGCATATCTGCTAACTTTAATCGGCGATAGTAATAATATAAAATGACTGTTAGAGGTTCTTGTTTTATCTTATATATGATGAAAACCAGGAAATAACGCGAATAATTAAATCGCATCTTCCGTTAGAGGAAATTTGATATTTCTTACAAGACGGCAAAACGACCACAGTCTAAACCGTTAATCGGAATTGTGTAACAGATTTTGTTGAAGTAATTTTTATTATCGATGATCGATTATCAATAATCGATATTGTGTAATAAATAAAGATAAGGGAACGGCTGCAATTAATTCAACGAAAAACCATATACGTGTTTATTTTATTCCGCATAACGTCGTTGACTGTTGAATATATACATCCCCAATATTTTTCAATTGTTTCGGTCTTGTATTATTGCTACGCTGCAAAGCTCATAATACAGGACGAAGTACACGATTTACACACGTATCCGACGTCTAAGTATTTATACGGTTTTACACTAATTTTGAATATTTAACTTGAACATAACAGCTGCGTATTAATAAGGCATGATAGCCTACGCGTAAATTAAGGTATCATCATCTTCAAATCGTTCAACGAAATATCGCTCTGACGTCATGAATCGTCATATTTTTTACATTCGTTTAATATACAGCCTCGCTTTCATCGCATTACGTATGTTCCGCACGTCTAAATACACGCGCGTGCTTCAACCGGTTATGACCTATTTTAAGTCGCCCAAGCACTTCCTCGCGTAAACGATTTTCCTGATTTGTAGCTTTTACGGTGATAATTCCTTACCACCTCTAATTTATTCTCATTCGTTACATTTCTGTCGGGCACAGTTCGTGATAGTGAAGCGGAGCTCACGTTATGCGGAAGGTGTTTTAATATTAAAATTTGCTTCATCTGAACGCTCGAGGTGTCTACTAGCGGTAAATTAGGCGAACTGATAGCAATGTCAGGACCGTAGTATGCGTCTGTCTTCTCGTATTGAGAGAATGTTTACCCGCCAACGCTAGCATGTAGTATGAGAGGCTAGTAGGATAAGCACATTAGTCATTCGTACTACAGATAAACTGTATCAAATTTCCGAAGCATTGATTTCGGCGCTGTACGACACATCCGTAATCCATCTTTGACCGGATAATTACGCGATAAATCGTCGTGCGCGCGTTCGTGCGTGATCTGTTATTTTTTTTTCATTTTCGTTAAGGAACTTTAACATATTCAAAGATTTCACGCATTCCTTATGAAGAGCTACGATATGGTCTATCTAGAGCAGCCTGGAGCCGAAAATGACACTCAAAAAAAGCGTACAATTTTAGTTGGAAATATCTTGCGATCCATTTAGATAGTAAACTATTGTGATATATATATCACCATAATTTATAATTTATCCTCAACCGTTAGGTTGGTGAGCAATTTATGCAACACGTTACCTATACATATTTTGTTGTATAGCGTAAGTAGCGTAGTACAAAGACAACCATAATATGGCATTAGCACAGTTATACACACACATCCGGGAGAACTGATAGTAATCGCTTTGTTGTCACGTCACAATGCAGCCTGGCTTGTTCTTGAAGTGTACTTAATTGTTACTAGCGAGCGTATCGTGTTGTGCGTAATGGTTTTTCATTTCCTTCCACGTGAGAATATTATGATTATTATATATATATATATATATATATATATATATATATATATATGTATATATATATATATATATATATATATATATATATATATATATATATATGAATTAAGAACCTGAAATATTATTTTTTACTATTGGAAACAATTTGTTGAGACACAACATCTATACTTTACATACTTATCAAAGTATCAATAAATTCGTTCGTAAGAAATAAGCTTGATCACAACGTCGAATCGATAAGGATTTACCAGAATTCTGTCCTCGATAAATGAATTATACAAATAATACAAATAATTTTATGTAAATTGGCGTTTCCGCTTTTCATAGTAAAAAATATTAATCGTGTTTTATTATCGTGCCCTTGTCTTTTATCATTATCGGTCACTCATTCAGTCTTCTATATCCTTCGTCCTTTTTAATGACACTTCGACTGTTCCGTTCTTTAATTTATTTATTTTTTTACTTTTGGAAAATATATATGATCAAAAATGTGTGCTTAACAACAATAGTCTTCGTAATTTAATTGGTGAACACTAAAAGGAAATAGTTTTCCTTAAAATGACGACCGGCTGATTTATTAAGCAAGCCGGACTGTGTTAAACGCAAGGATTTTTTAAACAACCTATATTTGTTTTTAATGTAATGTGTAAAATTTTTTTACACGTTTATCGGAGACAAGGTCAGACGTATTTAAATTAGAGAAAATACGTGCTGTTAGATAAAAGACTAAAACCACTTGAATCGTATTTAGTCTGATACATTAGACAACATAACCAGAATTATACAGTATTGCGGTTTATTTTGTATAGTAAAAACCAGTTTTTAAACATGAAAACGCCGATCTTAAAATTTGAATGAGACAAAAATTAGTTTCTTTATCATCTGTTATGAAGTAATATCGACTAATTTCCCATCCCGTATATGAAATAATGTGTAATATACTTGAATACATTACTGATACAAATGATCGAATTTTTAACATCTAAATTGAAATATTACAAAATGAAACTATAAATAAAATTTTACACACACACACACATATATATATATATATATATATATATATATATATATATATATATATGTATATACATATATACTCTAAGAGCTATAATTGTAAAGAACAGAGTTAAAATTTGTAAATTCATCATTAGTTGAAACAGTTAAATGACGACTTCAATCATAGGTTCCTATCTTATGTAATTGTACAACACAGATAAATATAAAAAATCAGTCTTTTATATGCCGAATATTATAATTGAGTGCATGTGACAGCATGAGTTCAAGTATATATATATATATATATATGTATATATATATATATATATATATATACATGTATATGTACGTAAAAGTATATGGATATATACAAAAGTAATGAAGGCGATATAAAATGAAATATCGTAGAACACGAATGTTAATTCAATATATTAAACCCAACATGTACATTACACATAATGAATAGACACTTTAATAAACTCACGATTTTGTATAAATTTCACAAATGAAAGGAAAACACTGCCCGCTATGCTTAACTTTATGTGGCGATGCCTCAAATGTTTTCGTTCTCAAATCTACGTCGCACATGCATCTTTTGTGCAGTGAAGATTTTAACGGATAACTGTGTGCGCATGCGCAAGAGAAAGAATAAGAATCGGCTTGTTCGCTCGTTTCACGGGTTAACTCACATTTACAACGCGCCAATAGAAGTTCACTTCAAAAATAATTGAAGGAGGTGAATATGTACAGTGATATTTCGTGCATATTGCTTTATGAACGACTAGCTAATTTTTAATGCGTTATATAAATATTTCTAGAATAACGTCGACCAAATGTCCCTCGGCTGCTTTAGTAGCTACCTACAGAGAATTGAAAAATTGGGCAATGCATTGTAATCAACGCGTGGAAGATGATGCTCCGGACTTTAGTTTGAAAAATATTGAAAAATCTTCGGCACACTCAGTTTTTTTTCTTCGTCATCTCTAGCTCGTGTACTTAGTCGATGGAAAACGTTGTATCGGTCTATTAAGATTTCGAATTGCTAACTATGAACTATAGTAGAAATTTTGCGAAGAATATAATTGTTGTAAATAACGTCGCTTAGATCGTTTTTAATATATCTAATTAATGAACTAAGAGATTTTTTCAAAATGATTCTATTGATAACTGCGAAATGCGTAACAATAAATTAATTCAAACCATAGTGAACTACCAGCTTAAGAAATAGTTCTTTTCGTTATAAGCACCGTTGACTGAAGTATAGATTTTCAAATTGATGTATATTCTAATGTTGTATATTGAGTTATTTATAATATTAACTAATCTAGAGTACATTGTAAATAGCTAAACCATAATTCGGCAATATTTTATTTATGTTCGGCATCGTTTTTTTTATTTGCAGATTTTTAATTTTTTTTTTTAATTTTTTCTGTAATGTTTAACTATAAGATTATATATTATGTAATATAATTTTTTTTACTTCATTCACTGCCGAGATAAATTATGTGTACTTGTCATTAATAGTTTTATAATGTAAATTGTACAACACCGAATGAATGTCTTAATGAACGTCATCCGAACGGTATTGTATTCCGCGAATGATTGTGTAAGCTAATCGCTCGTTTTCTTATTTTTAAATAAAATTTCATTCAAAAATTTTGTTCGAGTAGTTTTGGAGTTATTCGAAAACCAGTAAAATCGTTCATCTTCTCTGGGTCACCCTACATTATATAATTAATTTTCGGAGTCAAATATACGTTAGTAATGCGGAAATTGCACAAGCTACGTAAAGAGCTTGAAAATTTTTCGTCTTTTATACAACGGTACCTTAAAGATGATAGCGTCACATAAGGTCAAAATCTACGTGGTTTGGTTAATAATTCGTTATGCGAAAAAATCTATATTTCAATATGCATGTGTATGTGTTCTTGGTGCGCGCGTCACGAACACGCGCTGCATGTTCACTCTATTACAGTACGCGTAATTGTTTTATTGTTTTTTAAAATTATTATCATCATTGTCGTTATTACATTATCCTCCTTACTATTTTTATTACTACTCCGAAATTAACTTAGTCGGTTCTCGACGACTTTCCCGTTTTTTTTTTTTTTTTTTTACGTGTCTTATACCGCTGTTAAGGCCAGAGGCATGAGAAGATAGTTGGATTAGAGGAATGAAATTAGATAATGAAACGAAATTTATAGGCTTAGATTCAGCGGATGGCGTTATGATTTCGGTTATGAAGCAAGTCCAATAGCAAAACGATGGTTCGCGTAAGAAGGGCATGATAAGAAGATGCGAGAAATGGTAAGAGGGCAGTAATATAGAGCGGTGCTTTCTGGTTTAGAAATAAATTCTTATGTGTACGCAGTGCATGTCCACTGCGTATGCGGAACAGGTCAACTTCATATTTTCTGTCTGTGCTAGTCTTGAAAATATTTCAGTTGCTAGTCTCTTCAGTTGATTGCGTAACCGATCCATGAAGTCCGTTGTTGGAATTGCTAGGTTTGACACTGCAGCTAAGGTAGCGGATTGCTTAGCTGCCTTGTCTACCACATTGTTTAATATAACTTTTTTATGGCCCGGTATCTACATCATTGTTATTTCTTCGTTATAGGATTGAGTCATTTTTCAAATGAAATTTCGTTTCGATGTAAAAATTCGAACGTCGATTCCGTGTGTACCGTTTACGACACAATAGTGGTAATGTCCGATGGAATTGTGCCTTATCTGGTCATTTAAACCGTCTTGTTTCCAAAGTGAAAAAAAATTAATATCAACACGGAATACGTATATATAATATTAGCAAAACAAAATAAAATCGAAGTTAATCACTAAAAAAATTTTTTTTTTATTACACGAAAGAAGCTTTTCGACTATTAAGTCATTATCAAGCTATTGTTAAAAATGTTATTAATATGTATATATGTACCTATCTATCAATCACACCCTCTCTCTCTCCTTATATATATATATATATATATATATATATATATATATATATTTATATATATATATATATATATATATAATGTCGCGGTGGCGTAGTTGCTAGAGTAATCGACTGTCAACTCGACGGGGTTCGAAACCAACACGCGACATAGAAAGTTTTCATCATTATTTAATTCTTAATTATCAGGAGAAGGCAGTGGCACCCCACTCCGTACAACATCATATGCACGTGCATCTGCGTTGCATATGATTAGTGTCTTGAATGCTAGCTGATATTGTACGTACAAATAATCGTGTACAATAGCTGGTCACGACGTTCCTCAACGAACAATACGACGACGATGATGACGATGATATATATATATATATATATATATATATATATATATATATATATATATATGTAAAAATTACACGTTTATTCGATGGTATATTATTTATGAGAAAATACCTAATTAATTTCATTCAAAGACAAAACAGCCAAGGAAGTAAACAGAAGACTAGCACAATAAGGTTGAAAAAACATTGGACTTGAAGGAAATTTTTAATACGAAAATGAGTCCATCATTAAAAGCACAAGTATTTAATACATGTACCATATTAGCTATTATTTACGGTTCACAAAATATGATCATGCAATCTAAAGCAAATAAAAAAGTTACAAATTGCATAGCGGGCGTTAAAAAGAAAAATGTTAGGAGTTAAAAAATTCGATAAAATAAACAACAAGGAATTAAGAGCACAACCATAAACAGATAACCTGATGGAGATAGAAAGAAAACAAAAATGTACACGGTGTGGTCAGGTCATGCGGAAACAATCAGATAGCTGGACCAGAAAATGTATAGAATGTATTAATATATTCTGTTGGATAGGAAAAGGATAATCAGAAAAACAAAAAGACGATGGAATGATGATATCGTCAAACATGTGAGAACCAGTTGAATGCGGAAGCAAGAGATAGAACGACTTGGAAGAAAATTAATGCTGGACATATATGTCTATATCTGGTCCATTCTACTATACGGCTGTGAGACGTGGACTTTGAAGAAAACCACCATAAGTCGTTTGCGAGCTTTTGAAATTATGATGTTGCCGACGAATTTTGAAAATTCTCTGGACTGCTAAGAAGACTAACGAAAAGATATTCACTACTATGAAGATAGATCATTAAATGATTAAGTTGATAAAAATTCAAAACTAAAATGTTTAGGAAACTTGACTCGTGGGACAAAATATTCCTTGTTACAAACTATTCTAATTGGAAGAATAGAAGGTAAAAGAAAAGTTGGACCGAAAAGATGTACCTGGTTTTGTGATATTAAAACATGGACAGGGCAAAACACAAAACATTTAGTATCCTCCGCATGTGATAGAGGACATATCATTATATGATTGAGGCTTCGCTGGATGGCCACCCATAACCGAGATCGGTTGGGACTATGAAGAAGAAGAATATATGTTTAAAGTTAAAAAAAAAATTAAAAAAAAAAACGGAATAAGCCTTTGCTTAAGTTGGGCTTTCATTATTATTTACATCTATATATATATATATATATATATATATATATATATATATATTCCTCTTGAAAAACTGGCATAAACGTAAATGGTGTGTGGTATAATTCCATAGCGCTAATAGCTGAATATGAAACATAATTACAAGAAGCTGCTAACGATCTACACATGCTACTAATCGAAATATGCAATATGAAAATAAATGCAAATAATACTGAAATAACGGAATGCTCAAGACAGGGATTGGCGAATATGAATATATATTTAAATGGACGAAAACTGCTACAAATACGGGAATTTTTCTATCTTAATCACAACGGATGGAACATTAGAAGAATAATATCACAGGCTAAAAACGTATTCAATAAAAATAGCTTTGTTTCAAAAATGGTTCATTGCACACGAGAAAAGTAAACCTATATTTGGAGTGTGGCATTGTTGCGAATCTTGGACCATTTTTGAAGATATCTTGGACTGAGAAAGTCACAAATAAGGAAGTACTTCAAAGTGTCGAAGAAGAAACGAGAATAATGATAACAATAAAAAATCGAAGGAATAGCATGATTGGTCTCACCTAATCAGACACTCTCGTTGGATCGCTAAATTAATTGAAGTAAGATTAAGCGGTAATAGACAAAAAAAAACGAGAATCAAGTTCATAGAAAGCATATTAAAGAAAAGAAACTACGATGAATTGAAAAAATTAGCCCAGAACAGACTAGACAGCCACGTTGCGCACCAACCTAATGGTTGATGAGATAATGATGATATGAGTATACGTGTATATATATATATTAAAATTACAATTACAATAGCCTGTATTTCCCATTTTAAATTAAAATTTACAAATATTATTTTCTTAACGCTGAACTAGTATTAATATGTATAACTTTCTTAATGTTAAAATAATACTAATATGTATAACTTTTCTTAATGCGAAACTAATATTATTATGTATATGTATATGTAAATGTATACATACGTAATTAGATAGAATAATTTTGGAACAGCCGCGTACAATAAAAAACCAACAAAAAACGATTTATTAATAAAAGAAAAACACTATATTAATAACCCCGAGTTTATGTTTCAAGCATCATGCCGTGGCTAAACTAAACTAACTCCGACATAACAAGTTACTACCTTATGTATATTGATAATACTACATCTGATTGATTCTTAATTGGCCAATTAACGGTTTTCATGCTGGATCAAGTCGGAAGCCCTCTCTTCTTTGTTGAAGTTCTTGAATTTTTCAATTTCTAAGGTTTCCCTAATAATTCTTTCACCTAACACATCTATTTTGGTCCGAACATTTGTATCCTCAAACTTTATTGCATGTTCCGTAATCGTTTGATGCTCCGCCATAGCCCGCTACACGTTCCTTAATCCTTACAGCAACGGTTTTTTACTTGTTTTTCCCGCATAGCTAAGAGACCACACGAGCATGGTGTTCTGACGCCCGTTACGTCCTTCTCCGGTACAACATCCTTTACATTTTTTCAGTATATTACGTAATTTTATGTACGTGCTAGACATCGGCCTAATATTATTCCTGTATAATATTTCGCCCAAGAGGTCCGTAATGCCCTTTATTGGTGTGAGGCGTAAGTTCATAATTCTCTGTCTTAACTAGAATCTTTTATGTACACCTTTTTTTCTCCGTTCCTTTTTAACCGGAAAGTTTCTTATCGTACCCTTTACACATCATCGCTTGTTCACTCTCTCTCTCTCTCTCTCTCTCTCTCTCTCTCTCTCTCTCTCTCTCTCTCTCTCTCTCTCTCTCTCTCTCTGTTCAGTTAATTTACTAAACTTTTCTCGTTGGATACTCTTTTATCCTATAATTTACGTAAATACGTATACATATATTTTATATACACGAATACATATACATATATATATATATATATATAAAAGTTTGATTTTGTACAATGACCTAATACATATCTATGCACGGGTATATATATATATATCGTGTGAGTGTATGTACATGACACTCCAGTAACGAATATATAAGTTTACTATTATTTTGATAGGGGATTCTCTACATCATACATACACCCCCCTTCAAAGCTATTATTTATTTTCCTTTGACTTATAAAAAAGTTTTCATTGTTTCGTGTATCAGCACTTACTTTGTAGTTTATTAACGAATTAGAGAAGCGTGGTATTTTCCCAAAAAGTTTAGCGGACGAATTTCTCGTCACACGATTACAGCATTAACTCGGCTTCGTTTAAATCATTGTTGCTTACCTGTTTATTTGCACAGAATCGGATTGACCGAAACCAGCACCCGGACGATACCGATAGATTCTGGATTCGAATCATTTGTTTTTTAACTGTTCCTCTTACTCGGCAGAACAGTCGTGTTTATTTTCTAAGCTTATATCTTTAGGCCATCGGCCTCCGTATATCTTAAGTTTCCTCAGATGATGCTTGTATACATTATTCTTTATTTCAATTTATTTCAGAATATAAAGTTACTTTATAATGTTTATTTTTTTTTATTTTTTTTTGGTTATGTTTTATGTTTTTCATGGACAGATTGGTTAATTCCAGAGTCTAATTTATAATAAATAATAATAATAATAATAATAGTTGATCGGCCTCCTTTTAAATGCACGGTCGAAATTATTCAGATTACGTTGAAATTATATTAAAAATGTACGCGACGATTGTACATCCTATACGGTGCTTCTAAAATAATCGTATGTATTTTATCGTATTTATTTTAAACCCGTTCGTTCACGATGTTACGAACTGGTAACAGTTATTTTAATTTCACGTATCAATCGGTACTCGAAAGTTCGACTTCGACTGTCGCAAATCAGAGTGGAATTCCGCGTATGGTGCGGTGAAATCTCGTAAGCGAATGAGAAGGTCACACCTAATGATGATAGTATAGTCGGGCGGGTGTCTTTTCAGCGCAACGATAATACCGGATAGTGATGCAGCGCTTCTTTCCGCGGCAAATCCAGTTTAGTAGTTTTGTAAGTCACCGAGTCGAAGTGTTCGTGACATTGCGGCAAATAAATGAAATTGATAAAACACTGAGGGGGGGAAAGTAAAGATGAGGAGTATGATTATGATAATAATAATTATTATTATTATATTAATAGTCATAGTAATAACGATAAAAACAAGGTTCTAGTGGCGAATTTTTCATATTACACATATCGAGCCCAACTTACGTTTCTGCCAGGATAATACACCACCCGCAGATAACTTGTAATAACGTTAATTATATATATATATATATATATATATATATATATATATATATATATATATATATATATATATGTATATATTGTATATTATACCGGTTTGCCTCGAGCGACATTCGATTAGTGTAAGGACTTGATTATTTGCTTCGGAGGTGCCTCATCGACGTGGTGTACATAATGCTATAAGTATAGACGCATGTTGACGATAATTACGCAACTGTAAGAATCGTAAAACTCGTCCTTCATACAAAAGTCATTCTAGTTCGAAATTCGTAGCGCGCGGCCGCCTATATGCCAAAGACTAACCACACGTATTGAAGAAAACGGTGTACGGAGTCACTTGTACGACAAACTTTCTAAAAGATCTTTTAACATTTATCTTAGCGCACTTGGACAAGTTTCATTAGGATTTTGCTTTTTCCTCTCATCCTAACTCTTTCAGTCGCGCATGAAATTTCGAAGCGAAATAATAAAATTTATACAGGGTGTTATTAATATAGAGTGCCGCTCGTTAGAGATGACTCTAAATGATTTTCCATGCGTTCGAATGAACATTATTAAAATTGGGACATTTCACGAAATAAACATTTTTGTTAGCAATAAAATACCACGTACCATATAACTGTGACCGAAAAGGTTTTAAACTAATTTCGTCTGTTGACTAAATGACAGACGTTAATTAACGTGCGTCAAAATTGCTGTTGCGCACGTGTTGTGAATATACTGAATTTGTAAAGAGAAAAAAGTGGAATATCACGCCATTTTATTCGCTAGAAGAAATATTTATTTATATTTATTTAATTTTTACTTATATTTATCTAATATTTATCTATAATAATTTCGATTTATTTAATATCTATTGTTATTTATATTTATTTAAGATTTATTTAATATTTATCTATATTTATTTTACATTTATCTTTATTTTATATTTTTCTATATTTTACATTTATTTATACTTATTTATATTTATTTACGCACATACACACACATGTATATATATATATTTGATCTCGGTCACGGCATTACACGTGAACGGCTGGACCGATTTCGCTAATAATTTTTTTGTTGTGTTTGTTACTGTCAAGGAGAAAGTTCTTATTAAAGAAAAAATTAAGAAAGTTTCTACGCGTAACATAATAAAATTCAAAAAAATAAACTTAAAGCCATATTAATTAACAACGTTGGCAAGGCGCAATCAAATCGAACCTGAAAATTTCCGACGGCTCGTTTTTTTTTTCATTTGTTGTGTTTTCTGTTTTCTCGCGATAAATCGCGAACAATTAGAAATCGAAAAGAACGTTTTATACGAAAGTTAGGAAGCATTAAAATACAGGTTGAACGACGTTATAACGGGTATTTATAAAGGCTAATATCTATCTGGAAATGGAGCTGGAAAGGTTTAGAGGTTTCAGGACGATATTAATGGGGGTTCTACGACAGACAGAGCGTTGAACTTGACGTCAGACGACAGCAGGCGTCGTGGTGTGCCATTTATATAATAACGTAGAATTTTATCGAAATCGCGAACTTAAAATTCAGTATCCGATTTGTTAAAATTCCTGGGGCGATTATTGGACGGTCATTTCTGCAATGTTCTTAGCGTCGTAGCCTAATATGTAATGTTAGTAGCAAACTATTACACATAATATTCACCTATATATAGTATATATATATATATATATATATATATATATATATATATATATATTGCGAAGTAATTATTTTTTTTTAATTAATTATACGCGAATTTAATATTCGCAGTTAAGACGGAACAATGTCTGTAGGGTCTGCTAGTTTATTTATACTTCTTTATATTTAGACGAGGAGAAAATATAATTTTTTCTATTCATTCGTATTTTCACACGTCCAATTGGATTTACTTCGATATACTCGACACAGTAATATTACGCGTTACCAAACGAATAGAATAAATACTATATTTAATACGCAGTTGGTGTAAATTTTAACCATCTCTGCAACAGAGAATAGCGCAGTAGTCTGACTGCGATCGTTCAGTTCCTTCAATATTCACACCGTCCGAAACTAATACTACAAATTTTATTCCTTCTGATCGATCGTTCACAAATAAAATTATATTTCAGGGGCTAGGTTCAAATCTGATGTAATAAATAAACAGTATGCCGCGAAATAAAATGACTTAGCGACATAATTGAGTTATAATCCGGCTAAGGATAGTAGTTTACTATTTCGTTAAGCGTATCAAGTCGTATTTTTAGTTACGGTTAATCGCGTTTAAACTTTACACGCGAAATTTCGAGCCGAAATGAGAAATTTTATGCAGATTGTTTATTATAAAATTCAGCTTTTTAGACGATTTTTAAATAAATATTTTCGAAAAATTGAGACATTTCGCGTCAGCTCCATTTATGTACCGTACAATGGATATAGGCGATTGAAACGACTGACGAGTTTATCTCGGCGTATAGTCGAATGTGAAGGTCTACAGTGAACGTACTACGGTATAAACCAGAAATATATAATAAATAAAACGACGCAGTTCGTACGTATAGTTTTCAACTTTATTTGTATAAAATGGGTAACAATTTATTCAAAAATAATCTTGACCTTTAGGGAAAATGTGCTTCGAGGATGATACTAGATCGGCGAATTATTTTTTAGATGCGCACGATCGAACGTCATCTTCAAAACATCTGTTTCGCTTTTATAAGCGTCATTTATCGGCCGATCTTAATTTTACGCTATTATATACACGCCGGTGAGGGCGATATCGTCTTAGATGTGTTTAGAAGTTAATTACAAATTTCGTTAGTGGTGTAATAAGAAGTGCCGGTTTATACAATTTACCGATATACGGTAAATCCGGTACCGGAACGTAATGAAGCAGCCGTTGTTTATAATTACCGGAAAATGACAAGAGCCGTCGAAAACGTTCGATTACGTTCGAAACGAATAAACATTTCACACGTTTATTGCGATACTTTTCAAAATGGAAAATTAATATCAATCCGTCCAAGATCTTGACCGTTGCCGTCAAATGTAACCGTTGAAGATGACGATATTGCTTGATCCGAGAACATTCCCTATCTAGGTGTAATTCTAGATAATGAGACATTTACCGATTGCATTAACCTTAAGATCGACAAAGCAATTAGTGCGATTCACCCGGTTTTTTTTTTTTTGCAGGAAATCATTTCTGAATAAACAAATTAATCCGTCATAAAATTCTTCAAATTCTATATTTATTTAAAGACGCTCGACTTCTAGGTCATTCTACGATACGGTATAATTTAGACAATTATAGATAACTTAGTAATTGAATGATAATATCTTCTATAAATAATTCTACCATATCGAAAATACTTATAGATTCTATAGAAATTAACCGGGAAAATTATGTCTTCTATAAATAGTTCGGTAATTTAAAAATAAAAATAATTCTAACATGATTTATATCTTCTCGTATAATTTCAGAGTTATTGAACATCGGAAAGTACTTCGTACTTCAGCTTCGCCATTTCCAAGTGCGTCTTCTGTGAAGGATCTTGTTTGTTCGAATGAAAATTCACGTTCCTCGTTCAGTTTTGGACATAAGCAGGTTATATTATGTTTAATGGATAAATTTCTTTTTCCTACAAAACATACACAGTAAGGTTTATTTTACAATAAGGGCGTCCGTGAGGATTCTGCTTAATCTCTTCTCGCCAGGCGATGTGAAGTTTCCCAATGTTCTAGTATCACGTTAATTTGTCGTAACTTGTTACTCGATTTTGTCTCCCATATATTTTGAGCGCCGTTCTGTTTTTTTTTTTGAATTTAATAAGTCTCTTTAAAATACGTTGATACAGTCTGTATAATCCTAAGGCGGATTTTCGAGTGAGCTTAATTCGATTTAAGTGGAAGTAGTCGGTACATCTGACTGCGAATGGTTTATTTCTATCGCGATAAATCTTACATAGATTAGGATGAAAGATTTTATAGTAATTAAATACAACATTCGTTACACCGCTGAGCTCATAATACTTCGATGCTAATAATTAATATTCGTCGATATTTTAGCGATATCATATGTTTGTTTTCGCATTTAAACTGATAACTGGGCTTACCGCTGCTTGAATGCATTATTTTAGATTGTATTCAGCTTCTTAAGCGTAGTTTCCGCCGCTCTGTTATGCAATTGCACCATAGTCCATTAGTCATCTAAAGTTGCTTTCCGTACACAATCGTAATAGCATACTGTCAGATCCCCACCACTTACCGTGCAGGATATTCGACCAATTATTACGTATACTCGATATCAAATTTCCGGATGCTAATTTTAATAACCTGCACAGTTAATACGGAGTCGGTGTTGTCGGATTATTCTTAAGGTTTAAAATTTACAACTCGAAAAATTACACGCTGCCTCGAAAGTTTTTTTAAACAAATTATACAGCCGAACGAACTGGTTAATGTCATTATACGATTTACACAGCAATTGTACGCTAAATCTAAGATTAAAACATAATTTTTTTACGATTAATTTTAGATAATATTATTATGCTTATTTTAATGCATTCGATTATCATCACTTGTTTAATAATCGTTCTATATCGGTCTTTTTATATAAATTTAAAATTTATATATAACTTTACTTATTTTTTAATTCACTGTTTCATTGTTAACCTACTTTTCAGTATTTTTCCTAATGTTATATAAGTATTATTTGTATGTTGATATCACATAAATGAAGGCGAGGCAAGTATTCCTATTATTTAATTACGTATTATTAATATACTTTTGTAGTTTGTTAGGAAATTTCTAAAATTCATCTTTCGTGTTAAATTTCCTATTTTAAAGTCGTCTCCGCATCGTTATGTTTTTATTTCGAGCGTATACGATCATTAAAATAAACTACGTAAAGAAAGCCCGTTCTGTAATAATGCTTTTTTGAGATGCAGTTCACACGTCTTAACTTCGTCCCTAATTATTTGTATTCAAATTTATATATATATATATATATATATATATATATATATATATATATATATATATATATATATAGTATGTATATAATGTGCGTTTGGATATCGTCGGAGATTAAAAACGTATTTACCATATTAGTTGTAAATAAAGTGTTACGAATAATTTAAAAGTTTGCTACAGTCTCGTACGCGAAAATATTTCGTTTAGTTCACAGTCGTCGGGATAGTATAGCGGATTTTTTTATTTTATTTTATTTTTTATTTTTTACACGCACCCGTTTTTCTTTAAAACAATAAGCACATTGGCTGTTCGTGAAACGTATTAACGTGGGTAAAGGCATTTACTCTAATGAGTAACCTGGCACGATTTAAGTTTTTTTTTTTTTTTTGCATCCCTGCACTGTATATAAGGCGTCTTGGTTTATTATCCGGTAGAACGAGATTGTACAGCTGTGTTACATGCGGCATTGACATGATCTTTACATTTATTTGTTAAATCTGCCGTATTTCATTTTGTGAGATTCTTCAACAGTTTGTACATGCAGATCCTTGTGTATCATTACGTAGTACGGAGCATTATAATGCGAAGTGGCTTCGATTGGAATTGTTGGATTTTCCGGTTGTTACTTTTTGTAGGTGAGCCCCATAGTTCTATTTCAAATCGGTGCTATTATTATTGCGTTGAGTTTATTTTCTAGCGACATTTTAGAGTTAATTAAGCGATAAAGTTTATTTAGTTGAGTAACTTCTTTTTAACATTCGTAATACGAGGTGACCAGATTAGTCTTTGGTCTTTATGCCTAGGTATTGCACAGTTTGCTGCCGTTTTACGATGACACACCTTTTGAACTGTAATGCTGGGCAGAATTGTTTGTTTAATGTAAATGTTACACGTACCGACTTACATTGATCTTAATCCGCCATTTTGTAGACCATTTATCGAGAGAATTCGTAAATGAAATTTTGTTAGCTGATCTAGGATTATATATGCTTGAATATCCAGATGTTGGAATGTCAGCTCGGAACGGAGGCCGTGATTTTGCACCATTCTCTGAGTTGTTATATCGTACTTGAAATTTTTGCGGTTGTCTAGACATAAGACGATAACAGCAGGTAGTATTCGGAAGGTTTTAAATGACTTTATTTACTTTGTCAATCGAATCGAGGAAGACTGAAGAACAGTACACACCTCTTTGTAAGCAAGATGTTATGACATCGACTAAAGAAAATTGATGCACCGTACAGTGGTTAAAACCGAACTGATGATTCGGAATTATTTTCCTCTGTTCGATTAAATCGGAGTAATTCCTTCTTAGTGTTAACTTCTCTAGAAGTTTAGGTGTTCAGAAGACTAATGGGCCTCTATGACGTGACATGAATTTTCCGGTTTGTTAGGTTTTAAACGATAAGTACGAATTTTTTCTCCATTTATCGGGAAAGTAGGATATTCGAACGATCGTATTAAATATGTAAGTATAATGCGATTACGTCGAAGTAATTCAATCAGGTGACTTTCTTAATGGTAGCCGCTTCATTTCATATTGTACTTCTGTCGATGAAAAAGTCCTTAATGGGACTGATAATTGAAGCGGGTGGCTAAAAGGGTGGACTTCTATACGGAAAGTGCATCGACGATCTAAAAATTATCATCGCTAAATAAATTTATAACCTAATAGTATTATCGCGCCGAAGGAAAATGGCAAACCATCACGTTAAACACCATAAGGCGCTCTTAGAGTACACTATAAAAACGCGGTGGATTGCGTCGCGAGGACAATGTAATTACAAGTAATTCTCCGGCGTGTGTGTGTGTGTGTGTTTCTATCTACGTTACTAAATTTCTCGTACGCTACTTGTACGACAAAATATATATAGATAAGTGTAGTCGCGTACAATACGGAGACGATACATTACGATTTTTACTTTTCAAAATATAAAAAATTTTCGATAACGTCTCATTAATATTTCGCCAACTCTGTCGCAAATAACCGGGGTTTTCCCTTTTTGCAAATATTTATCCGTTTCCGCTCTAAGCGTTTTCTACCGATGGAACTGTGTACCTCTGACAAGCTGTATGTGCAAATATTCGTCGTTATTATATAATACGATGCGTCAACTACAAAAGTCTCTCGTTCTATGAATTACGATTTTTACTTTTAAAAAACAGAAAAAATTTTCGATAACGTCTCATTAATATTTCGCCAACTCTGTCGCAAATAACCGGGGTTTTCCCTTTTTGCAAATATTTATCCGTTTCCGCTCTAAGCGTTTTCTACCGATGGAACTGTGTACCTCTGACAAGCTGTATGTGCAAATATTCGTCGTTATTATATAATACGACGCGTCAACTACAAAAGTCTCTCGTTCTATGAATTACGATTTTTACTTTTAAAAAACAGAAAAAATTTTCGATAACGTCTCATTAATATTTCGCCAACTCTGTCGCAAATAACCGGGGTTTTTCCTTTTTGCAAATATTTATCCGTTTCCGCTCTAAGCGTTTTCTACCGATGGAACTGTGTACCTCTGACAAGCTGTATGTGCAAATATTCGTCGTTATTATATAATACGACGCGTCAACTACAAAAGTCTCTCGTTCTATGAATTACGATTTTTACTTTTAAAAAACAGAAAAAATTTTCGATAACGTCTCATTAATATTTCGCCAACTTTGTCGTAAATAACCGGGGTTTTCCCTTTTTACAAATATTTCTCCGTTTCCGCTCTAAGCGTTTTCTACCGATGGATGTATTTTTAGAAAAGTTAACGTGTAAAAAAAAAAATAATAAATTCGAAATGACCGTTGAAGAATTATACTAAATCGTCGCAGTTATACGAAAATTACCGGCACGCACTCCGAATTAAACATTTTATATATCTATATATATATTATAGTAAATTATCGGAAAAAAAAAAAATGATTAGAATACACCCGAAACAGATTACATAGGCGATTACGATTAAGCCTCACCGCCCGTTATTATAGAAAGCATCTTAAAATCGGTAGGTAAACCCGTATAATGTTTAATTTTATAGACTTATTTTTGTTAATTATTAAATAGGCTAGTCGCATTCCTCGATATTTGGCTCTGCTTTCTTTAATGTCATTGTGTACTAAAAAGCCTACTCCATGTTGTTTTTGCTGTGTTCCTTTCCGGTAGATTACGCGACCGCAATACTTTAATACTATATATATTTTTTTTCATCTATACGTCTTACTTCACTTAATCCTATTCCCCTTGATTTCTCAGCTTCGTAAAGTAATTGTTTTAAGTTCTGTCCTCTTGCCAAGGTTTGTGCGTTATATGTTGCTATCGCTAACGTTTCAGTGTGTTTAGGAGTCGCATGTTCGGGTCGATGCCCCTTTTCATACATCGACCTAAGCCCCCGTTATTTTGAGGCGCTTCGATGCAGGGTACTGAGGCGCTTCGTTTTGTTTTGATTCATTTGGTATTAAGGGGAATAGTTATTACCTTTCCACGAGGACCAACTTCGGCTTGGAAAGGGGATGATGGTAGCTCAACTAATTAGAGTTTGTTACGCCACCGTTATTCATGCTAGAATCGCCCGCTTCCGTATCTTAAGATTTACATCAATCTAGAGGCTATTATTTATCATAATACCTTGATTACACCAGCCTCTAGATCCTCAATCACCCTTTTATTTCTAGACCTAGATTCCCACTGGGGTTGGCTATCCAACTGAAGGTTACTCTGCGTAACAGGGGCCCACCTCGTGAATGCGGGTGTCAAGCCAGAAGAGGAGAGGATAATGGAGTCTCCTGTTAGTTTTTATATTTCGCATCACTCTTCTAGGGGGTAGCTACCATATATATGTATACATACATACATATACATATATATATATACATATATATACATATATATATATATATACATATATATATATATATATATATATATATATATATATATATATATATATATATATATATATATATGTGTGCGCACCGTGAAAATTAGTTCGCTATTATTATTCGGTTATTTTACCTATAATTTCGTTTATCTCGAAGAGCTATTACTCGGTTGTATTACCTATAATTATTATTATTATTATAAGTTGAACAGAAGACGTTAATGTGATCATTTAGAACGTACGTGTCGTTTACATGTGTTATATAACTTCTACAAACAAGTACGTATACTAGGAAACTCTATTTGTCGCGTCTACGTCAAAAAAAATTAAAAATTAAAAATTAAAAATAAAAATAAATAAAATCGTTCAATAGTGTGCAAAGCAATAAGTAACGTACCTAATACTTCGTACGATAATCGTATTGTTTTTATTTATTTATTTACGGTACCGACGACTTGGCTGTTACATGTAGTAAATGAGGTTGGAGGAAGAAAGCAATTGTATAATTAAGCGAAAAGTTGAAGGAACTATTTGAGAAAATTTCATAGGCTATGCGGACGGATATGAGGTCGATAGGGATGTACTGTACGGCGGTGTAGTAAAATATGGCGAATAAGAAAGGGTTTTGAGAATAGTGCAAAGGGGGTGGGTGTGAAAAAGCTGATAGACGGGCACGTAGGAGTAGATGGTCAGAATGATATGTTGGCAAGGCGAAACCTGCTGAGTGCTATATAGTTGGAACGAAGTTAATAGGTGGTTTGTCGACATTGGGTTTAGTTATGGTGGTACCAGCAGCAGACGTCGACCATCAGCTGGCCAATATAATGGGTTTACGTTTGAAATTAGATTTCCTACTTCAAGGTTAAATAGAAGTTTTAATTCGAAATAGAAAATTTATGCCCCGTTCTGAGAGTTTAAGGAAGACGTGTCGGTTTGTATTGTTCACGTGGAAGGAATTCATCTTATCGCTGAGAAGCGAAAGCTGGACCTTCGAACACAAAGCATTATCTGTTACTAGAACAACATGTGTAAATGCTCACAATACGGAGTCTATATAAGTAGGCCGAATATTTACCACGATCCGATAATGATTAGTGAATTGTAGAAGTTGATATTTGGGTTTTTAAACTTCATTCTATCACCAACACTTCGGAAAAACGCGTGTGTTTTTCTTTCTGCGGTTTCAACATATCACCTCCTCTGCCACTCTAATAGTAATAATTGAGAAATTTGGAATGTAAGATTGTAAGCAAATTCAGATCACTAAGTAGGCGAAATTAATTAGCGATTGCTGTAGCTATGTAGGTCCAACTTACTTCGATGTTTTTTACATACTGATTGACTGAATTAATCCTTTATATAGGATAAATTTCTGAGAATGGCGAATGTCCCGAGTATTGTGCTGCGATCGTATTATGTTATTAAAGAGAATATCACATTTGAAATGGATGTACTTTAGATAGGTCATAAGTGTGAGTTTACTATGAATTAATACCTTACTTTAAAATGGGCGTATATTTAACGCTGCGACCCGATATAAGTTTGTTTTTTTTTTTTCTTTTTTTAAAGTATATTTACGGACTATTTATCACCCAAGACGGAGAATTTACAGTCGTACACAGAAAAGGACAAGCCCAGTTCTGTTCCTGTTTCCTCTAAAAATTCAATGACCAGCCGAATTTGTTATAAATCATAATAATCGGGTCACGTTGAATACCAGACAGAGATTATCGAGGTAATAAGTCGCAATTGGTGTTAATAACGAAAGCTTACAAACGTTCTCCAGAACTACACACTAGAATACAACAAATTCCATAAGCTTTTTTTTCTTAAAAAAAAAAAACGATTGAAAATTAGTTAAATCACTAATATTTATTTTCTTAAAGAAAACACAACGCTTTTCGGCATTTACGCCATTATCAAGTGAAACATTTTTAACAAATCATAATTTTAAAAATATAAATTAAATATAATTACTTAAAAATATGTGATTGTAAAAATGTACTCCAAAAACGCTGTTCCGCTTCTGTTCTTTTTTTTTGATTTGTTGAAATTTAATACCGATATATTTGTTCATTAATTTTGTTTTTTTATATTAATTTTTTCTTCAATACTATTTTCCGGTTTCTGTAAAAGTTGTATACTGGTGGAATTTTAAATTTTTCATTTACTCTTGCGATGTGTGATGTGCAAAAGTAAAATATAAAATATGAAAATATACGAACACAAAATTTTTAAAAAAACACAATTTTACAAGTAAAATGAAAATAAATAGTAAAAATCTTGTTTTTCTTATATGAATTATCTTATTTAGTGATATATATGCGTATATACCGTATCTGAATTATACGTGCTCACACGTGTATTGTACATAAATCGGTCGAACATATTTCATTGCATTATTTTTCCTTGATAAGTTTCATTAATGATACTCGATTAAGATACAATCGCCGAAAGATAATAAAGGTAAAATAGACCGGTTAAGAGAGTAAACTGATTGTTGTATTAATAACGTTCGCGCATTAAAACTATCTAAAAAGGTACGCATAATTATATATATATATATATATATATATTATATATATATATATATATATATATATATATATATATTATATATATATATATTATATATATATTATATATATATATATATATATATATATATATATATATATATATATATATATATATAGTGTGCGTACTTACATACTCTAATAAAAATCACTTTATCTATGAATGTAAATATAGAATCGTAAAAAAATAAATTGCACGTAACAACTGAACTAATTTTTTATTTACTAAAATAAAAAATCAACTATAAACGAATTATAAAATGGGATTCTGATAACGACTGAGTTAATACCGTAAGGATCACCGGTTAGAGAATGTAGACCACTCAAATTTAATCGATGCACGTCGAAAGAGTTTAAACATGTTAAATTAAAACGAACATATTTTTATTTTATTCGCGTAAAATAGCCGACTTTATTTTTAAATTCCCCCCCACCCACGGGGAAACTTACGATAATTAATTTTGTTAGATAAAGCGAAATAAATAGCGTTTATTTTAATTGCGTTTTACACGCAGTATAAATATTTTAAAAATAGTTCAATAAGCTTAGGAAAATTTCGACATTTCTTAACTTTTTATACGATATCTTAAAATTCCCCCCTATGTACAGGAAACGATTATAACCGCCGTAAAAATGTTTGACATTTGTAAATATTCGGACATTCCGATAGTAAATTCTATGGGTGATTAATCGTACGACACACCGGCATTAAAGATATATAAGCATAGACGTATAAAACACGTGTCTTTTTCCAAGCTATAAACCCTAGTTCTAACGTTCACAAAATAAACTTAAATATTTATAAGTTCATTTTGATAAGAAAAGTGTCTATATACTTTTAAGAGAAACCATTTTCTACTTCTTCGAATTATTTTCGTGTCTGTTTTTGAAACCTCGAACGAGAGCAAATATTCGGTTAAACAGCCTTGTTTGAACATATTATAACGATTTTCCTACTTTTCGTCGCATCAATCATCCGATTATTTGTATAATTGCTCATTAGATGCGTTCGTCGATATTTCTCGTTTACTTTAGCTTGTTCGAAACGCTTTACTTTTGTAGTTATAATGAACATTTTTCGTTAAATATATATTCTTTCTAAGTTTCCAAATTTCCAATTGATCTATTCTAGAACATAATGTTCTTTTCCTTTTGGACGTACATCAAATTGTGCATCTATATTTGTGCTCATTATATTTTCAAAATATTAAATTCCATTCATTCTTCAAACTACATAATTTCTCTACTGTGCTATATTTTTCGTTTTCAATTAACAGCGCATTAATTTGGGTAAGCATTATTATTATTATTAAGATTATTTGAATTGAATTAAATTGAATTGAAATTTCATCGCAATTATAATATTATTAAGATGATAATTATATTAATGATGATCAAATTAATAATAAATATTTTCGATTGAACTTTGGAAGCGTAAAATTAACAACCGACGGGAATAAAACTTTACCTTATCATTGAAGTGTTCCGTAATTATCTTTTTTATATGTATATATATATATATATATATACATATATATATATATATATATATACATATATATATATATATACATATATATATATATATATATATATATATATATATATATATATATATATATGTATTTATATATTTATATATAAATGTATATGTATTTGAAACGGATTAGTTTAAAATGTTCCAAGTGAACGTAAATAAATGATCTCCGTCTATTTCTGCCGTAATTGGATCAACTTGAAACTAATTGCGAAATTTAATGACCAGTTTTTTTGAAATTTTATATATACATATTTTTCGCCTACAATTTTAAGCCGAAAATTCTCTCTCGTTATTAATTATGTGTCGACTGTGTTGGAAATACTCGAAATAATGAAGCAACTATTTTTTTTAAAAAGCTATTATTTTATTCTTTCAATCGTACAATTAACTTTGGAGGACTATCCAGTAAGTCCGCAATGAATATAAAAAGACGGGAAGCGAAAGATAATTTCGGATGAAATTCGTACCCCCACCCCCTCCCATCATTGGTGGTTATAAACTTCAAGTAGAAGCTGGCAAGTTTTATCCTGCCGACGATACTAAGTCTACACTAATCGAGAGGTGGTAAGTCAAAGAATTTTCTTATTCGCATATGTCGAATTTCTCCCCAATTTCCCTGCGTGCGTGGCTGCAAGAGAATTATCATGTCGTTCGTGCGTCACTACGCAGGTTCACCCGATATTACTACTGTTAAATAATATTCGAGACGTTCAGATTGGTATGTAGATTTTTTTTTTATAAACCGGAGAACATTTGTTATTATCGCACGTATAGTATATTTTATTTTGAACACGTTGGAACATGGTGGAAAGTGGAGCTCCAAATTTACTTCAACATCATCGGAAGTACAGAAGCTCGTCGTTAATCGATAACTCGAATTTCCTACATTTTATTTACAGAAGAAATACTTAAACCTTTATGCACTTCGTTCCTTATAAGTACATATATATATACATTTTTTTTTCTCTTCTTCCGCGAATGTGCAACTAGCTCATAGGGCTATCTAGCAGTTGGCGTGTAATGTGGAAGTGATTTGTGGAAACTCCTATCCAACGATATGAGTTTTATCTAGTCTTCTTGTTAACTTAATGCTACTTAAAATAGGTCAGTAGGCTTTTCAGTCGTCTGACTTCGTTGAACTTGTCAAGCAATGCGACGGCCAGGCTATTTGGCCTGTAGCTTATGATTGTACTGTTTTGCAAGTTTTTTGATTTCGTCATGGATTGTACTGACATGAAGATCTGTATGCAATGTACGATTACTGACGTACCACGGAGCGTTTGTAATTTCTCTAAGTATTTTATTTTGGCAACGTTGTATTTGCGCAATGTTACTGGACTTATCCCCAGAGTTGACAACCGTAGGGGTCAAGATTGGTTTGAGTATCTGTTTATATAGCAATAATTTTTACTCCAGGGACAACTCTGAATTTCTTCCAAAAAGCCGTAATAAGTTTTTATATATTATATTTATTTCGTTTCTTTTCTTTTCTATGTGTGTTTTCCACGTTAACGTTTTATCTAAATGAAGACCGAGATATTTTACTACTGTGTCTTTTCTAGGCACGATGTTATTGTCAATATAAATATATGGCGTCTTAATCTTCTTATTTGTGAAGGTTAAATGTACAGATTTATTTTCATCGATAGCGGTACGCCACCGCTTGAACCAAGTCGAGTGTTAACAGCCGTTTGAAGATTTTGATTGATGGTTTCTACCGAGGTGCCTGTGCACAGGATTGCGGTGTCATCTGCAAATGTAGCTATTTCTGCCTCTGCTGGAACAGGGATATCGGCAGTGTATACTAATATAAAAAAAAAACTTTATGTATTTTAATGTATCGACCACCAACTAAGTACCGTCATTGGCTGTCTGGTTCTTCAAAGGATGTTATTCCTGTAATAAACGAAATCACAAGCAATTCGAAATTTTGTCAAGATTTTCGCGCGTTTATTTTCAGTCGCCCGCTTATCGAATTAAATTTTTCCGTGCGCGTCTTGCTACATTACGTTACACATTCACGTGTATTGCTGCCGGAGCAATACGCAGCGATGTGTGTAATAAAGTCGTTTTTTTTTTATTTTAGATTAGCTTCGCACCAGTATCGATACTCAAATCCAGGAAATCATCTCGGACAATGGATGAATTATTAGCAGAAGATATGAAAGATTTTAATAAATGAAAAATAACACCGGAAAGGAATTTAGAACATACAACAAATTCCAATTTATTTGTCGACCCGATGAATGAAGTTAAAGGAATGGATTTATCTAGAAAACTACGGAAGATGCTTAATAGAATTAGGACCGGACAGGGGAGATGCGCATATCTAATGCAGAAATGAGGTACAACGACAACTGCTGCGTGCCAGTGCGGTAAAATAAACAATGCAGCATATATTGTAAGACTGTAGTGAATTTGCGCACCTGTAGGTTTAACATTACACGATGTTCACAATCTTAACGACGCAGCCATAGATTGGATAACAAATTTAAAGTTAGACTTATATATACCCGATGATTATACTATAAGAAGAAGTCACATTCCGCGAGGAAGGTTTCGTCATGTTCAAAGCGATTTCAGACGATATCCGTTCGATGTGAAATTTCGCAATTATAAAAGATAACGGAAACGCGGTAAAATCATCCCTTATTTTCATATAGAACTTGAAAAGTTTGGAATGTAGTGATTTTTGAAGAAAAAAAAAAAAAAAACGATTTATCGAAGGGATAAAACCGCATTTTTAAATAATATTGCGATATTTTTTACATTTTCGTATATATTTTAATAATTTATATTTTTATATTCACTCGATAATGGCTTGCCGAAAAGTTTTTTCTGATTATTCATTTAAAACCAATTAGCGATTTAAACTACTTTGTCGTAATTTTTGTTTTCAAATATAGAGTATCATAAATGATGTATTTATCAACACAGTATTCCGCCGGCTACACGTGGTGTATTCATTGCAATCGTCAGATTTTCCGGCGTGTAAAAAAATCTCGATTCTGTTAGTTTCGGTACTAATAAGACATCTTTATAGAGGCGAGATTTGTAGTGCAATCGTTCGCTTCTAACATGGAACTGAAACGTTTAGGCTCATCAGTTGATTCTACTATTTATTCACTATCAACGCGCGTAACTGCTTTCAAACGAGTCAGAGAGTCTGATAGTACCAACAAATAATATTAATAATATTAATAATAGTAATGTTAATAATGATAATAATATTACTAGAAAATATAACTATATTAATAGACAATTTCAGTCTTCATATATGTATTTATTATTTAGACGAGTAAAATGGCTGTATGATGATGAAAAATTTTACATACACATTTACAACACTTATATTATTTCCACTATGAACGTATATAACGGATGTCTGATATCAAATTAGTAAAACGAATAATTATAAAACAACAAACATCGTACGCAACTTGGTATAATATAAAGACATATATATATATATATATATATATATATATATATATATATATATATATAATACATATAAGCTTCCGTGCGCTATGTTCTCAAAGAAACAGTATTTTATCGATGGAGCAAAAATTTTCTATCACTCTCATCAATACGACGCAAATTATTACGTTTGTTAATGATTCATTTTTCAACATGAAAATAACACCCGTTTTTTTTCCAAACATATATATACGTAAATATTTTTCTATAAATATAAAAATAAATAATTGAATGATTAAATAAAGAAATACATACATACATATATATATATAAATAAATAATATCCAGCCAACTTAAAATTTAGTAGGGTACCACGCAATTTAAAGTTTTAAAAGAGGAAAAATACAGACCGGAACGATAAAGGGTTAATATTAAACCTATATAAATCACAAGGTGACAATAATAGACGCTAATGGTTACAAACTAGAAACTAAAAACAGGAAATGATTAAGGAAATATGTCTATTTAATAGGAGTACCGATGAAAAGGATTAAAACTTAAATCTAGATGAGTGAAAGTATAAATAGGTTGCGAATCTGCTACACACGTTTCGCGTATGATATTGCGCTAATAACGGAATCGATGAAAAATACGACAAAATACTTACGGTTTAGAAATAGACGAAAAATAAATATTAATAAAAAGAAAACGAATATTACAGAAAACGTGTAACCGAGGATAATAGAAGTATAACCGAGCCAAACGTATATTTAAATAACGAAAACTCTAGGTTAACAAATAAATTACAGTTGTAAAAATTAGGGCTTAACAAACGAAATAAATAAAATTCAATGGAGAAGCGTAAATGGGGCAGAATGACGAAATTGTATTGGAAAGAAATGAAAACAAATTGAAAACTCCTAGAAGGAATAGGTGAAAATGAAAGGTTTAAACGGATTTATCTCTCACACAGTAAAATAAATCTACGCACTTCGCCCACACGTAAAAGAAACGCTATTAGGCATCCTTCAACAATACGATGACTACACACAGACGAAGTAAAATCTACAGCGGGCGATTTCAAACTTGCTCTTACCAAATTGATAATACACTACACTCAATCCTGCTAAGCGAAGGCTTCTCCGATGCCGGTATAGAATTATGATACTGTATTCAGTGCATCAGATCAGCTGTACTTCGACATCGAAAAGCATCGATTATAACAGATCTCCTCTCTATAACTAATACGCCGTCGTCAAGACGACAAGAATACAATAATATCGGAAATTCAACACAACCTCGGCAAACTATACAAAAGGAACGACGTGAAATAGGATTTCTCTGGATCCCAAGTCACATTGGGATTAGTGATAAATTAGACCTTGAAGCGTGCTACTTTCATCAATACCAGAATACTCACCACCTCCACCAACATTAGCACACGTACACTTCAACAACGGTAAACAGGAATGGACTATGGACCTGACAAATAACCTTCGTGAGGAACATAAAATCGACTGTAGAACGTCGATGGCCTCCGGACGGCACAAGCAGACAGTAATACGTTAAACCGTCTACGTGCGGGTCGTACAGCCGTAACGCACAATTATCTATCTAAAGCCCTTAGTCGGTAAACTGACTTTTCTGCGGATATTTAACAGAATCAACCAGTCGTAAATCTACAACTGTCAAACACTTACACCGCACACGTTAAAATACAGGGCCCGATACACAAAATCCTCTTAAACAATCCTCAATCAACAGTTAGAATGCTAGCTTTTGCCAGATAAAGCGAACTTCTAGCGTACATATAAATTAAAGACGCGTGTCTCTTTATACTGTAATAACCCCGGGAAGTTATAAACAGCGTATGAAGATTTACATAATGTAATAAAAAATAAATAATTAAAATTAATAAAACATAGAAAATCGGAAAATAAAACTGTCGGAACACGCGACAGGGACGTAATAAGTTTATAAAAATTATAATAGAGTATAAAGTTACAAGCAAAATGCCAAAATGAAGGCCAAGAACATTTTTAATATACGTTCGCTCGAATTTAAGCAAATATCAAGAACTTCGGACACTGGAAAAGACGCAATAGCTGCAGCGACGAGGCATTGCCTTTAGCGAATAATAATAACGCGTGAGCGATTCTGATCAGCCTGAGAAGATGGAAAGTGGACTGACCGAGCGACGCATCCTGTGAAATATGGGGTAGTTTGTCATTACTGTCAGGGTTTCTTTACTTTTCCAGCAAGCTGGTACAATTACATAGTTAATCGTATTATAGACCTTTTTACCGGTAAAAATTCTTGTGCCCCATTACGATTCGAATTCTGATATCTTGCTAGTAGAACGCTGAATACCGATAAGCCACTAGGATGGTGTTTCCCGTATAAGTAATAAAACCGTCGCTATAAAATTAATATACGCCACCTTTAGGAAATTTTAGCAGTATGTTCTTCCTTTTTGTCCTTACCGAATTTCACAAGTCGATCGGATGTTTTGTCACGGTTCAGCGGTGGCTGTCAAGTTTTGTACGGTGTGCGTTATCGTAATCTCGAAATGGAAAAAAAAAGCATCGAGTAACGTATCGCGGTTTTGTTTTGCTACGGAAACCGTCGAAATGTTCAAAGTTGCGTACTCTATAATGTCACGCGCTAATGTGTTTATATAATTCGTTTTTTGTCGGGTATAGAAGACGAGGCGAGGAGCAGAAAAATTATCACTCTGGAAACAGACGAAAACGCTACCGAACAAACTGTAGTTAATGTAGCATTTTATCTTATTATTTCCGACTGCAACGAATCGTACTTATTAGGCCGAACTCGCGGAAAAATCTATTTTTTTTTCCTCGTTACATGATAATTGCTCATACTGTAGGGATCAACACCGAATTTTCGGCGACGAAAAAAAAGCTTCGGTTTTATCTTGTTCGCTAGATTTCAGTTTTTAGTTCGTTAAGCTGAAGACGTAGTTGAAAAGCGATCTATTTGCTTAGATTGAAGAGTCTGCGACGAGGATGCTGAAAAATGAATTTCGAAAGATGATTTTTCAAAAGCCACGAGAAATTTGAAAGTACAAACGTGTGTATACGAAGTTAATGAAAAAACTATTTTTAGTAAAAACTTTGCTGAATACATTGTGTTTTTTTTTGTTTTTAATTTTTTAACGTCTTCTAAACCGCTAGTCTCATTACTAATGGGATGTATTTTTTATATATATATATATATGTATTTAGTATCTGGGCGATCGAGCTTTATTCTGTTGAAAATATTTTTTTTTTTTGTAGGAAAATGTACTCAGATATTTACGTACAACTGAAAACTCTTACGTACATAGTTATAACTAGTTTAATCGTTTAGTATTTTGTTTCATATATTTATCGGAATTATAAGTAAAAATGTGCTTTATTTTTTTGGTTGACTGGATTTTTGGCAGATTAAAATATAATGTGATATCTTAAATCGAAACGATATGTGAGATATAAAATTTTGATTATATTTACCAACGCGTACGGCATAAAAAGAAAATATCTAAATTTGTAATATTCTAACGGTTAACGAGATGGAGCTGAAATTTTCAACGTATATTTTGAAAATTATCGAGAAAAAGTAAAGACGGAAAAAATTAAAATTATTTTATGGGATTACGTATTGGATGTCGAAACTAAAAAATTTTGAAATTCCTAATTATCATACAGGCTATTTTCAATTGTTTACTAGGTTACGTGCGTGTACAAAAAATTTCATCCAAATCGTTAGAGACCGAGATGACCTAGTGTGCATATATATATATATATATATATGTATATATATATATATATATATATATATATATATATATATATATATATAAAATAATTTTACTAATTTAATAATATAAATGCATATATATATATATATATATATATATATATATATATATATATATAAATATATATGCATATAAGTATAGATTTTATGAATGTGTCAACCAACGAGAAAAGTTCTTTTTTAATCGATCCAGGCTAGTAATTATTCGATCGATAAAGGTCGACAGTGTCGCGCCTGTAATTTTGGTCGTCAAAAAATGAAGAAACAAGGAAAAGGCAGAAACATTTTATACAAATGTATGAAGTTGCTGATGAAAATTAAATTAGGCACACGAACAACAATTTTTTGAACGTTACGATGTAAATATGATAACGTTCGTCTTAAATTTATTTATTTTTTGAAATAGTTATCTGCGTACTATCAGCTGCAGCCGTCTCTTCCTAGGTTCCAATGGTTCTACTTTTTTAAAAAACTTAAGCGGAAAAGTACTTATCAGCAGATTTCGGTTTCGGCATTGCTTGTTGCCGGACCGCCTGTTTCTTATGCAGCCTACAGAAACTCCATACTGCCCTCTAGATGCTGGTCGTGCAGTCTGCAACCCTGATCACGTGTTCTTCGAATGGCCTTCTTTAACAAAATTACGCTCTGAACTGTATCCTAAATTACTGCACGCGTCTCGTAATGGTCCTCCTTATAACGTATTGTCCCTTCTGCATATCGAGTACATCTGTTCCCGGACATAGCGATTTTTCTAGAGAAGTTGTCCGAGTTTATAAAAATATGAGCTAGTAATTATTACGGTATCACGTTGGGTAAGCTGTAAAGGCATCCCCATTAAAAATAAAAAAAAGTTATCTATTATATTGTAGCAATTTTTTTTCCTTTTTATATTATACATAGAAGAAGATGTTTATTATATAATTGTTAACGTTATAAAACTATTAATGCCTAGTACGCAAAATTGATATCGGCAATAAGTAAAATAAGAAAAATTATATTACATTATATATAATATTATATTTAAGCGTTAGAGGAAAAATTAAAACAAAAAAAAAATATAACCGAATTATAGTTTAGAGTTATTTGCAACGTGTTCGATTACTTAATACTGTAAATAAATCAATATACAACATTGTTATTTTTTTTTCTTATAGCTTACCCAACGTGATACTGTGGGGACTATTTATAATCAAGGACGCTGTGACTGCTCTAGAAATGTCGCTATATGGGGGAATAGATTATCCAGATGGAGAAGGGACGATACATTATACGGAGGTGTAATACTCGAAGAACGTAGCAAGACAAGGTAAAGGTCCGAATTCAACGGCGCCACTGCAGAGCATTAAAAAAAAAAAACACGATGGGGGTTGCAGACTGCCTGTTCAGAATGGAACGGACAGAACGGACTTTCTCTAAGCTGCATACGGAAAAAACGGTCAGGCAACAAATGGTGTCCAAATCGTAATCTACTGATGAGTACAATTCCCTTACGACTAATCTTCTTAAAGATATAGAACCACGGGAATTTGGGCAGAGACGGCTGGAGCTGATAGTAATAAGTGAGATGCGATCGATTAATGTTGACCCCTATGCTGTAGCTGAATAAAGTGAATGATATTTTTGCGAGTTACTAAGGAGAGCTCTACACCGCTATGTTCTTGCATTTAGTGAAATTCTGCAAACCATGATTTTTTAATAGCTCTGCCGTTTTCTTATAAGTGCTGATCCAGGTAGGGCGCGTATAGATAAGTTAACCTAGGGCGAATGATAGTTGTATGTAATAACTTTTTATTTGTGACCGCGAGGTGTGATCACCGATTGAATGTGGGTGACATTATTCGAACATACGTACGATTATATTAGCCGAGTTATCGTAATTCTATACGTAAATGTCGATTTTAAAATAATTCTCAGCAGTCTGCAAAAATCCCCCCAACCAAAAATTAAAACAAAAAAACAAAACCTAGGTATCCGTAACGCTTCGTATTTTCTCCCCGCAAAAATCAATTAGCGTCGTCGCTTCGTCAGTTAGCTGCGGAGTGCGCAAGCTGTCAATTGTTATTTCATCTTCGAGTAGCTTAAGGCGCGGTTCACACTGGCGCCATAATATGATAAACCATACGACGTAGGATATAGTACTGGATTAGTTGCTTTCATAACGTTTGCAGACTACTATGAGTGGTCCGTGTCGATTCAAGGTAGCGTTGCTTATCGTATCGTATATTGTATCTTGTATCGTATCGCGCCAGTGTGCACCGCGCCTAAGAGCTGCTGCAGCGATTATATTTATAAAGAAGCTATATAGTAATAACTTAGGCGATGTTAAATACGTTCCATTAGATATGGTGTCGTTTATGTATCACTTAAAAAGAAAAAAATGTTAATCAAACGATTTTTTTCATTTGCAATATTCGATTTCGATGGTATTATTTTAATTTAAAATAATTTATTTAATTTAACTAAAACAAAGGTAATTATATATATATATATATATATATATATATATATATATATATATATATATATATATAATTCTTTTATAAGTAATTTATGTACACTACGATATATGTATACGTTTATATTCGTCTTATACGTCCATATATATCGGAGAGTAATGATTTTACGAATTATAATTAAGATAAAATAAAAGTTTATAGCGATTAATTTTATTTTATTTATAATTATTTCGTCTTAATAATCTTGAAATTGTAACGTCGATGATAGGTGATGGTTACGAATGCGGTAAATATTTATTATACATTATCGTATTAGATGGGCCGGTATAATCATTAGAACGATCATTATCAGGTCATAAATCGATGACAAACGAATACTTCTGATAACATGACACTGGTGTGCGTACCGGCACACAAACACGTAATGATTTATGCGCGTGTGTGTATATTTCAAAGTATGTAAATGACGGTACAGGAAATAAAATATGGCATTAAAAAAAAAAGTGATTTATATACCCGGAATATAAGAGAAATTAAAAAAAAAACACGAATTACGTTAAATCGAGTTATATTTATTCATATTTCTAATAGAACGCGATTATTATTATTATCGTTAGGCTCGATTCACACTAAAGGTCACGCGCTCCGGTAAAATATTCTCAAATGAGAAACAATATTAAACATTCACACACTATCGGTAACGCTCAACATTCGCTCCAGTCACAATCGATCCGAAAGGAAGTTCGGTTGATCAATATAAACGTTTAATAACGAAACATGATTTTTATAACGCTAAGCGAAACATCGGTCATTTTGAGCTCTGACAGTTTCTTTTCTTCTTCTTGCTTTGTAAACTTTATTTCATACATAGACATTATAATGATGTTTTAACATTTTTTATTATTTAACTGATATTATTATTATTATTATTATTATATTATGTTTGACAATACCACACCAAATTTAAATTGAAAACGTGAAAAAATGTTACATATGAAACCTTGACAAAGAAGTAATATTACTTAGAAATTATATTAGTCCAAATAGTAAGTTTATGTTATCATATCCCCTGGTTCGTTTTCACACTTACACATTGGCAGTGGCACAGTTCAAGCATGACCGTATTTGGCATCGACCGCAAATTGGAGTATTGCATTTGAAGTATTTGTGCTGTGTCCTGCGATCATTTCCTGGAGGGCATTTTCCACAGGTTTTCCTTTTGGCCATCTGATGATCACTAGGGGTGCATGAAACTGCTGAAGTATTTCCCAAAATCTTTCCAATTTCAATTGTCACGTCCTGTGGAAGATTTGAAACGTCTTCTAACCTTCTACGAAGATGGGGAACAATCAAGTCGTGCGCTAAAATCTTGATGAATTCGAAGCGTGTCATCATTGTTGTGCCAGAATAGCTCATGTATACAATAAAACTATTAACGCTTGCATAATTGATCAGTCGATAAAACATAGCTAGTGACCACCGTCTAGTTTTCCGGCTGGATGAAAATAGAGCACATTTCATGTCTAGGATGTCAACGCCTATCTTGGTGTTGTTGTAAAAACTGATCATCTGTGGTTTCCTCTTGACTTGATTTGTTTCAATTTGATTGTGAAATGTTGAAATAAGGCAAACAGATCTATTCTTCTTAGGTACATAAGACAGAAGTACCATTTCACCTCTAAACCCGTACAATGTAGAGACAACCGGTCGATGTCTATTAGCCTGGAACTCCACTGGGATTGTCCGTTTGTCTTTCCTGGTGGTACCTAGATAGGTCAGCTTCATCTTTCCAAGTTGCTCCACACCATCTAACGAAGTGAACCAGTTACCTGCAGTAACATTGCGGTTACTATCTTCAATTACCTTACATAATCTTATAAGAGACTGTACCGATACTGGCATTTCGTTTTCCCTTTCGGTCAATCCCAAACCGTCACTACCTTTTCCGGTATAGATATATGCATTTACAAGGTAAAAAGTCTTTGAGTCTGTCAAACACATCACCTTCGTACCGTATTTTTTTTGTTTTTTTCGGCATGTAGACCCGAAATCCACAACGTCCTCGAAAAGGAACCAACATCTCATCGACCGTGACAAACTCAGATGCATAATAAGCTTCTTGACTGTTTGAAATAATTTTGTTGAATATTTCGGAAATAGCTGCAGCTTTATCACCCTGCTTCCTCTGAGCACGTGTCTGTGCATCATCAAATCGTAAGAAGGCAATTAGTATCTCGTAGCGCTTTATAGACATTGATGCACGAAATTTCGCGAATAGGGATTTCATTTTCTCATCATTTGACCTAAGAATTGACGATAATAATAATAGATCAATCAGAGCATGTATCTCTTCCACATTGGTATCCCGATAATTGCTTTTATTTGTGTTGCCCGACAGATTTAGCCTAACGCCGGCTAACTTTATGTTAGTGTTTCTAACTATACTTGAAATTATGTCATCATCAAAAAAAAGATTTCAAACTTTATACTTATCAGGATTATTGCCTAAGGCTTTTGCTGCTGGTAATCTAGTTTAAATTAGATTTCTGGCTGGTATTCTTACATTTCTTGGAGGTGGTTTGCTTTTCCAGGCGTTTGAAGGTCCGATTTCTTTCTTTCCAAGACGTTCTAAGAAATATTCTGGAAGATCAACACCTTCAGCAACTGCATTTATTATGTCTGTATTATTTCCTTCATCAAGCAGATCGGCATTATCTTCATCTTCTGATGTACTAGAACTTCAACTTGATCTTCATTACGAGCTTCATCATCTGATATGATAAAGTCTGGATCGGCATCCGAATCATCAAGTCCACTAAAATCACCATCATCTTCAATATTGTCATCAGCCAACATTCTACGTACTTGGATACTAAAATCTGGGTCCGCTAGGTCTTATACGACGGCTTGAAGCACGGTTAGACATCATAACAAAATAATAGTATAGTCACCGCAACTTAAGCGAAACATACGGTATATTCGACCGACGACTGCCAATCAATAAGCGAAACACGCGGTATATCTGACCGACTGATTTTAAACAAACTACTAGTACAGGGGAAGTTGTCGAGTAAACTATTCACAATTCGTCTTAAAAGCAAGGAGTGGGACAAGGAGGAAGGTAGACAGAACGCCAGCTGTTGAGGTCAACAACCTTAGTAGTTATTATAGAGAACAAATTCCCAGCCGGTCAATTTGACCGATGTTTCGTTATAAGAGTTAATTAAAAAAAAAAAAAAAAAACGAATAAAAATATTTTTTATTAAAAGCAAAATACAATCGAATTTGATTGATGGGTTTCAAGACTGACTGAAGCCTGAAATGTGAACGTCGTGTGAGCGTGACTAAACCTATAGTGTGAATCCAAGCCCTATTATCGTTACTATTATTGTTTTCGTGTCGTCATCTAATCTGGCAATGAAAATAATAATATGAATCATCACTGCGCTAATGACGCAACTACGGATACTTTTACTACTATGATTACTACCACCATCGCCGTCTCACCCGACTTATACGAAATCAAAAATGAATGGGAAACATCGCCAATTGATAAAAGCATGTCAGAACACTTGAAGATTCTATTTTACTTACAGAGTGATAATATACAAATCACTAGTTGAAACTACTATACGTTACTGTTTGTATCCGAAGGTTAAATTCGCAAAGAAAATAATTTCACTACAAAGGAAATTTCTAATAAACGCTCGCATCACAGAGCGCGTTAATCGTCATTTTATATACCACCACTCGACTTGCTATTGGAAATCGTAGATGTCATATTTGCCATAAAGAATAATGAATTTCAGTTTGCCGATGAAAATCCAGATCAAGAACTAATCTATTAGCAATAATACAAATCGTTTCCTTAGACCATGCAGCATCCTATAGCAAAACGAATTAAATGCTGTTTAAAAAATTACTCAGTACAATTTGGCCTGTCCAAATGGGGGAAAAATATACAGTTGGGCGTCGCTGCTTTGAAGCGATCATCCTTAACTTTTTAGATAGAAATTCCGTTACGTATATTTCGGCATGAGTAATTAATACATTCGCGTTCGTATTATAATTTGGCAGCACACTCAGTATAATGCGTTAATTTTTACACGCCTATCTCTATTTTATATATCGACTTATTATTGTTTATATTCTTATCTGGTTGTTAAAATTTAATTTTTATTATACATTCCCGCTGTGTGGTAGTTATATTTCAAATATTTTTGTTTAATCTTGTTTTATACGATATCGACTGAATTTAATTTATATCTGATTTAATTCGATTCTTGCGCAATTTACTAGCGTTAGACATCTCAATGTTTAATTTGGTAATTTTGTTTTGCTGAAATATATCGCTTGATTGATTTCTCGATTGATTGGTTGATTATTATTGTTAACATAGTAAGTGTGAGTACGTTTCGTAAAGGTTAGTTAGAAATAACGAGCGGATGAAGATAATTCGTTTGCAGAAGTAATGCGAATTGATAACGAACATCAAAATTTCACTATCTAAGGCACGTCTTGAGGATGAAACAGGTACTAATCGCCGTAGCTAATATTGCAATGAAAAAAAAACAACAAAGTAACCAAGCCGCGATGAAGAATTATAAAGGTAGAATTATAAGAAATTATACAATTTTACATATATTTAGGAACGTTTGTAAATATGCATCTATATGATAGAATATAGAGGAAAAGACAAGAACCGAGTATACACGCAATGTATACTTTACGAGAATAATGTATTATCGCATTAGTTGAATCAATACTGAGATATGGTATACAGGCGTTTACAAAAAAAAAAAAATATGAAAAGAATTATCGATTAATTTTCGTTTATTTTAAATCGATAATTAACCTTTAAGGGCTACCAATAGATAGTGTAAAAATCGTATATTAGCACGAGGTGGCACGCATTCGGACGAAGAGCTACTTAAAAAGGAATACATTTAATTAATCCGATTTAAGGTTTTCCGTCTCGTAATTCTGTAGAATTATCAAGTAGAATTATTGCGGTTCAATTCAGACGATTAGATGATCTAGTTGTAGTTCTCGTTTAATTACCTATGTTACATATGATGATGTTTTCTTGCTTACATAAGGCGGCGCATCGACTAGTGTTCTCAATGTCTTATTCCGGAAACGTTATATATGAAAATCGATTGAAAATTAGTTAAATCACTAATATTTATTTTCTTATGGAAAAACGCAAAGCTTTTCGGCATTTACGCCATTATCGAGTGAAGAAGATTTTTTTTTTTTAAAATTCATCGGATTCAAATTATTATCTGGCTATTGTTTTGTAAATTTTATCTACTGATAGTTGATTGTGTTTTTCAACACGGTCATTATTAGATTTTCCGAATACTTATTTTCATTTTACTTGTAAAATTGTGTTTTTAAAAAAAAATGTTGCTTTTGTATATTTTTATATTCTATATTTTACTTTTAGACATCGTACATCGCAATAGTAAATGAAAATTTAAAATTCCACCAGTATACAACTTTTTCCAGAAAATAATATTGAAGAAAAATAAATATAAAAAAACAAATTCACTAAACAAATATATTGATGTTAAATTTCAACAATTCGAAAAATAAACAGAACAGACAAGCAGAATAAAATTTTATGGAATATATTTTCACCGTCAAATATTTTTAAGTAATTATTTTTAATTTACACTTTTAATGATTTTTCAAAAAAAATTGTTGTTCACTCGATAACGGCGTAAATGCCGAAAAGCTTTGTGTTTTTCCAGAAGAAAATAAATATCAGTGATTTAACTAAATTTCAATTGATTTTGTATAAAAAATCACTACGTTCCACATTATAAAAAATTAAAAAGTTATCTATGAAAATTGGCATTTGTTTTTGAACTACAACCACACACACAGTTTTAGTATGCATACACGAGCTAACCTGCCGCAGTAGTTTATTCGATAAAGATAGTTTTGATTTCCCATCTATAAGCCGGTACATCTGCTTGTTTTTCATATTAAGTTCGTCCGACGATGGTTAATCTTTTATCCGAGTGTAAACCCAAATATATTGCCGCGATCGCGGCAAATGTAGCCATCGATGTTTCTTCTAATACAAGCATGTCTGCCGCGTACATGAGATACAAACCTGCGGTATCCTTAACGGATTTCATTTAAAAAGGAAACAATAATTTTGTAATATCGATATGTAAAGTAATTTCGCCCGTTACGAAGTAGGCCGTCGCGCCAGATCTTATCAAAAGCCTAACCGGCATCCAGGAATACAGAATCGCCGACTTCTTCTTCGAAATATTTTTATATTTTCTGCGCTATGTATATTATTTATATATATATATAGTCATTATCATCACGGTTTTTATTTAAAGCGTTTAAATAATAACGCAGTTGTAGTAAAGATACAATTTACGTGAAATTTTTTTAATGTAGTAGTAACCATAAGTTAAGAGATTTTGAAAATTCGTCAAAAAAACAAAAAACAAAAAAGGTTTTAGCTATTGCGATAATATCGAAGCCTGCATTAACTTGCAGACTGTCAATATTAAGAAAAGTACTTTTTCTCTTTTTTCATTTAATTACTTAACGCGATACAATTTCGAACGATATTTACTTTGGATTATCTAAAACCTAAATTTATTTTTGATAACGTTTGATCTTACATAATGTTCTAAGGTAATATTGGCAATGCACAATATAAAACGCACGAGCATTAATAAAAACATCAATAAAAATTTATAATATATATATATATCGGGTGTGGCAGATACTTGTGTCGTATTGAAAATAATCATTGTCCTCTCAAATGTAATTTTTGGGTTGAGCTGGAAAAGATAAAAAAAGAAAGTAATCGATCGATTAGTGAATAAACTCCAATGCACCATTTTCATCAGATCATCATCATTATGAAATGTTGTCTCCATATCGAAGGTAGGCGACTACTTATCAATACATATTTTGTTGTACAGAGTAATAAGTAGTGTACAAGGCAATCATAATATGACGTTAGCGTAGATAGATAAACACACTGGAGAGAACTGATTGCAATCGCTTTGTTATCACGATACAATGCAGCCCGTCATGTTTTTGTAGTGTGCCATCTTATTACTAGCGCACATATGGTGTTATGCGTGGTGGTTTGCCATTGCCTTCCGCGCGATAATAATATTCGGATTATTTATATATATAAATATATATTTTTTTTATGACACTGTTTGACGTCACCGATCGTATTCGAAGTCGGTACCTTCCGTATAGAAGTCCGTACTTTAGCCACTAGGCTATTTCGACGTTTGTTCCTATTATAAAAATTAATTCTACTTCGACGTATTTTCAAATGGAACTGATGATTATTATATCGTCGACGTGGCTATCAAAATTCGTGAATTTTCTAGCGGCATTCAATGTTTCGACAGTTGGTAGTATACAATCTGAAGGTTTTATCCTCCCTCTACAGCTGAGGGCAATTTATCTTGCAGACCAATATATCCTAAAGGGCTATGAGCGAGTACCTGATAGCATATATAATAAACTCTCGCGGATTTATACTAATTGGAGATTTTCTCATCATAAAATTCCCCTCTTACCATTGAGGGCTAATTATTGGCATCCTCACATCAGTCCCTTTAAAGTATGCCTCCATTGCCTTTGAATGAATTTTTTTAGATCCAGAGGTACATATCAATGAGTTTCATTCCCTAATCGGACAGGGTAATTCTAGGATAGTTAATAGCCTTTTCAGGTCAGTTATCATGCACAAGTGGCCTAATCATTTGTTAGTTTATACAGATGGGTCTAAGAGCAATGCCTTACCCTTTACAGGCGCGACATTCTATATACCTCAACTGGCAATCACCAAATCATATCGTTTACCGAGTTTCTCCACTGTATTTATAATAGAATGATATGCAATTCTTAAAGCTTTGCAATTTGCACGAGTCAATATTACACATGTAAATGTACTTATTCTATCTGATTCATTAAGAACGCTGAATGCAATTCGAAAATCTCAATTCAAAACTAATAGAGTTATTCCGGAAATAATAGAAAATATAATGTATCTACAACAAAAGAATGTCCATGTGAAATTGACATGGATCCCAGCTCATATCGGGATAGAAAAAAAAAATGAAATTTATGATCAGGCAGCCAAAATGGGGGCCTCCTGAGGCCTACTGATCCCAGCGATTCCCTCCACATGTTTAGCCGCGTCTGCAAAGGCGGATCTGTTTCATCGCTGGAGCTCCATGTTTTGTGCGACTCGGAACAATTTCTTATAAACAAATTCAAACAAGTTTCTTTCTAATTAAGCCTCCACATTCAATACCGATCCGTAAATTTTTCCCATTTTAATTCGTATTCGGTCCGGACATAATCTGCTGCCCAGCCATCTCCACCGGATAGGGCTGGTTAGTTCCAGTACTTGCCAGTCCCCCGTTGGACTGTGGTTCGACGGCAGACATTAATCGTGTCATTTTTTCATATAGTGCACACAGAGAAACGTTAATCAAGATATTACTAGAGTTAGGTATCTTCCCTACGTACTATATTTCATACCTCCTGCTGCGAGACATGGACGCTGAAGGCTAAAATAATCAAAACTATAAAAGCCTTCGAAATGGTGGCGTTACCGTCGTATCATATCGTGGACAACAAAGAAGAAGAATAACGAAGTATCGGACATATTGATTTTTTTTTTTTTTTTTTTTTTTTGGCCTGTACCATAGGTCGCTTTGGCAATTTATATACATATTTAAAAAAAAAAAAAAAAAAAAAGATAAAGAATTGTTGAATCAAACGAAGGAAAACAGCGTAGACACATATTAAGAGGTCCGAAATATGTACTGCCGCAGAAATCACGGGAAAAGTAGCGGGAAAAAGAAAAGTAGGCAGGAGAACGATTGCTTGGCTGGATAATACTCGAAGATGGCCGTCGATGAAGGTATATTGTTTCACAAGGCCAGTGACCGAAAATTATATCAAGAAATTGTCGCCATAGTTGCTACCAACGACTGAGTAAATTGGACAAAAGAAGAAGAAGTAGATGCTTAAATAATCCTTCTGTGTTAATATGGCCTCATATATATATATATATATATATATATATATATATATATATATATATATATATATATATATATATATATATATATAAATCTAATATTATTTTGTAATTTTTACATTCATGTACAGCGTATTATCCTTATATGTCTTACCTGTCTATTTTATAACTCATTAGCGTTAGCGTTTATTTTATTCTAATTTGTATGTACAAATCGATCACTTACTATTTGCTACATCCACTCGATTTTATTATATGGAATCGAAACTAAAAACAAATCGATATGAAGCTGTAGAAATGTGGCTCCATCGAAGGATGTTGAGAATACCATGGACGATCAAAATATCAAATAAAGACGTTTTAAAGAAGACTAATACAAGCGGGATATTAAAAAATCACATTATACAAAGGAATGTATCAAATTTTGGTCACATCATTAGGGGCGAAAAATATGAAATACTCCAGATGATAATACAAGGAAAGATGGAAGGGAAGCGAAGTCCTGGAAGAAGGAAAACAGATTGGCTGCAAAATATTATAAGCTGGACAAACAAGTCTTCTCTACAGTAATTACTGACAGATGTAAGACAGCGCAAAGTCTGATCGACCGATTAGTAATAGCCTACGCTCTGTGAACAGCATGACGATGATGATATATATATATATATAACGTGCTTTATACACCGCTGTTATAAGGTCAGAAGCACGGGTAGGTAATTAGATTAGAGAAATAAGATAATGAAAGGAAATTTGTAAGCTTAGATTCAGCGGATGGAGTTATGATTTCGGTTACGAAGCAAGTCCAACAGCAAGATGATGGGTTGCGTGAGAAGGGCATGATGAGTGAATGTGAGGAATGGTAAGAATTGCAACGAATACATAGATGGTTTATCCTGTTAGCTTAAATATTTGTAAGTTTATGTATATAGAGGTCGGTAAGGAAGGAAAAAGTTAGAGAAGGACTGGTTGATCAATGCGTCAGATAGAATTATATATGGAAAGAAAAGGAACAGGCCTACATGCTGCACAGTGTATTAAAAACGGCTCATAAAGAAGAAGAAGAATATATATATATATAGAGGTAGCTTTTAAGATCAGTATGCCGGTTTTGTTATTTCCACTATTTTATATTTTTTTATTCAATTTAGACGAGTAACTGGGCGTATTTATCAAATTTAGTATACGTAGTAAGAACTGCGTATGCGTTATATTAATTGCGTTTTTATTTTTTTTTATTTTTTTATTTTTATTTTTTGGTAACATATATTTTTGATTTGTAAAAATACACTTTTTCATATATCTATTCAGCTTCGAGGCGGCCATTAAATATTTCGCTAATTTCGTATTGTCAGACGACTGTTCCTATTTTTGACATTTTAAAGACTGCCATTGTCTAACGTTCTCGGAAACGTATGATTAAAATGGAACACCGGGCACATCGGTTTGATGGAGTTGTAGCAAATAAAGCGGAAATAACGTATTCCGAAGGATGGCGTACGTTAGAGTAACGCGTCCGATCGATAAAATGGCCGAGATAAACGGCTTTGATTTTTAGCAAGGTGAATAATTATTTTACACACATTATCGTTATTATTACGATTATTATTATTATTTATCGATATAATAAAAGAATATATTCGCCTAAAAAACCTCGATGAAATAAATTTGTTGAAATAATTATCGTTTTATACGCGCAGTATTAAATCGCACGTTTTTACGAATGTTTTAAAAAATTATAATTATGCCGGGCGTTAATAATGGTATTGCTCTCTGTATTATCTTTAGTGTCAATAAATTGCGCAACACTCACGCAAAACGATTTGACTAGCCAAACACACACACATATATATATATATTTATACAAGCTGTTATAGTCAATGGCGACGTTTAGTGTGTATTGCTTTTTAACCCGTATATATTATATATATATATATATATATATATATATATATATATATATATATATATATATATATATATATATGATAAGCGTTGAATTCAATGGCAATTCATTCCTGTATTGCTTTATACGAGCAAAGGTCAATTATAGAGGCCGAATTGTTTTTTATGTAACCAGTTGAACTACGAAGGTAAGTTACTTTACACATACACACATATATATATATATATATATATATATATATATATATATATATGTGCGTATGTTGGATGGAAAGGATTGAAAGAACGACAAAGAAGGAGAATTCACGCATTCGTGTTTTAATATTATCACGTAAAACTGATAAAATTTACAAAAAAAAAAAAAAAAAAAAGATAAAGTCGGTACAATATAGGAAAATAGCTAAGATTTTTTTTATTCCGAAGTTTAATTGTTGCACAATATTTGATATTAGATTCGATGTTATTAAACTGACGATAGTCGATGTAGCTTTTTAAACGAATTAATAAATCTTCATTGAAATGATAAAATAATTTTTCTGCTAAGAATTATATATACTTATATATATATATATATATATATATATATATATATGTGGTTATAGATTTATTGAGGAGTTTTACTCTAGAATTTACGAATGATTCTGCGCTACATGAATTAAATCGGAAACATCGATTACTATAAAAATAGTATACGAATGGATATTAAGGAAAACCGTTCGGCAAACGGAAGAAAGGACAACCGTGGGAATCGACGCAGTTGTCAAAAATCATCGGACTAAATTTAGAACAGACAATTAGGCTGCTCTATAATCGTACGGCGTGACATGCAGTGATTCACTGTGTTCGGCTGGACACTCGGTAGTATTGATCTGTTTTAAAGCTATAACGGAATAGCGGTCGCTATTCCTGAATTTATGGTTGTATTATATTAAAAAACCCATTTAACCCTTAACGACAGATAAACGGTTACACGATTTAATTTTTTTTAGTTTTTCAAGAACCACGCTCTAGCTATCTACCGGTATTTCCCAGTACCTATTCAGAATTTTCGTGTCTATATTCGAAGTAAAGAGTTTATACCTCGCGTTGTAGTAGAGTTATTCTAATATAATAAATACTGGTTGTCTGTGTTTATTTTTATTTTATTTTATTTTATTTATTTATCTAATGAAGCCACGCAACAGCTAACAGCCAATTATAGTGTAGGCTTATAAATAAAGTAATACAATGAATAATTTTTCTGAATTATAAAATTAAAAGTAAAAAAAAATTAAATACAAAAAAAAATACATCGAACACATTCTCCAGTTAAACACACCAGAAAAACTCTACCGCATTCACAAGTCTCACACTCATTAAAACATACATCATTCACACAATCTTACTCAAAATAAACGGACGAATAATCTTCAACAAATTAATAAATACAATATAAACCTTAACGTATATACTACGTGTACATTAGTGAACACATATACCAAACACCCACCACATAATAAATAACAGTCTAGGACCATTGGAATAGACAACAGCGAAACTCCTCATCGCAAAATATGTTCGGGAAGCAACTTATTAAAGAAATATCTGTTATCAAAGTACTTTATGTAATCAGTATGGTCTGCTGTTCTGCGATACGACTTCCTACATTTCATTTTGAATCTAAGTTTGCGTTTTATTTCTCGTGTAAACCATGGGGGATACTTAGATCTAAAAATTGATTTTTTACGTACAACTCTATCAAGCGCACCATAAATCTTAGTAAATAATAGTGTTATCTCGCTTTCCATTGTCGTGTTTGTATAATGCGCTAGTCCTACAGGGATAATGCTTAATTCGATATAATTTTATAAAACAGTTGGGAATGGCTTTGGTAAACACCTGTAATAAAACGGAAATTGCAGACAGCAAGTACGACAAGTCCGATTTCGTTCAATGGTGTTACGGTGAAAGCCGAACTGACAGTATGGTATCACTTTATTTTCGTCAAGAATTGATTTAATTCTCCCGAGAAGGAGCTTTTCAAGTACTTTAGACAGAATCGGTAGCAGGCTAATTCGCCTGTAAAAGGACATTTCATTTTGAGGTGTTTACCAAATTTTGGAATCAATATTATTGGAAGCAAATTTCCACTGCACCGGAAAATATGCCGTACGAAATATTACGTTAAAAATGTGCTAATTTCGATACCATCGCTATCCCATCTGTTTGTCTATAATATTCTCCATCAAACACGAATGACTTGGCTTTAAGAGCCGAGTTCTAAAATGTAGCTATTTTGTTATCTATACCTCGTTTTTTTATAATATCGAGAGTATCTATAATCGGCACAAGGGTAAACAACGAGACCGCAATGATTATCTTAGGTCTCCCAACGCTTCAACGAATTGTTTAAAATTTTTTACGTACTCATTATCTGCTACGAAAGGTTTCAGGTGCTTTTCAATGTAGCCTTCCAAAAAATATGTCGGACTATTAATTGAGGATGCGATAGGTCTTAATGGGACACCTTCTTTATGTATCTTCGGTAATCCATATAGTCGAGGTAAAGTTGGTACAAACTAAAGATTTTTTCTGTAATGAACTAACTTTTTTTTGATATAGGACAGAAACTACTGACGCTACCATTTGCTTCGATGGATTACTTTTTAGCTGTATAATATAAGGACCCTGTTCCATAATCTCCTTTATTTTTTGTTTAGACTCTGTTGAATTTATAACCAGAGCCGCCATTGACTTTTGTCAGCTCTTGTACACTTCCCACTATTAATGCAATATAAACACGAAGTATATGTAACGATATGTATATACTCACATATATACGTTATTCCTCGTCTTAGCCCTTTCAGTCATACATTATAAAATCGTAACATTAAATTAAAAATTGTATAAGGGTGTTTATTATACAATATTGATTCTTCGGTGAACCTTAGATAATTTTCAATGTGCTCATATAAATATGTTTAAAATGTACACATTTCATGTACAAAAAAATTTTAACAACATTAAAATTTCATGTCCCATATGGTAAACATTAAAGTTTAAATGTAACTTTCCTCAATATATTATCGCTTGTTTACTGTTCGCGTATAATTGATTATTCAATTATAAATTCTTGGGTGTACAGCTGGACTTGATAACACACACGTATATATGAATTAAAAATAACGGTAATAGCTACTATTAGTTTGCGGGACAATTTTTTGTAACTGCCCCACGAAGCAATAGTAGTTAATACTGTTATTTTTAATTCGTGTATACGTCTGTGCTATTTCCTACGCTTTGGAGAGTATCGATAACTATGTCACTTGCGAAACCTGGCAACGATGCTTCCTTACCCCGAAACAAACGACCAGTCAGCCTTTTCAGCAACATTAGCAAGGTATTCGAAAAAATATTATCAGTACGATTAAGGTTATCGACGAAAATCATCAAATACTTAGTGATCATCAGTTTGGTTTTCGAGCAAAACTAGGCACCACCTTATAGTACTTTGTGCACGAACATTTCACATATATATATATATGTGTGTGTGTGTTTGTGTATAATATGGCACATGCATACATGCAGGATGTGGTTACACATGATGATGTGTTGCGTTGTATTTAGTAAAATGTAATTTTATTCTACGCTACGTTTGAAAATTAATGTATTCTCTGAAAATATAGGAGAATTGTTTTGTTTCTTACATATTTTAAACTACACACTACAAAATCAGAATAGTAAATCCTGTCGACTTATTAATAGTAAATACACAATGTTTGTCCAACCACTGTAGTGTATTGTTCGTTAAACGAAAAATAATTTAAAAAAAAAAATTAAAAAAAAAATTAAATATGTTAAACGAACGTAAGATCTGTACGTTAATTACGTATAATTGACAATGAACTAGTTCGTGAAAATAAACTATTTTAAAAACAACACTCATTAACTGGTTGAACGATATGAAATATCTCAAGCAAATGCCCGTGAACTAAGTAATATAAATGAACCGTTTCAAGTAAATAATCATTAGCTAGGTCATTCGAATAAATTGTTTCACATAAATTGCCGCGTACTAGTTTAGCGTGTTTTAAAATAAACATTTTGACTGTATTTTCCGTTTTATTCATTACTATTATCTATAGTATTGTACACGGTTTATATTCTGTACGTATATTAACATATTACATACATATACATAAGGAAATTCCGAAAAATTCACCCGCATTAAATATTCGTTGTGTTGTCACATTATGGCGATGCAGAGAATTTACCGTTTGTGGAATTTTTAAAACCCGAAATTATTTCCGGCGCTCAAATTTATAATACGTAAAACTTAAGTATGTGAAACCAAAATAAATAACGGTCGAAGCCTGTTGATCGCCAAATTCGCATGTACGCGTTTAAGAGAGAAAGAAAATATTTTTCAAAATTATTAAAAATCTAAAAATAATTTCGACGCTACTGCACGAAGGGGGACATTGAATGGGTCGACAAAATAAAGTGTGTTGTTTAAACGCCTACATTTTTCTTCAAATTTAAAATCGAAATAATATAATCGGATTGTTCCCATCGTAAGTTATTTTTACGTAGAAAATGGGCTAACATTTAGTGCACTACTAATTAATATGCGACGTAGGAGCGCAGTGGCCCGCCGACTTTTCCGTGATAATTAAAAGTTATATGATGATGATGATCATAAATTTTTATGTTGCGAGAGAGGATAGAACACTCAACTAATGTATATATATATATATATCATCTACATCTAACTATATACCTATTTATCTATATTAATATATATATATATACAAATGTACGGCGGCTTTCCGTCTAATCACCGAAGTTAAGCAACGGTACTTGGATGGCTGACCGCCGGCTCAGTGTGTTGTGTGTTGTTGGTATCTCCTAATTTGCCTGGCCTGCACGGTAGATTAGGCTATTTTCTCCCCAATTTATTGATTGGGTAGACCTACGTCCAGCAGTGGACCGATATAGGTTAAAAAAAAATATATATATATATATCACGATCACGATAAGCCTTTATCTATCTACTCCTGAATGAAGGCTTTCCCCAACGTCTTCCAACCACTTCTGTCCTGTGCTTTCCTCAAACAATTTTTCCCAGCTACCTTTGCTATATCATTGTGCCACCTCGTCATTGGCCTTCCCTATTTTCTTTTTCTGTCCATCGGCCACCACTGTGTAAAATCCGCTTTGACCATCTACTATCTTCTCTTCGAGCAATGTGGCCAGCCCAATTCCATTTTGTTGTAGCCATTCGCTCCACTGCATCATCCAACCGTGTTTGTTCCCGTATCCATGTATTCTTTTTACGATCCAATAATCTTATATCCAGCATCATTCTCTCATGTGCTGTCTGAGCTTTTCTTATCCTTTTTAAATTTGTTTTTGTATACGGCCATGTTTCCGAACCATATACAAGAATCGAAAGTACACATTTGTTATATAATTTACGTTTCAGATTAATCGGTATTATTGATGCGTAATTTTACAACACACGATAGTGATATTCTTCTTGTCATTTCTGCTTTGATTGTCTTTATTTGTAGTGATTTTTTGACACCTAGGTATATATAACTGTTTACTTGCTCTATCTGTTACGATTTTACTGCTATTTGTACACTTTTTTCTATGTTGGTCATTATTTTTCTTTTATGTAAATTTATTTTCAGTCCTATTTTGTTCGAGTGTACATTTAAATCTGTTATCATCGTCTGTATGCACTTCCGCTCACTAGAACTATATCGTCCGCGAATCTGAGGTGATTCAAATATTCACCGTCTATTCTAATACCGGTTTTAGTCCAATTCAAGTTTTTAAACACGATATCCAAAGCGCGGATAAATAATTTCGGTGAGATGGTATCTCCATGTCTAACACCTCTTTTTATTGGGATCTTTTTCGTTTTATTCCATAAATTTATTTGTATAAGGACTACTTCAGCTTCCATCCATGTAGTTGGTATCTTAACTTCTTCGAAACACCGATTGAAAAGTTGACAAATTGCAATAACTATCGTGTCACCACTATATTTAATCATCTCCGCTAGGACTCTATCTGTTTCGGGGGCTTCGTTGTTTTTTATTATTTCATCTTTCGCTATTTCAGGAATTTCTTCAATATTTTTATCTACAGCTTCTTTACTCCTATTTACGACCATATGAGGCTGTATCTTTGTATTAGCACTTATTATTTTTGTTAGTATTCTATTTCCGCAGTACACAATGCCTTTCTGAATATCTTCGGACCCCCTATTGTTTTCAATAGTTTCCTGTACGGGTTTTGAAATTCCTGATATCATTTCTCATTTTCTTTCTTATTGTTTTAATTCTGCCCACTGAATCAAATTTTTATCCCTGTCTACTTTTAAAATTCTTCGTTCTTTTAACAGTGATTCAGTGTCGGCACTTAATTTGTTATTTAATATTTTAATTTTCGGTGCTACTTTAATTGCACACTTCTTCATTGTTTCCGCTATAAACCTCGCTTCATCTTCAATCGTTGCTGTTGGTTTTTTTAATAGTGCATAAGTCTTTCTGGTATTATTCTAGTTTTTTAGAATTTTCGGGTCTACATTCACTGGCATCTGTTTCGATTTATATTTTATAGCTTGCTTCAAATTGATTTTTAGTTTGGCTCTTACCAATCTGTGATCACTGCCTGCATTTACAACGCTTAGTACTGCGACATCTTGTATTATTATGTAGTTTATTCGAAATTATGAAATATCGATTTCGTTTTTATGTTTGTAATCAGGGCTTCTCCATGTCCATTTTCTTTTTCGTTTCTTTTTAAAGAATGTATTCATGGCATAGAGTTTATTCATTTCGAGCAAGCTGGGCTAACATATCTCCCCTTTCATTCCGTACTTCCCAATTGCTGTTTCCTTTTCGTGTCTGAACGTGTGCCAATATTGGCATTAAAATCGCCGATCATAATAACATACTGGCATTTGTCTCGGTTTAAACTATCCCGTATTTCTTCGTATAATTTTTGTACTTCTTCGTGAGTTTCTGTTGGTGCATATATTTGAACAACTTTCAGTTTCTGTTTATTATTTATTTGTATCACAAGGTATGCAACTCTATCCGGTATTCCGACATATTTTTCTACATTGTCAGACCACTTCTTGTTTATCAGAAATCCTACTCCATTTAATTTATCCTGCCCCATGTGATACAGTATAGGTTGTGATCGCAATTTTGTTACACTTTCACCTAGTCTTCTCACCTCGCTCAATCCAAGTATATCCCATTTGATGTTAGCAACTTCTTCTTCTAATTCAATTAGTTTATCTTCCGTTGATAGAATTCTGAAATTATATGTACCTATGCACATCTGATAAATATTTTGGTCATATCCAGGGTGTTTTTTGTCACATTTGGGAGGTTTGCTCTTCTGTTTATATTTGTACTAGGCGGTGAAGGAGCTGGTGTCATATCCGGTTGCCCATTATGACCTTGGCTGTTACGGCCTTTCCTTATTCTTACTGTCATATTGGGATAAAATAAAGTTTAATCTTCCGTGTTGGCCGGGAAAATTGGAAGATACATTTTATCCCTGCTGCCCCACGTTATTTATCATGTAGCTGTATATACTCTTCTGTTGTATTATTATTGTAATTATTATCATTATCTGTTAATTTGTTCGTTTATTTATCACTTTTAAAATTTTTTCCTTCTAATTTATATAAGTAGAATTATTGTAGGAGCAGAGATGGTAAAGCCATGTTATTCTGCTCCTGATTTTAAGGGTTTACTCCATTAGCCTTACACCCGAACCACAAGGCAGCGGTTTGTTACTGAGGAGATAACAGTGTAAGGTTTTTACGGCGACCTAAACCCGCCGAGAGAGTGACAGTCATAAGATTTATGCAGACTTTTATGACCAGTTTCTCAAGCTGATCATCTGCATCCTCGTGTCTCCTGTCCTGTCACTACTGGAATCACCTGCTTGAGATTTTCCACCAGTAGAGCCACTCTTGGTCCGCGACTGCTTATTTGACTAATTATTCGCAGCTAACCTACGTATCTGTAGGCCGTTCTACTATCCGCCACCAAGCGTTCCTTGAAGATACATACATACACACACATATATATATATACACGTATATATGTATATAATCCTATATCGGTCCACTGCTGGTTCTCTCCCAATCTCTTCCATTCGTTTTAGTTCTGAGCTATCTGAATATTGTCCCTCCCTGTTATTTGAGTTATATCGTCATCATGCCAATCATTCCAACACTCGTTTTGTCCGTCTATCTATACGTGTCCTGTCCAGGTTTATTCCAGCTATCTGTTCTAGACCGTCTTACAAAGTCCAAGTTTTTCCGTATCCGAGTATTTCGCTTCCGGTCGGACCGTCTTATATTTAATATGAATCTTTCCTACGTCGTCTTTGTACCATTTATTATCTTTCTAATATTTGTTTTTGTGAAAGTCCACGTGTGTGAGCTACGTGTGATAACCGGCATAACGCACTGATTGTATAGTTTCCGCTTTCTAAACATGTCGGTATTTCGATCTTTATAAATTTTTATACATTGCGAAGTGAGTTTTTTTATTCAACCATAATCTTTATAAATTTTTATATTTTGCAAAATTATTGAAAACTTAAATTTATATTTCTAGATTTTTCCACCGACGATCGATTCGTGTAATAAATCCTCGTTCAGTTTTGACAAAATATCGATTCTAATTATACAAAAAAAAAAGATATTTTTCTCACAACCGTCGACTTATTTATTTAACGAATCAATAAAGGCTGGGGCATCTTTCCTCGAATATTAAAGTTAACCCTTTCAGACACGATGTTCATTTTACGGCACGTGAAATTTTAATGTTAACGAAATTGGTTATTTTCCAGCTGATGTGAAATCGATTTTTTGAATAAACACAATGAAAATTATCTAGAGATATCTAAAAAGCTGTTGTTCTATAATAAATAACCTGTATAAAATTTCTTGAATTTTGTGTCAAAATTTCATGTACCACTGAAAGTATTAACTATCGCAACGTCGGTATATAAAACACGTGATAAAACGGATATTTCAAATTATACACCAGTTTCGACTTTCTCTAAGATATTTGAAAAGTATGTAAAGATGATCATGCTAAGGTTTCGTTTTGACTGTAAATTTTTCAGTGCTAATCAGTACGGGTTTTTACCAGGCAATGCGACGAATGATATTTTGTGTTTTTTTTTTTTTTTTTTTGAAATCGTATGTATTGAGCAACATTTAGAACACGGTCGTTTCGTAGCTGCTGTATTTATTTTAATGCGCGGAAAGGGTTTCGATGTTTTAGATCATCGTATTTTGTTCAAAAAATTGTATTCGTGCGGATTTAGGGATAATATGCATCGAATTTCATCTCCAAAGTATATAGAAAGCGTGTGAGTAAAATAGGGAAAGTTCTTAGTCGAGCTTCCGAGCTCGGATAACATGGCAGTATACTAGGACCATATTTATTTTTGATATTTGAATATTTCGGGCAGAATAATTAAGTTATGCGGATGATAATACAGCAATAGTCGTAGATTCCGGATTTCCTAGTTGTAAATCCTGAAAACCAAATATTTAATACATACTTATCAAACGTCTAATCTATTTGAAAATATGAAAATACGTCTAGGTATAATCGTTATGTTATACAGAGAGCGTGCGAAATCATAAATATTTATGGATTATTTTTAATTTCAAATTAACACGGGATAAGCAGTAGCGATGTGCCGTTCTATAAGCCGCATAGGTTAAGCGTCTGACTCGGAGCAACCTTGTTGATACCGTGTTACACTCGTAAGACAAATTAGAACGCTATCGCAGCCACGGTGCGAGTTATCATGCGTATGAAATAAAAAGTTGAAAGAGTGCGCCAAAGAAGGCAGCTCTGAAAGAATAAGCTGATGGACAACGCTAAAGAAGGCAGTTCTTTAGTCACCTCTAGAACATCCAATAGCTAAAGACTAGTATGACATATATTTAGCGCTGTCTCGACTAGTTCTGTACCGCTAAGTAATGCTGAAAGCAGTTCAAGTGGTACAGACTGATATAGTCGGTAGCGTGAGCACCGTGATGATTTTTAGTGAGTAGGAATCTTACAAATCAGGCGTTTGGAACATAAAAAAAAACGGAATTTCATGAATTTATTTCTATATTATCTTTAGTATGATTACAATTTTAACGTTATAATTTATTATATGTTTTAATAAATACATATTTAATATTGTAGCATTTCGCGTAATATTTTAAATAAACTGATTTAATTATTATCATTATAACGCGAAAGCTTATCAAATAATGTAAACTCGTGTATTTCCAGCGAAAAACGGCTATGAAAGAGAATCCGATTGCGTATAGTGCTCGACCACGATAAAGTTTTGTACAGAAATCAGATTAGATAATATAAAACGTTATTGCGATAACAAACGTTGAAGACGATTAACGGAAAACCCATTTTGCAACTAGAGTAAATAGGCGAATTAATCAGTTATTATTATTATTATTATTATTATTTTGAAACGAAGGGGTTTTAGGGATCCTTAGTTTTGTAATGACTTGGTACACGTATAGGGTTCATTCCTAGAATACTTGTACACGTCGGAATTGATTGGGGGCTAGGATATAAATTGCTGTGTCTTACTTCACCGAACAGGATAAAAAATTTAAAAAAACGCGACAATTTTTATTACACCTTTCGAAATTTTACTTATCAGTTTATTGGTCGAAATTTCACTGTTGTAATAGCGGTAGTGTTGATTAGGTTATTATAGTTATTGTTTTATTTTAAAAATTAATATAATAATAAAAGAAATCGTTATTTAAAAAAAAACAAACGGGCTTATTGTTTCTAGGTTAGTTAGAAGTATGATTTGAAAAAAGAAGAATAGACTCACCACCCGACTATGTTATAAGTCGGCAATAATTACATTTAGATCAGCTAATTAACTCCCGATATGGCTATTCATCGGTTACATGGAGCAGAAACAATTTCCTTATAAGTGTATTTTTAAAATTGTTTAACTTGTTGAATTTTTTTTTTTAAATATTAACCGTTGATTATTATTTACTTCTTTTTCTTCACTTTCCCATTATTCTAGTCCCATACTTGATCATTTTCTATCTATAGAACGTTCGAAAATGGTTTCCGTGCATTTTTAACTTCTTAACTCGTTCAAAATAGCTATTTTTAATATTTCCGGAAAAAAGAAATCGCGAAAATTGGGCTGTACATTCTACGAATCTACCAATTTTAGTAAAGGGACTGAATTATAGAACGTAGAGTTTAATTTTTTGGTTCTGTTTTTTTTTTTTTTAAATTTTTAGATATCTTTACAACCTACCTAACGTGATACTGTGTACTTACCAACTCATATTGCTATAAACTAGGACAAATTCTCTAGAAACATCCCTCTGTCTGGAAATAGATGTAAAGTCTGAAGATGAAGAAGGGATAATATATTATACGGAGGATCGTTACGAGAAGCCCGCAAACATTTAAGATGCAGTTCCGAATTAAAAAAAAATAACCTATCTCGAACGTGATGGTTAATTTGAAAATCGAGCTGAAAAAGACTCGTTACGTATAATTTGTTGAAAACGCGTTTATTAATTTATTTTTAAGACAGATGAACAGAATAAGATTCAACAAGGTTGTACGATAAGTCTGAAAAAACGACTGAATTTACAAACAGCTCATAGATACACACACATACATACATACATATATATATATATATATATATATATATCGTCGTCTAGCGTACTCGTTTCCGAGTTTTGCCGTCGTATCTATTTATGTTTACGTCTATTATGCGATATTAGTCCTATTTTGTGACTTGTTACAAAGCTACACAATGAACATTTGAAAACCATTTGGGGGCACGGTACTATTGTTATCCGCTGCTATCGGCTTCAATTTTCTTCTTTTAATGTATCTTCTTCCTTGCATTACTTGCTGGATTACTGATACCCGTTGCTTACCATCCAATGCCACCTTTTCCCAGCGGTCAGTAGTTGATTTAATTCCTGCCCTTTTCAAATCTTCAGAAATAACATCTTTGTAGCGCCAACGAGGACGGCCTAGCGGCCTTTTATCATTTTTTAATACGCCGTATAAAATCTTTTTCGGTATCCGATCCTCGTCCATTCTGATTACGTGCCCTATCCATTTGACTCGCTTTTCGGCTAGCATTTGTCCCACCGAAGCGGACGATGTTTTCAGTATATACTCGTTTGAGAGACCATCCAATTAAACCTCAAAAAGATTTCTGAGGAATCTCAAGTGCAGGGTTTCCAGTCGTTTTTCTATTAGCCACGTCTCGCTTCCGTATAGCATGATCGGAACCAACACTGCTCTGTATACTGCCATCTTTGTTGATACTGATAGATCTCTTAAATACTCTCCGCGATAATCTATTATACGCCGCGCTAACATTCATTACGCGCGCGGAAATTTCGTAATCGAGAGGCAAATCTTTGCTGACAACACTAAGGAGGTATTTAAATGTACTGACTGAGTGAAGATTGCAGCCATTCAGTTTAAAATCAGCTGTTTCACTATTGATTTGATTTACTTCCGTTTTATTTTGATTTATTACAAGTCCAAAATCTGCATTATATATATATATATATATATATATATATATATATATATATATATATATATATATAATAAATAAGCATAATCAGATAATAACAAATTACTAATTCAATTTTTCAAAAAAAGTTACTAATTCGATGTTTTAAATCTGAATCCGACTAATTATTCGGTATGATTTTTCTTCATAGGTTTTTCACCGGAGGAACACATACGCGATATACATCGGCTAACGTAAAAAATACGAATAAATCGATTATTAAATTAACTATTAATTCTGACTGTTCTAAAGACTAAAACGAATAATAAGCCAATAAACAATATTCCAATTTAAAAGAACACTTGAAAAGAAATACGAACTTGATTACATACAAAAAATGTAGATAAAATACGAAATAATTTGTAATAAGTTTATAATTAGTACTTTACTTAATTAATATTGTAAATTATTATACGTTATTTAATCCATCTACAGCTTTCTGCGACTAAAAACAAATCTTGTATGCTATCCCGTTATTTTTTGTTCGCTAATAGTTATCGGTATATTAATCATAGGTTCTAATCAATTGTTCCCCGTTTACAATGATAAGAAAAACTTTTCAATAATATAGAATCATACACAATGTATTAGTTTATCTGCTGTACATTTATTCGTGAAAAATAGGAAATGCAAATTTAACTTTTTTTTAAATCTCAGTTTTTTTCCAACGTGAGGAATTTAATTTTAGAAATTAAATTCATTCGAGTACTTGATTAGAATTGTATTATTTTAATATTCCATTTTGTTATTTGTATCGCTAATTCGGAATTAATACTTATATATATATATATATATATATATATATATATATATATATATATATATATATATATATTACACACGTGTCAAATCAATGATTTAATTATATTGACATAATATCATCTATATTTTAATATTTTGTTTACTTATACGAATACATTCTAATTTTGAAAAATATACTTTTAAAAGTAATGAATTTTACACCATTAGTGAAAAGTTGCGGTTATTTAAATTATAATAAACACCTTAAATTATATTAGTAGTCGATAAAAACGGAAACGCACATTTTATTACAGAATCGAGAAAAATTAATAATTTATAAACCGACTAAAAATTAATTGTTAGTAATCTACTAACACGATATTACACGTATTCGATAAACGAATAACGAATAGTAACTATCTAAAGCTACTAACAAAAAGATTATTTTCATCGTTTCAGCGAAACCGACTTAATAACTGACTGCTTTGAACCGACTAATAAGTCGATAAACGACTATTTCATTTACCAAAAGAAAAAATCATTCGATTTTATTATTTGTATTTTTGTATAATTTTTCATCGAAACAATTTGTAAGTTATTCCTTATTACTTTTCAAATGTTGTTGCACTTTTTGCTACATTTGAAAGATCATCGTATATTATTATTTTATATATATATTTTGTTCTTTTAATAAACCCGTTGCCAGTTATGATAAAAACGCAAAATATTAACAGTTATTTAGACTAAAATTATATACTATAATTAATTGAAAATCATTAACGATTTATAATTAGTATATTACACGGTGACGTTGCATACGAGGAAAACATATTTAATATATCTGTTACGTGAAACAAATGCGACATAAAAAATAAATCGATTAATCGATCGTAAAGACGACAATACTAATTAGACGATTATAAGAATTAGACGATTATAAGAATTAGTCGATTGTGGTCGTGATATTTTCTTTATTGACGAACTGGTCCATCTGAGCTTTCGTCGATAATTAAATTGTGTAGAATTTTTCTAAAAAATAAAATCGATAACGATATAGCTTAAACCAACTCCGATCGCACTTGTACCGAGAGAATAATTTTTTTTTGTTTGAATTTTTTTAATTATTATTATTATCCAATTTCGAGAACCATCTTCTTTTTGCAACTACGCTACTGCGACGACGGTCAATATTAAAATTAGTTTTATATTAACGGTTATAACACGTTCGGGTATCTTATTCGTAATTTACGAGTGATTTTTCATTAGGTATTTTAAAAATAGATCGCACTAACGGACTTTGTTTTCTAAATTACATTTTAAAAAATCCCGCGAGCCGGGTCAAAAAGAAAGAAAAAAACAGTTTTTTTTTTAAATTTCGAAAGATGCCGTATAAAATTATTCGATAATTTGCGAAAATTTTAGAGCTCTGTCGATGATTTAATTTCATCATTCGGAGATCTAGTTTTAAAATTTTACGCCAACCGGAGCGGTGACGCCTAAAAAAAAAGCTTCACGCGAAGAAGAACATACTGTAAAATGTACAACTCTTTAACTCTTTTACCGGTCTCGATATATTAATTTTTAATATATATATATTTAATATAATTGATTACATTATTATATTTATTAAAATGCGTTTAATTTTTAAATATCGTAAACATTTTATCACAATTAAAATTTTATCCATATATTTTTTTTACGTATGAAAACACTCTGGTCCTTACAGAGATATAAAAACGCTAATTAGTTTCCCGAATATATTAATTTTTAACATTTAAAAAAAAAAAAAAGATTTCATCGCATTATTATATTTATTAATGCGCTTAATTTTTAAATATCGTAAAAATTTTGTTATAATTAAAAATTTACGCATTTTCGTTATGAAATACCGGACCTAACGGAGACATACATATATATATATATATATATATATATATATATATCCCTTTACCGTTATCTTTCGCAGAAAAACAAATAAAAAAACCATTATATATCGGCTAATATTTCGAACAGTAACCGCGTAATATAAAACTCGATTATAGATATCTTCACGTTATTACATAATAAAGAACGAATTATTAATTTCTTCATTACTTGAAAAAAAGATATAATAAAATACGTGTAAAAGTGGAAAATGAAAAAAATTACCGAGAAAACTTGCTCGGAAAATTGAAAAGAAAAAATATCAGAAAAATCTCAATATTTTTAATCGCACATTTCAATACGACCATCGATAAATAACGCTAAATTCGTATTACGAAAATATTTTCAATTAGTACAGACGCGCCGAAATTATAATTAACCCTTTTAGTTATAAAATCGTAACATTAAATTATCAATTTTATAGTGGTATTTATTATTCAGCACTGCTTCTTGGGTGCCCGTTTAAATAATTTTCAATGTATTTATATAAATATTTTTAAAATGGAGAGACTTTTCGTCTATAAAAATTTTTGTCGACATTAAATTTCATAAATCACTTATAGAGGACATTGTGACTGAAAGGGTTTTAACGACTCGGACCATTGAAAACAACATTTTAAAAGGTTATTTCACAGCGATTGGGACCGAAAAGGTGTTTGTCTTCATTTGTCAGTTTCATTTCAATCGTTTCAATCATACGTGAAAATTACACGACTGCTTATCGTATTATAACGTTGCTTAGATAGATCATTTTTAATGTTTTTACGTAAATATAATTAGAATCGAGAAGTCATTTCGCGGTTAACCGGAAAATACATATATATATATATATATATATATATATATATATAATTTTGTTATTGTAGCGTTTGTTGTATTATTTCGACTAATTCTCTTTTTTCCTTTTACCACTCCTCACTCTATGTATAAATTTAAGTCGCGTAACTCAGTTTTAATATCAAGTTATTCTCGTATACCTGGTTAAAAAATCGATCAAAGCGAGCGAGCCGGAGTAGGTGAGTGCCGGGTAGTTTATTTATTATTATTGTTTTTTTTTAAGTAATCTGCTAAAGTTAGCGTTAAATATCACGTATGACCGTGCATATATATCTATTCATTTAGTATAGAGTAAGGTGTTCTCCGCTTAATTATATAAAGACAAATATATGGCATATTTCTCAGAAATGAATATACGTAATGTGAAAGTAGTCCAATAACTTACCTTTCACGATTCGTAAGTTCTTCGTCCATATCGCCCCTGGTGAAATTCGATAAATAAAATCACAATTGTAATTGCGAGAAAAAAAAGTACTTTATTTAAATTTTTTTTTTCAAATTTGCCTTCCGGTAGGTATGTAGACACGCACGTCGCGACAACGATACTCGGATTAAACGACTCGCGTATAATAGATTTAACGTTGAAGCGAACTTGCAATCGAAATATATTGACGTAAAAGTTGGTAAAGCTGCGCTGTTTTATAACAACAACGGATATTAGAAGGTCTCATCATGCGCGCCCGCTCCCCGCCTGCAAGAGCCTACGGTTTCTAACCGCGACCGGGCAAAAACACAACGACGGTAAAACAAGCTTTCATTCTAGACGAGATAATGATAATAATAAGGTTAAAATAAACACGCCCGAAAGATAGCGCCACTACCGGACGAGCGATTTATTAGCAAGGACTAACGTAATAGTAACGATAATAATAATAATAATAATAAATAATAATAATAATAATAATTAATATTATTATTATTATTACCGTTCATCGTTATCACCATCGAATAATAATAATAATAATAATAATAATAACCGTAATAAGAATAGTTAAAATTATAATGAAATAATAATAATAATAAAAATAATAAATAATAATAATAATAAAAAAAATAATAAATAATAATAATAATAATAAAAATAATAACAATAATAATAAATATTAGTAATAATTAGTAATAATAAAAACTATTAATTACTAATTACTAATTAATTATCATTATAATTAATAATGATAATGATTCAAATTAAATTCAAATCAAATTTATTTCACATTAATTATTAAAACATTTCCAACATTGCATACAGCGACATAATAGATTTATGAATACAACATCAATCCGCAAATACGCAATATTGCGCAAGAAGCGGTTGGAAAACAAAAATAGATTGTAAGTATGGTTAAATAATAAATACCAAAGGTTACGATGAAATACGGATATAGATATACATAGAAAAAATTTCATATATAAAACTCAACATAGACACGTCACTCCATAACTGCCTATATTTATATTCGTCATTAACAGTAAATAAAAAAAACGACTAATAATGAATAAAATGCAACACCTTAAACAATTTCATAGAAAACGCGTGTTCTACGAAACTCTACATAAAAAGTTTACATTCGTACATACTTAAAAAGCCAAATAATGGAATATGTACATTGCATATATATATATATAATGTAACAATCCTACTTGTTACATTATTAGTAGCGGTAAGAGATGATTAAAGTTTATCAATTAAAATATTAAAATTAAAATTTATAACCAAAAATTACAAAGATTGAGAAATACGTATGATGATGATGATAATAATAATAATATTATATTAAATAATATATTACGAAATATAAGAAAGAACGTACATAAATGTATACGTGTTTACGTATATACCATATGGGTTATATGTAGACACAGTGACCGTGACTTTTTGAAAAAGATGAAATTTAATAATATTATATATATATATATATTATTATTATTTCGAATGAGCCACTAATGGACTACGTTATCAACTTGCCATTTTTCTTCCTTTTTTTCCATACTGCTTTCATCCTTTCACTGTGTCTTTTTTTTCGTTCTTCGGTCCACAAAGTGCCAGTTCTTCTTCCTTGCTTTTCCGCGAATTCTTTACAATTAAATAGTTTCTTCTTTAATATAACTCGCTGTTCTACATCTTCAGGCATAATATTCAGTTCCGCCATGTCATTTTTAGTTTCTGTATACCATGTATCGTTCATTTTTAGTTTTCGCATGTACTTAAATAATCTTCCGATGAGCCTACTGTCCTCCATCCGTTGCATATGTCCATAAAATCGTATTCTTCTTTTCCGGATCGCTGCAGTAATTTTTTCCACATGTTGATATATTTCTCGATTACTTCGTTTTATATATTTTTCACCTTGTTTCACTGGTCCTATTATTCTTCTTACGATTTTTCTTTCTGCGATTTCAAGCTGTTCATTTCATCTTTTTTGGTTCATTTTTAGGCTCTCCGCTGCATATAATGCCTCTGGTCTGATCACCGTTGTGTAGTGTCGCAGTTTAGCATTTCTTGATAAAAATTTCTTATTATATATTTCTTTTGTTAAATAAAACACTGCTTTCATTCGATCGATCCTGTATTTGATTGCTTCTTTTTCTGATGCATTCTGCTCGATGAATTCTCCCAGATATTTGAATTTATTAACTCTTAACACTTGACCAAACTTAGTTTTTATTTTATCAGGAGCGGCTGTAATATTTGTTATAAATTTGGTTTTTTCGAAGGAAATTTGTAGACCAGCTTTATCCGCTTGTTCTTTTAATAATTCTATCTGCCGCTTTGCTGTCTCTGTAGATTCTGCTATTATTGCCAGATCATCTGCAAAAGCTAAACAGTCTATTAGTAAATTGTCCCTCTTGTATCCTAATCTAATATTCCCAGTGATTTTTTCATCACTCATAGCTTTTCTCCATTCCCTTATAACTTTTTCAAGTGTGCAGTTAAAGAGTAAAGGTGACAGTCCATCCCCCTGTCTAACTCCCGTTTTTATTTCGAACAGTCTGGATATTTCACCTCTAAATTTCACTTTAGCGTATGTGTTTGTTAACGTTTTTCTTATTAAACTTGTGGTTTTTTTCATCTAGACCAAATTCTTTGAGGACATTAAACAATACTGTTCTATCTACTGAATCAAAGCTTTTTTAAAATCAATAAACATTATTACAAATACAACATTATATATATATATATATATATATATATAATATAGCAAGTGCAGACAAAAGAGGTGAAAATAGACCTGATAAAATGGGATTCTTCAGTCTTTTCGTCGAAGATTAAAAGAAACAGTTTCGAATTTTCTAATTGGCTAATTCCAAAAGAGAAATCGGAGTGTTTCGCCGAAATAATGAATTTAGGCCGTTGCTAGAACCATATACAAGCGCCAAAAACAAAAGTAGAATTTGTGGAAGTGCAGGTATTTATATGTTACTGCTGGCCACCGTACTAATAATAATAAATAATTATAAATATATATATATATATATATATATATATATATATATATATATATATGTATATACTTAAAATATAAGAAATGACAAAACTTTTCCTTAGTCGAACTATTAGTTTTTTTGTTCATAAAAACGACAAAGTTCATTGAGGAAGAGAAAAATCTATAGAAAATATACCGAATAATAATAATAATAATAATAATAATAAGAGACCTAAGTTGTTAGAAAAGTTAGTAGATCAGTTAAGTCAGTTTAGTTTAGCTGAGGCTCAACTCGCGGCTAGAACGGATCGTCGGGATTTCGATCACGAACTTGGGATCATTTCCATCCAGGTCACCAAGTTTCCGACAAGTAGGGGAAAGTTCCGTTAGTTATAAAAATAACTAATAAAATTCCGGTACGTATTTAAAAAAAATAATAAATAGTAATAATATAAACGCATCCGAAAATCGTGCGCATTAAGGTATATTAAGAAGAATTCGTAATTTGTTTTTTTCTATCATTCGTGAATACAATAAATTTTAATAAAAGAAAAAAACCGTTTTTTTTTTCACTTTTTGCGAATGAAGGTGCGTATTCGTAATTTTAAATACACACTTCCGAAGGAAATAGAAAATGTTGAAAGAAAGGATGACAAGAGTGGCACTAATATTGCTATAAGTTTTAATCCGATCAGTATAAACTGTAAACGATTGGATCACTTTTGTGCTATAAAAGAAATAAGAAGGGAATTATTGTTTTTTAAAAAAGTCAAAAGAACCTGAGTCAATATCATGTACTATATTATTATAATTTTAAGGTAAATCAAAGAAGAAAAAGCAAATGAAGGTATAAGTAATATCTGAAAAGATGAAATGAAAAAAAGAACGTCGGTTAAGACTGAACCCCCAACTATGGAAAAAATCGAGGAGAGAATGGTACAAGTGAGGAGCTGCAGCAGAGAAACTATTGAGAATGAATTTGATTACGAGATACTTTCAGTGGAGAGAACGAGAAGGAACTTTTGCTCCTACCTCCAGAGCAAATACAGAAGTGTTGGTAAGCGCATCCAAAGCTATAAACAGAGATTGTGTAAAGTATTCAAGCAAGAGAGGTATTGAACCAAAGCATTGTCATAAAGGAAGCGACCACAGTTCGGTATTCATCTAATAAGATATTTATACGGACAAGTATGAGAGGGTCGCTACAACATGGAAAATGGAGCAGATACCTTAACGTATCGACGTATTTAGAGATTTTGTAATAAAGAACTTTTATGTATATTGGCCGAGTGAGTTTAGAGTCAAGAATAAAACCTCCGTATCAATAAGGATGGAAGATTATATACTGCGATTGTAAGTGGTTAGGTTATTAAAAGTATGATTTATTTTGCCTGTAGGAAAATACTATTGATATACTAAATAAGGTAAAAGCGATATTAGAAATTATCTTAATTGACCGACAATAATGTGTTATTAATGTTATGAATAGCTGACGCCAATTGCGACTCAATGCAGTAAATGGCGATATCATCGGCACAGGATAAGATGTTTATTTATTTGTCAAAATTGCGCTACAAAATTGAAATACGTATATGTTAAAAAAGAATGGGCTAAGTACTGAACCGAAATTAGATGCAGAACGTTTGAAAATAAGTGAACGAAGGAAGACCCTATTTAACGAGTGCTTCGTGTAATCATTGAATGGGAATTGAAGCAAAAGTTTTTTTAATGTCGAGAAAACAAGTGACAATACATTTTTTTTTACAAGAAAGTCTGGTGTATATCTGCAATAAGGTGAGAAATACAGTTGAGAGTGCTAATATTATTATGGAATCCACACATCCCATAGAGGGGTAAGCTATGATTTTGTGGCCACCTACTTATTATATTCTTAAATATTTTTGGTAGGTTTTACACAAACAAGAAACTAAAGATATAGGATGATAGGATAAATGATTATATTGGGAAAAATTGAATATTTAACAGAAATTACAAGGATCAACTTTCAAGTCGCAGTATTGAGGAAAGCAGTAGTATCACAAAATAATAAAGTTTCGAGATTCCGAAAGCTAGGTCCCAAAAAGGAGAATGCCATCAGATGAATAAGGAGTAATAGATGATTCTAATCTAACCATATTCCCGCGTATACTGCGACTATTCTATTATAGAATTTTTGGACTAGAATTTATAACAACAGAAGACATCATGCAAAAAAATATAGTATCAACAACAAATAATAATAAAATAAATAATTAGGATTCAAATAAAAAGAGCAAAAAAAAAATAATAAACTTAAAATAATAACAAAAATATGGAAAGTGAAAATTATACTAAGAATTAATATTAAGGAGGTAATAAAATAATAAGTAGAAAAGAAAAATACCATAATGGAAATGAAAATAATTAACACTAAGATAATAATAAAAAGATGTGACGATTAACGTGCCTTAACGTGCTTTAATATATTAGCTTGTCTCCTTGCATTCCCTGCATGGTTCTTTGAGTATTCAGAGCATAGGACCCGTTCGATGATGAACATGCTGTAAGTGAACGTTTTAAAGGCGCACTATGCTATATATTAGAATAGTTTTCAGAAGGTTGTAGAACAGTAATTGATTGTTATTTCTACTCGAAGATAATAGAAAGGAGTCATTAATATGCGTGCGAATCGGAAGGAGAAACAAAGTAATTCTTCCAAATCGCAGAGAAGAGAAAACATTTCTTCCAAATCGCAGACAAGACATACTCGGCTCACTCACGCATACCTCATCAACAGGACCTCAGCTCCAGAATGTGCCGCTTAACCTTCCTTCTACACTCCCTCTGCTTTTCAAAGAAAAAATCTCATCTCTCTATCTAATTTAATCTTGTTTCTCCATAAATCAGGGCTTTATTCCTTAATCTAATTCCTCTACTCCTTCCGTGCCTCTAGCCTCAGCTGCTGTACACGGCACGTTAATTTAAGATAATAATAATATATATATATATATATATATATATATATATACATATATTACATGCGATGAATCCTTACAAAAATTTTAGAATAAATGTATAATGCCCTTGAAAATGAACACGTCTAACGAAATTAGGTTTTTCTCAAATTTCTATTATAAATTACAGGGAAACAGGCGAACACTCACAGATCTACAAGATATTGTGCGTTCTCCTAGGGGCAGTGTATTATTTGCTTGCTTGTTTCTACTTTTGATGTATCGTGTTAGGGGTTTACGACGTTTTTTAAAATTCTTTAAGCTATTTTTTCTACTAGTGGTAATGAATTTTAAATTTTAACACCTTTATAAATGGCTTGTATTCTAAAATGCTATTTATTGAGTTTTGGTTCTTGCAGCAAACCTTGTCCTTCAGATCTAGTAAAATGGCCTGTGAGGTTTAATTCAGCGCATGTGGTTTATTCCTAAATATATATTCCAGTAAGTGCAAGTGATACAGTTCTCGAACAGTAATGTTTGGATTGAGTGTAGTACGTCATCATTCGCGAATTCAACAAATCGAAAGGAGCTAGTTAGTTGTATGAATCGCCGATGTGATGTTTGCAGATTGAACTTCACTGATATGCGGTTATTTAATAGATTTAGTCATGAAGATAGGAACTTCTCGAATAATTCCAAAACCATGTAGAATGAAAGCATCGAATTTGTCATTACGAACGGTTATCGGAAACTGCATTTAATTATCGACATTTCACTGCAAACATTTTTTTTAACTGGTAAATTTTGGCAAACCTTTATGAGCGGTGAATGAGTAGAAGTAATCCGAAATCAGAATTACCATGTAGAGCGCCATGTTGTATTCCCGGAACCAATAAATCGTTACAGTTAATTGCTAGCGGCAGATGTATAATCATTTTTTATTTTATCGCGTGTATTTTTATTATTTTTATTACTATCGACAATCACGTGTAACGATTGAAACGATCTTATCATTGTTCGCTGATGGGGACTCAACCAGGACTGTCAACATCCGTACAAACGAATTTAACTCGAACGGTTAATACGTACGAGAGGTGAGTAACGAAAGAAAGTTAAAAAAAAAAAAGAAAAAACAAACATAAATAAATAATAAAATAATAAGTAACATGAGGATAAGAAAACGACGAGCGTAATTTAACGAGCGGATACACGTCCGATCACATACGAGACGAACATCTTATTGGACACATTAGTAAGAAACAGTTTAAAAGTTCTTTTGATTTTTTCGAGGAAATTTCGAGAAAAAGGCTCTTTTCGCTAACATCAGAATAGATAAAAGGAAGCTTAACTAATTTCGACACCGGCAGTGAAAATTGGATAGAAAACAAGTGCCTATATAAACTATATTTTTTGTTTTAACCTAACATACTCCATTCTACTTAATGTACTGTTTCAGATTTGGACACACGTGCAATCAACGTTAATTAAAGTCGAGGTGTATGCTTCGTTACAAAAATCGTGAATCATATTTTCGGATTAAATATTTGATAACTGTTGAACGTCTCAACTACGAGTGCAATCATCTGTCAGTGTTCCACGATGAACGATGTAAAATTAAAAAATAAAATAAAAAACATCTGGGAAGAAGTGAAACCTAAAGATATTTTCCCAAAAATACTCCTATTTAATAAATCGCGATTTCGTACAAATTTCACAAAGGAACGGAACACGCTGTCCGCTATGCTTAACTCCACGTGGGCATGATTCAGGTGTTCCCATTCTGAAATCTACGTCGCGTATAAGTCTTTTGTGGAGGCGAAGATTTGAAGGAAATAACGGATAGCCGTTCGTACATGCGCAGGAGAAAGAATATTATTACATAATTTCTGTATACGTGTTTGTATATAAATTACGTATGTATGTGCGTACAACATGCGGGAAAGAATGAAGGAGCCCGACTACAGGTTTCGGACAGGCCTGCCTATGTGCGCATACGTGTAGAAGTCGTTGGCTCGCTCGTTTTGAGCATTAACTCCTCATATGCAATGCGTCAGTAGAAGTTCAACTTCAAATTAAATTATGATAATATTATTCGGAATAAAGCGATTAAAAAAATAATTAAAAACACAATTAATCAATAATCGTAGTTAGAAAAAATTAATCGATTGACGATATGTAATTTACGAGCAAAAATGGAACCTAGCACCGGAATTAGTAGTTATTTTTCCCTTCATAATATCTGCAGATTTATAACTAGCCAATCAAGGCTATCGAACAAATTTTATCAAACGAATGACGGTGAAAAAGAAAAGCTAAAGAATAAGGGAGTACCTGTTTTAGCGGATTAAGTCCACAATCTTCGTCCTTTTAAGTCTCCTAGATGTCTCGACCGGATGGAATAGTTCCGTTATAAGTTCAGTAGTGTGACCTTGTAGCCTGAGGTCGTGTCTTCGGGCTCTTTTTTCGATTTCTTCTTGTACTGTGCAAACATATATATGTCTGAAGGTACTTAGCGTCGAGCAAATTCAACCGGGGAAATTACCTTCGGTCGGTATCACCGAACTACTGGTGTGCTGGACAGATTTGTTCCGTCAGAAATCTGGCTGGTCAATCGGCAGAGATCTCCTATTCTTGTTCTATCGCGCTTGAAAGTGGTGATGAAATTTACACTGTACAACGCAGGGTTGCGAACTTTTTTTTTTCGCCCAGCTTGCGCCATTTATCCAGTTTAAAACTTTACCTAGTTAGTTTATATTTTAAATTTCAACGCAACTACCCTTGATAAAATTATATAAACTAATTGTAACAGGAGACAACGTTTCAGAAACAATTAATTTAATACTCACAGGTAATGTGTGCCACTTTTGTAAAATACCTAGAGAACAGCTCATCCCTATGCTTTAGTAAATTTTGGGGACAAACCCAAATTTAATGCTCAACACAGTTGTCAACATAGCACGTGTTCCATTGTACGGGAATTATGCCTAATTTAGCAAGATGGGAGGGAGAAAGATTATGCCCAGTACGTACTCTAAATAAAGTTGATATATAATCCCTCGAAACGTTCTGGTATAATTGAAACCATGACTTGCTGGAAACCGTATGAACCAACTAAGTACTTTTTCACTTTATTCTTTCGACGCAACAATACTGTTGAAAATCCATTAGTAAAAATTGTTTAATGTTTGGTAATATTTCAGTACAATTTCGCTTAATGTTCTCGCAAGGGATACTTGATAAATTATAACGCGTTAATTCATCGACCACCTCGTTTCCAGACAATGAGAAGGGACCCACTTAAACTTCACTCTAGACCAACCACGATTATAAAGCTGAATAACACTATGTCACACATCAAATTCCAACTTGGACATATTGAGATCTGGAACCTTAGACAATTGTAACAGGACACTCAAGGGAACATCACTCGAGATGATGTCATCCAGTACCTGACATGTCGCATTTATGCTTCTTATTGGGGGGGAGGGCAGTGGCCCTCAGCGATAATTTCGCTGAATGACATTAGTCATTAATTACCAGCTCGGTTTTCGGACCAGAAATAATATTATTTGACTAGTTTAGAGAGTTGACAGCAACTCCTCAATTACGCTAGCAGATCATCTGGCTGGAAAGCTGTCTAGGCCTTCGAAAGGAACGGGTCGGCGGTATAAATTTAAAACGACTCGTCGCAAGTTGTTGTACGCCGGCTCCGGGAAAGTGAATAGTGAATAATTCACTGTACTGTGCAAACACGTAAATCTTGCTGGATAACATCATTCGTTTCATACCGAGGTTAAATTAATGTGTTTTGCTTTGAAAACGTTGGATTTTATTCATATTTGTAATCAGTAACTTGATGAAACTGAAATAATAATAATAGATCTTTTTATGGGTTTGTTTATTAACTTTTTACATTGAAAATTATTTAATGATTTTTTTTTTTTTCAAAATTGTCACGCTACAGTTCATCGGAGCTGTTTTATAATTCGTATAAAATTATTATTTCTTTCGAATTAAAAATTAAAAGCTACAAACCTCGTATTTATTTTTTATATAACTAAAATTTCATCGTTTAATAATATTAATTAGCCTATTCGCGGGTTCGATACGCCGTGTGACAAACTACAATTGTATACGTGATTGAATTATAATAATACGTATTTCGTTTGTATACGATGAGGTGTCCAGATACTTGTCAAACAGAAATGAATAGAGGCGGAAATATTTCACCAGGCGCACATCATTATCACGTTTTTTATATATATATATATATGCGTGCGTGTGTGTGTAGCTTAAGAAACCAACGTGTGCTGTACAGTTTCAAGTTTATCAGGTAGTTCACAATATAGTAGTTAAATATAAAATTTACACATTTTATCTACTCAAGTGTCGAATGTTTTAGACAGTTTTTAACCTTCAATTACGATTTAACCACGTAACCGAAATAAAATAATTTTTGGTTTCCATTTACATAATTATTTTATCATTCGATAATTTACATTTCACGTCACTTTGTTATATTTTCGTCATTATTAATACGTACAAGATTATTGTTATTTCATGGCATTCATTCTAGATACAAATTTCAAATAATTCTTTATATATATTTTTTTTTAATATATGTATATTTTTTTATATATATATATATATATATATATATATATATATATATTTATTATAGGAATGCCATTACCCAACGTGATACTGTAATTCCTAACTCATATTTCTATAAACTCGGGCAGCTTCTCTAGAAATATCTCTATGTCTGGAAACAAATGTAAATTATCATGGTGAAGTGTTGTAAGGAGGACCATTACAAGACGTGCGCAATAATTTAAAGTACAGTTCAGAGCGTAAAATCACGTATGTTTATATATATATATATATATATATATATATATATATATATATATATGATGACGATAGTCATATGTTCACGTCGTGATTAATTAATTAAATTGGGAAATGAGGACTGATTGATTGATTGATAAAAAGTGTATTTACAAAAAAAATAAATATATGTTACAAAAAACAAATAAATAATACAACGCATACACAGTTCTTACTACGTACACTAGTTTAAAAAGTATGCCCAGTTGCTCATTTAACTAAAGTAAAAATACAGAAAATAACAAAACCCGCATACTGATCATAAAGCTACACCTATATATAAATTTATAAATATTTATTTTAGTAGGATAAACAATACTTTTTATACGTATTATATACAAAAATAAATTTTGAATAAAAGAAAATCCCAGCTGTATAATAGCGTGTGTTCAATTCTTTTGTGTTTGTAGCGTTTATATTTTAGTTGCAAACTTGTACGTGTGTAATCCCCTATATCGTTTATAAATGAGTACTGACTGCAGGCACAGCTATCAAAAAAGAATTTTGTTTTTTGTTCGACAACCTCGTGTATATATGGTTAAGTTCAATGCCTTATGAATGTGTTCAATCTTTACATAGACTGGAAGATTTAGAATTATTCTGCAGCACATATTTTGTAGCCGTTCTAACTTCGCTAAGTTAGAACGGCTAGTATATGACCATATGGGACAATGAATCATAATTGTTCTAATTATAGTTTTGTAGATTATTAATTTATTTTCCGAGCTGACGTAACAACGTTTATTAAATATCGGGTATAGCTTAAACAGAGCCGCATGAGTCTTATTGCAGGCATAGTCAGCATGTTTAGTAAATGTGAGACCCCGATCCAGTATTACACCTAAATATTTAATATCGCTTTTCCAAACCAAAGATCTGTTGTTCACTATCACAGGTGGGAAGAAATGCGGTCTTCTTTTCGTGAATAGTATAGATTGAGTTTTATCGGAATTTATTTTGATTCTCCATTTATTAAAATACGAATTTAATTTAATAAAACCCTGAGTTAGTCTTCTTTGTATAGTGTCAATTCGATACGATGTGCAATATATAGCAGTATCATCAGCATATAATGCCATCTGTAAATGTTTAGTTTTAGGAATGTCATTAATAAAAAGAAGGAATAAGAAAGGTCGCAGTATGCTCCCCTGGGGAACTCCTGCTAATGCATTTTTCATGTAGGAATTATCATTTTTAATTTTAACTATGAAATTTCGGTTACTTAAATAATTTTTAATAAGCCGAACTAAGTAATTAGGGAATTTAAGTTGAATAATTTTGTATGTTAAACCAAGTTGCCAAGTGGTGTCGAAGGCTTTCTCTATGTCTAATAACAGTAATCCTGTATGCATATTTTTATTATACACATCAGTTATGGTTTCACTAATTCTTGCTAATTGCATGACGGCAGATAAATTACTCCTAAATCCAAATTATTGTTCTATAAAGGACTAATATTTAATTTAATCGATAATAAAAAAGAGTCAGTGAGTTTTAGTTAGTCAAGAAGAACCAATAAATTGAGAAGAACCAATGAGTTTTAGTTAAATGAAGAACCAGTTAATTTTTTACTTATTCGAGAATAATCAATATAAAAGTGAATTAGTTGTGAGTTAGCGGTTGTTCAAGTCATTTGTCAGAATCAGAACCAACAAGAAGAAAACATGGTCGGTAAGTTACATTATGAATCTGGTTGATTTTATATATAAATTACTCAAATAAAATATTATTTTATTGTATTTAACCGATTCGCCGATAAAGAATAGAAATATATTAAAAATATTGCGTGATAAAATTGTTAATGTAAAAAGGTAATTCGTTCATTTAACGCAAATTTATAATATTTTGAATTATTTTTTGTATACAAAAAACTATTTCTTTATAAACACCGTGTTATAGCTTATCTCTGAAATAGATAAAGAAAAGTATTTAAGGACGAGTGAGAGAAATAATAGTGCAGTATATTAATGTATATATTAGTATACGAGGATCCTAAGTGTGGAGTGATGAAGTCGGTAGAAATCTGTTAGGCAATTAGGCTTCTCACTTAATATATATATATATAATATAACAAACATACCTTTCTGTAATAAATTTACCTTACTGAAAATAAATTTGCATACTCGCGTCAATGCATAGCAATTCTATTGTCCATGCCTAAAAACGTTTTTGCTCTTATTTTAATTCTAATTAATGATAACAACTAGTTCCTATGTTAGTGATATTACCTACTGGACGTGTATTATTATTCGGATTTTTACGCGTAATGTAAAGAACATTTATTATAACTTTTGCGGTTATATTTGATCTTCCATAGTTTGGGATTGTCGAGAGTGTGCCATTGGGTGCGGCCCCTTCATCTTTGATTACTTCGTCGTAGATACTTTAATAAATTTTAAAGAAATGCATATATATATATATTTTAACATTAAAACGAAACATAGTTTTTATAGGATTTTGTATCTGCGGTGGGCTCAAACATCCCGGCCAAAAATAAAAAATTCGTAATAAAAATGAATACAGTATACTCAGCCGAATGTGTAACAAAATCTGACTGGCAAAATAAATTATAAACGATCATGAACAACGGAGAAACAAGTAATAACAACAAAAACACTGGTCAACCTGGGTCAGGTTCGAATGCCGAACGGCCCAACCAACGTGTGTTGCTCAGTCAACTGGATTTTCGATGTCGTTAGCAGACAGAATGTAAGGAATATTTTTCTGATAGTACTTTTTGCAATCTAGGCAGTTTTGCACGTTCTTCAACACGAGATTTTATTAGTGCGAGCTCTTTCAAATATTCTCTTCTGTTTTAATTATCATTTTAGCTGCGAAATTGTTCGGAGCGTACATGTTACCTTTCATATGTGTATTTTATACTTTTCTAAACCTTCTGCGGGATTTAAACCCGGTAGTCGCCCGTGTTCGCGCCACTGCTCGACCGCCTTATGCGTATCTTAATTCTTTTATATTCGTTATTATATTCTTCTGTAATCTCGGAAAGAATTCACGCAGTAACCGGAAACACTAAATGGTTAGGTGAGTATCCTGTTGTATTATTTGGAATTATTGTCTTTACCATAATATGCGATATTCGTCGCGATAAATTCTCGGTGATATTTTTATTGTTTTACGATATAACCCTCGACTTATTATATTATTTTGCGGATAATATTTAGTAGTTTGTATTCGGTGCGATTCTAATTACTGTTTCCGTCTGTTCTGAGTAAATATTATTTCATTATTGGTACACGAATTCCCGAGCAGTGCTAACCGCATTTTTAGAAGATCTTCTGACGAAAGTAGTGGCAGATATTCGAGAAATTTAAACGTAGGAACTAAGAAGCGCTTTGTTAAATCGTGTACACGGAGCATAAAACGATGTATGGATCGGGAACTTGGACGATTTGTATATAAAAAAATAGAGTCCTTCGAAGCTTTAGATTACGGAAAATTAGTCGGATAGAAAAGTGACGGACGAAAAAGTGTTAAAAAAATACGAATCGAGGAGCTTAATTCGGAAGCTAAGAATTGGAATAATTAAATGGATATGTCGACACAAAATGTAATAAAAACGATACAGAGGAAGGTCAAGGAGTAAATATATAGATCAGATAATAAACAACACACGGTAGTTGTTTATGCAAGTCTTAAAAGAAAATCGTGAGTGGTCAAGTTTATGCACTCAATTAGAAATATGTTCCTTGCGTGGTATGTAATTTCATAAATTTGAGAAAATACTTTACCAATAATGATTATTATCAATTTCATCATGTTCGCGAATACGCAGCTTGCTCCTCTAGTAATTTATAAATTCATTTTTCACCGTGATATCCGTATTCATTACGCGTTGACCGGATTTTTTTTCACGTATTCAATATTAATACAGATTTTCCACGTGTCATTTACAGTTCTAATAATATAAATTATCTTTGAATTTCTTTATAATATTCCATTTTTTTTTTTTTTTTTTTTTTTTTTGTATTACCCTGTGCAATTATTTCAATCGAGTATTGAAGTTTTCATGATTACTTTTGTTTTTCCCTGGTTTCCTAATGCCGTTATTTTATTAATTTTCCTATTTCATTATTAGCGACAATATTTTCTTCAGCTTTTATAATACGTTTTATGTGTATACGCCTAATTTCTCTAGGAACACTATGTAATAATATTAATTGTTCACTTTTGAATCCGGCCGGATTTTTAAAATTCGAATATTTTATATGATTTGTTTTGTATTATTAAGAATTCGCGACCAAACAGCAATAGTGTAAATAGAGATGTAGGCTTTTTACAGATTATGAAAAACCGTTTTGACAGGATAAAACAACTAATCTCGAGACGAAATACTTATTAGATAATTCGATATATTTATCGAAACCAGAACTGCGACGTGAAGAATTCGACAAGAACAGTCCAAAGAATATCGTCATATAGCACAAGGATGTCCGCACTCACCGGTAGTGTTCAACGCACCGGAGAAATAACCCAAACGGCGAAATATTAATAGATTCGCAGTTAATATAAATCGAGGAAAGCGAATATAAGCTAAGCGGATGATCAGGTATATTTGGCTGAGTCGAAATCTGCGAAAATTAATGAATAGAATATCGTTTGAAGGTAAAACAAAAATACAAAATGAAGTACCGGTAGAAATATATATTTATATATATATATATATATATATAAGTGATCGAACAAGTAAGCAGAGGTACAACTACTTGGGTAGCTTAATCATGGAAAACGGAAATGACGATGATGAAATAGAAGATTAAGATGTGGACGAAATACATTTGGAACGAGTAGATAAAAATAGAAAATTAAAGTTTCAACTTTAAAAATTCTTCGATATTTCGTGTGTTGTCAACCCAATGAGATATGCTTCGGAAATCTAGTCGGAAGTAAAAAAAAAATAAATGCCTTTTAAATGCGGCCCCACAGAAGGATGCACCGAATACGGTTGAAGGAAAAAGTAACGGCAATTTAGAAGTATTAAACGAATACAAATTAAGCCGACGAATCCTGCTAAATATGAATCAAAAAAGAAATATTTTGGTCATACCAGAGGAGAAACTTTTTTTTTTACGCTTGCGATACAAGGGAAAAGGAATAAATGAAAGACAAATGTACATAATGGAGCTGTCGATCCGACCTAGTGAATATTACGATGATTAGCCAACCTAAGGCCATTAACGGAATTTTAAATTAACGTAATGCGATGATTTTTTTTCCACCGTATTTATCCAGTAACCGTTTGCAAATGTTAATGGTGAAAATTCTGACGAATAACACAGAACAAGATTATTTCGATAACCTACATATTTGTCTATTCTATTACCTATATTTTTATGAATTTTTTTATATTTAATTTAATATTCGTTTTCTAAAGATTTTGTTTTAATAAAACACGTACAGCTACTTATTAACCTAAAGGCTACTACTGTTGTATACCTATAAAGGGACACTGACCTCGCTATCTTCGACTGATCGCGCGAAATTTAAACTTTTTTACCGCGATCATTACGAATTCTCCCCCGCCAAACTTACCGCTTAGTAGCGTTTCAAAACATTTCCGACGACTAGATTTTATTTTCGATAATCTTAAAAGTAAATCTACGCTTCCGGCGATTTCTTTTAATGCGACGACAAATTTACCAATTTTTTTTTTAACGTATTTTTTTTTATTTCGCTTTCAAAATCGTACTTAACGCATTTTCAGATTATTTATAAGTTAAAGATGACACACTTCTTTCATCTGTGACTTCGCCTTTTTTAAAAATTTCTAGTCATATTTGTCTCGAACAATTTCAAATTGTTTTACTAATTATTAATAAACGAGAGCGTGTATATACGAATTCGGAAAACTCGCACGTCTATTTCGTAACATTTTGTTTGAATAAAAACGTGTACAGATTAAGGTACTCTTGTATACTGATAAAATCGTGGAAACCACTATTAATTGTAAGCTTGATTTTGTAATTATCATCGTATACGTAATTAATAAATTTGTTACTTACCAACTGATTAAAGCCATATATATATATATATATATATATATATATATATATATATATATATATATATATATATATATGTATATATATATATGTATATATATATATGTATATATATATATATATATATATATATATATATATATATATATATATATATATATATATATATATATGGTCGTACAATATACAACAACAACAACGTATATTTCAACATAATTTTCGGTGAGTAGTCGCAAACCCAAAATTTTAAATAATAATTACGTAACGCCCAGGATGGCTCGCCGTACATCAGAAATAATACAAAGACCACCCGTAATAAATAAAAGAAGTAATTATACTTATAATGACAGCAAAAAATAGTTGGAAAAAAAAAATCTGTACAGCAAAAAACAAAAAAATTAAGATAGTAATAATAAAACAAAAGAAAAAACACGTTAGACATTAAATAAATAAAGAATATTAATTTCTAAAATAATCGCCATATAACGTTACAACAGATTATGTTTGAGCCTCCTATGTTTATACTATACATAAATTGGAGTTGATCGTAATTACCGATGGTAGAAATTAATTACCGTGGACTATCGCAGAACTTACGCGTTAAATTTAAGATATGGTCCTTAATATAAGGCGCATGTTTCAGTATGCGTGTCGACGATTTTGTGGTATTTAGGGACATTTAGCACACATCTGAGACACCGATTTTGAAATACTTGTAACTTGTTCAAGTTTGTATTTGAAATAAAACTCCAAGCTGGACAACAGTACGTCACTACGGGGTGTTTTATACAGAATTAATTTATTATTTACATTAAGAAATGATTTTCCGTTGATTAGTGGATATATGGCAGATATACTTCTGCTAGCTTTCAAGCTAGTATGACTGACATGTTCAGAAAAATTTAGTCTGTTATCCAAGACTACCCCGAGGTAACGAACAAGTTTTGACCAACTCACAATGGTAGAGTTGACTTTATATATATATGTTTGTACATGAATTATTGGTAATGACTGTTCTCCTTTTTCTCTCTCGCTCTCTCTCTGTATATATATATATATATATATATATATATATATATAAATAAAAAATTAATAAAAATATAATAATGACATATACGTAGGTTACAAAAAAAAAAAAACTTAACATAAATAGTCACCATTCATAAAAAGTTACAGAAAACTGTAAACACAATTTCAAAATAATATCAGCGGTGGAAACTAAACATTAATGCTGAGAGAACAGAGTCATCTTATTCTCAAGATGAAGACTGTCACCGTCGTCTGACATTATGGTGAAATCCAACGAAGAGTTCCGTTTGTTAAAGAAGTCAAGTATTTAGGAGTGCGATAATGAACAGTCGTTTAACGTTTAATAACCACATTAAGTACGCTGTTGATAGAGCCCGTCTATCTACATCCTGTATCTCATTATTTAATAAAATATCCGGTTTCAGTACATTAAATAAGAAATCTATCTATATTACCGTAACCAAGATTGACATACGCTTGTCCTCCTTAAAAAATTACAGATAATGCAAATTCAACGTTGCAGAATTTCGCTGAATGCTATACGATACGATAACGTGTAACGCTTACATAATCAATTGAAACTTCCGCATATTTTTACAGATATGTTAGCGAAAATATCGCAAAAATTTTTATAAAAACGATTAAAAGTATAAAGATGTGTCGCATTACTACATAGACTTCGTAGATTAGAGTGATGAATTTATTTATTTTTTTTTTTTTTAAATTTAAAAGTCGATTACGCAATTTAAGTTGTTATTACGAATTATTTAAATTTAATTATAACGTTCGTAGGGGTGTTTTTTTTCTTTCAATATTTCCTGCGTAATTTAGTGCAAGCATTTAATGTTATTTTACGTTCAAACGGCTTTATACTGCTTCATTATTTGTCGAGATTATTAATTATTAACGTACTTAGCTGGATGAATTTAGAATTGTAACACTGTGAAAATTTAATTATCGAAATAAATTTGTTCTTGTTCTGTGCTATTAGTCGTGACTTTCGGCAGCGGTCGATCGATGAAACCGATATTAGGACACTTTAGAATAATATGGAAATAGTCCGGAAAAGAATATTAATTCGTACCATTACGTAGTAGTCGATGGTAAAGTCGGGAAACATGTATATGTTACGAGTATTATGCCTATACTATCGATTAGTGAAAAATTTTGACAACCACATGCCAGTCGCATCATACGACATTGTCCATTACCGTCAACCCGTTTTTTTTTTGTATAAATGTGATAACGTGGTAATTTTAAATTTTCATTCCTCCGTATTTATTATACACTTTCTAATCACTGTGGTTAACTTAAAGTTTTTCTATGAATAAAACCTCAAAAAAGAAAAAAGTAAACGTCATTTACGACTATTATCTGTTATCACACATACGTTTAAAAGTACAAATTTTTCACCGGAAACTTTCATTATTCGACCAATTATATTAACCATTCGATAGACTCGAAATTATTTTACATTAATTAGAAACCGAAAATTTTTATTTAAATATGTCAATCATATACGATTAACAACACCTTTATTTGTACATCGGAAACAAAAACACGTTTGTTATTAGTTTCACGCGGTGCGAAGATATTATATAGGTGTGCTCTTGCGTATGTCACCTTCTACCGGTTTATGACGTCACGTTCGAGGTACTACATTGGATATGTTTTATATTAGCCCTGTCGATTCGAATCGATTCGCGGAGTTGATCGATTCATTTTTGTAAAAAAAAACATTCTTAAAAGCGAATGAGTTGGTAGATCGAGTTGATAAATGAATACGAAGAAATGAACGAAATACATTTCCTTATGAGTTGAGAGACACCAGATCGTCATCGTCGTCGTTATTGGTTAAAAAATAGACGCGCGTTAGAGTGTTTTCATCAGCAGGAAACATTCTCACCAGCGACCTCTCCAGCCATTCGGCCAATAAGGCCAAAAAAATTGATATTTCTTTATCGAATTTTAAAATAATTATTAACAAAATATTGTTTTTTTAATTTTTTTCGTATATTAAATTTTAATATGTTTTAAATTCGCAATTTTTTTTTAAGCATCGAATTTTGTTTATATAAGTAAAAAAAAAAATTGTTTATAAAATTAAAAAAGCTGCATGAATTCGTATTTAAGTCGATCTCGGCGATACCAGTCGATTCCAAAAATTAATCGATTCTAATTCAAATCTAGTCGATTCGATTTATCGGTTAATTTATTACAGTTTCCGGAATCGACAGCGCTATTTTATATAGTTCGTGTAATCTACGTTCATTTGTCGCGCCAAGGAACTTTTATTTATTTTTTTATCGCTTATACATTTTGTCTGTATTTATATTTACGATGAATTTCTACAACTGCTCAATCATCTCGAGCGTATTTTAATTTCGGTTATAGTTTTCCAACGTCCCTTCTTAGAGTTTATTCGTTTTACCACCGTATTTGTATTTAGTCATTGTTAATAACATACTTTAATAATCGCAGTCTGTTTGCGGATAATATTAGTCATCAAATGAACCTCCTTCGGTTTACGTATTTACTCGGTTTACATATTTAAAGTGAGTTTTATACATTTTCTTTAAACTATAATATAAATATAACAACAAAATGCCTAACTGTGCCGTATTTGGTTGTACAAAGAACAACTAAAAAAAAAAAAAAAACCAAAGGGTTGCCCATCAAATATTATTCGTTTCCAAAAAGAAAGTAAATTATGCGACTCGTGGATTAATGCTTGTCGAAGGAGTGACAAAATAAATCTTAAGTCAGCGACAATTTGTTCCGTACATTTTACTGCCGACTGTTTTGCTATTCCACTTCGAAAATAAACTGCTTAATTATACTTAGAAAAATTTTTTAAAGTGTGATGTTATTCCAACAAGTAATATACCGAAAAGTATAACAGAAAATAAATCAGCATTAGAAAGAACCGAAAGAATTAAACGACGGACAGAATTAATGAACAGTATTCTCATTGATGAACAACTAGTCCGCTATAATAACAGAGAATAAAGATGAACATTTAGGAAATGACAGTGCGGAAATAAATATATTAAAGGAAGAAATTCTCAAATTAGAAAAAATAAATGAAAATTTAACAGCAGAAAATGCCAGCCTACGTGCTGAATTAAATAATTCAAATCAGTCACGTGTAAAGAATGTGAATGATAAGACGTATATTATCTAGGATTTTTAATTTCTGTTCTTCTATCACAGAAGAAAAGGATTACTTAGTTAAATGACGATATATCTGCTGCTATATCATTAAGAAGTTCAAAAGCATACCGATATTTACGAATTAGGTTACAATATCCGCTACCAGCTCCAACTACACTACGTAAATGGGTTTCAAAATTTGACTGTTCACCGGGAATTTTGCACAATGTTTTATTAATAATGAAAAAATTATTTTTTAATGCTAAAGAATTTGAAAGAATTAGTTTTGATGAAACAAGCCTCCATAAACAAATTTGTTTTGACATAAAAGAAGAAAAAATTTTTGGACCTCGTAATAGTGTGTACAAGTGCTTGCGAGTAATAAATATAGTAATTGGAAACAACCAATCTATTATAATTTTGACCAACCGATGACCAAAGAAATATTATTCGAAATAATCAGATATATCGAAGATGCTGATTTTAAGGTAATTTCAATAACATCTGATACGGGTGCAGGAAATCGAGCTCTGTGGAGAGCCCTTAATATTTCGCCGGAAAATGTTTATTTCGATATTTGATAATAAGCGTGCAATTTTTGTATTCGCAGATGCACCGCACTTACTGAAATTGGCGAGAAACGATTTTGTATCAAAAGAATTTACTTTAACTGATGGAGGAATTGCGAATAAAGACTGTTTATTAGAAATGCTACATTCTCAAAAACATGATCTAAAAGTAGCTTTCAAACTTCACGAATCCCAAATATTTGTTAAAGATAAACAAAAATGTAAAAATTGCATCACAACTTTTTTCTAATTCGAATTCTAACGCTTTACAATATTATGGTGAACACAATTTATTGAACACGGAGCGTAATTGGGGGAACCAACTTCCAAAGTTTTACTTACGTATAACTAGTTCGATGTTTTTAATTCTATAGTGTACCACATCGCAAAATGAAAAGAATGGTTTTGGCATTCATTTATCAGAGCAAGAAACAATATTAGACAACACGCTTTTATTAATAAACAACTTTCATATCGCTGACTGTAAAAAGCTGCCATTCCAAATCGGTATTATCATATCAACCGATTCTTTAAAAACGATATTTAAAACTATCTTAGAAAAAATTTCGGACAGAAGTATCTCCCGACAGCGAAGTTAAACCAAGATGTATTGGAAAACTTTTTTTCATTTATTCGAGGAATCGGACATACGATCACCCAGATGCTTTACAATTCATGTACAGACTACGCTGGTATATTATGGGAAAACATTCCAGCACAATATTTCATGTGAAGAGAAATGTTAAAGATGACGATGAAAGTGTGTTAACGGGAACAATTCGAAAAAAAAAATTACATCAGAAATTTGTTCGACGGCGGATGTTTTAAAAAATTTAGCGCAAGATTTTAGGTATTGATGAAACATTTCAAGATAATATTCCGCATAAATTTGTCAACGATAATATTACGAATGAAGGTTTAAGGTATTATGTTGCTTCTACACTCAAAATATGCTGACATCTCGAACAGTATTTCGAGTGAATTGTGCCCGGAAAGATTGGAACATTCTTGGATAACAATTTCTCTAAACACAGACTATAACTACTCCGAGCGAACAGTTTTTTGAATGCGCTAAAATTATTGAAAATTGCTTCATCGCCTTTCATGGATCGCATAAACTTCGCGCTGAAAATTGGATAATCAAAAAAGTTGAAACATTAGTGATGGAAAAACTGTCTGGTAGCAACAATGATGTTCCATTAGAAGCTATAAAACGATTAATTTTTACCAGAACATATACGTTTACGACAACTGAATAAGAATATTGTCTTCGAAAATGGGAACAAAAGAAAATTCAGGTAAAAAAAATTGAAACCTGAAACGAACGGATACATAAGATGAATTAATAAATTAAATTTTCACGTGTATCGTTTAAAAGTTATTTATTAGGATGTTTAGTTTCTATTGTTTCTTTATTAAATCTGTACATTATTTAAAACGGCATTTTTAATATGCGAATAAGAGAATACCTCGAACGTGACGTTATGCGCAGAAAGAACGAAAACAAGTCAGCCGTATAGCAGCACACCTATATATCTTCACACCACGTTAGTTTCAAAAGAAAAATTTAACTTTCGATCGAGAGTTACAAAGTTAAGAACAAGTGTCATGACTGACATCGAATCATTTATCACAAGCGTACTCGCCAGTCAATAAAATCAGAAGCAATTCTATTTACTCGGAGACGACCACTACCGCTAACTGAAATTACAATAAATTCTAAAAGAATTCCTTGGGTCAAACAGGTTCGGTATGTAGGAGTTATCTTAGAAAGCAGATTAACTTTCAATAACCATATTACTTTCGCTATAGATAAAGCGCATAAATCTATGCATACACTTTTTCCATTATTTAACAGAAAATCGGGTCTTAGTTACGTAAACAAAAAATTAATCTATACGACTGTTATACGCCCTAGATTAACCTATGCTTGCCCTGTATGGTCATCAGTGTCTGATAGTACATACAGGAAACTACAAGTAGTTCAAAATCATTGCTGCAGAATTTCGTTGAATGCAACGCGATATACTAAAATTTCTATATCCCTTACATACATTCGTTTATTAGTAAAATCTCAAAAAAATTTTACGAAAACTGTAAAACTCATCAAAATAAACTAATACGTGTAATAGGAAATTACAATATGGAACATCTGCGCATACGTTATAGTATAAGCATCGTAGATTAAAACATAGATTTTTGTAATTATTAACCTATTGTTAAAGATATTTTAAGCTAAATTATGTCTAAAAAAAAAACTGCTTTTAGTTTTGTTGATTTATTGACTTTTTTTTAAAATTTTTGTTACCTTCAGGGTGTGTGTCTTTTTTGTAGGTTTTTTTCATTTTTTCCTGCACTATTTCTAAAGTAATTTCAAAGTCTACTATAAGTTTTGTAATTATACATATTTAGAATTGCTAAGGTTTATGTATAATTAGCTTTAAGTTATGAAAGAAAATTGTTTTCGGTTTATGTTTAAAAATATAATAAAGATTTTTCATTTTCATTTTTTCAATAATTGACTGACATGTATTTGTGTTACGTTCAAAATGTGGCTTGGAGCTCAAAGTGTGTTAACACTTTCAATACATTGCCGAATCGGAGTCGGGGGGGACAACTTTTATACCCTACCCGATTTCCGGGTCGGTTTAATGATTTTCATTTTATAAATCGCTGTTTGTTTATTTTACTCGCTTATAAATGTTGCGGAACAAAATTGTCGCCATATTGCGTTTGTTTTCTTTTACGCTTACTGATTACGCGGTAAATTTCGTGTTGTACTGTTTTATTTTACCGTATACGAAAATGTCTGATGACAGTATAGTAAGTCTTACGGTTATTTCGGATATATTACAAGAAACGATTGTTAATTCCGGTCCAGAAGTAGAATTCGACTATTTTGAAGATGATTTAGATGCAGAACCAGGTTGTTAGTGAAAGAATTTATGATGAATGTCGGAGCACTGTTACTGGATTTAGTTGGAATCCATTCACAAAAACAGCCGGCAGCAGTAATAATTGTGTAGGATGCTTAGAAGAAGAAACACAATCCTACAGGAACGTGTAAAATAAGTGCTGATAAAAGTAAACGGATAAAGAATCGAGCAGATGGTTTCCTGACTGCGAAGTTGGCTCGTGTTTTCCAGAATGTTTTCGGGATTACTGAAACAAATTATTGGACCTGATATTATAATTACAATAAAGTTTGCACACGATTTAAATAAATTTTATTCGTAATAATTCGCAGAATGTCCTCTATAAAAACCGGAGTTATATTCGGGCACGTTTGCGGTAATTTCGATTTTAGAGGTAATTCGGTAGTTTTGCTCGGGAGCCGGTACATATTCCGCATTTTAAGTACTATTTCTTTAACTTTGATCTTGATGCGTTCCTTTCAGGTAAAGCGGTGATCAAGCCACATACCCGGTTGTCGGATTTTATTTTCCTACGGTATCGGACCATCAAGATAAGCAGGTGGTTCCGCCTAGTAGTGAATGTAACATGTACCGAATTGGATGAGTTAATTTTAACCTCCATTGTCGTGTCCAGATGTCGAACAAACCGCACTGTAATTTTTCTGACGCCGCTATCGGATCATTTATCTCTCGCAAATAATGCTGTATCATCGGTAAATGTCGCCATCTACACATTTTTATTTATCGGAAGGTCGAACATATATCTGAGAAAAAGGATTGGTCCCAAAAGTGAACCCTGTGGAACCCCATCCTTGACGGGATAAAATTTTGCTACGTCACTACCGAATTTGATTTGAAAAACTAATAGGTCGTTATGACGAAGTATCACTAGTAGGCTTGCCTTGATATCATAGTCACCTGAGTTATTTTCCATTGTGATGGATAGTAGGCCAACCGTATAATTGAACATTGTTGTTAATTACACCCTTTCGCGGTAGGAATTTAAGCATCTTTCCTGTAATCAGATCATACCCTGGAACTTTGTGCATTGATAAATTACCCATAATCACCCTGTTAATCTGGGACGGAGAAAATGGTTTTATTGGAAAATACATTTGGAAGGGGCAGTTAGGTCGAACTCAATTTGATTATAGAAAGACTTCGTTGCGTTATATCGGGTAGATGTGGTTTAAACACATCCTTTAGATGAAACCCAAAAACTTCCTTCTTTCGCCATTATATTTCCGCAATCACCTTCTGTGGCCGCTTAAGAGCTTTAGTTGAGACGACTAATCCTGAAGGGAGATGCAACAAAATGATGATGTAATAATAATATTCTATAGATTGTCCACGACGACAACAAGACGACGATGGGAGTTTATTTAAGTATAAGCCGTCAGTGGTGTAAAACTAACGATATACATTCCAGTTGAAATAATAAATTTAATCATATTAATCGACTAGGAGACGACTACTAATATATATATATATATATATATATATATATATATATATATATATATATATATATATATATAAATTTAAATAATAAAATAAATTCTATAATCAATAATAATAAATATATAATAATTTGGCTCTCTAGTTTGGCAACTTCATCACTGGCTAAATATATTCGTCGCTCAATTTCCGAGAAAAACTCTTTGTCCACACACCGAATAGATTATTTCGGTGCGTCTTTATTGCGACTTTTAACGTCACGATCTTAAAATCAGCTTGTTCTCCTCTATAAACCTATTTACTTTCTTCTTCTTATGCAATTTCCCGTTGGTGCGGGGTCTGCCATACAAATTGATCGTTTCCATCCAATTCGGTTGTTTGCTAGTTCTGCGGATATATCAGCATCTCTGAGATCTTTCATTATAACATCGTGTGCCATCTTTGCTTTGGTCTTCCTACTAGCCTTTTACTAGGAACTTGAAACGTATGCGCTGTCGATATCAGTGAACCACTTCCAACATCCTGAGTTCGTAGTATATGGCCATACCACCTTAACCGACTTTCACACGTAGTTTACTTACGATAGGCGCGACTCCCATTGCTGCGCGGATTCGTTCATTTCTGATTCGATCGGATAAACGAAACCTATTTACTTTCCATATTATAATTATATAATTCATTTTAGATTACTACGTATATCTGTTCTGTTGTTTAATAATTTTATTTTATATCTCCTATTTATAACGTGTTTTTAATTTGTGGAATTGCCATTAGCACGACGTTAATTCTTACGCTTTAATATTTTTATTAAATCGTCTGAAACCATTTTTTTTTTTTTTCGGACTCAAATCCCGAAGTTGCTGTCACCGCTCCACAAAACAAGACAAACTTTATCGGTGGACCTAAAAGTGGAGACTGCATATAAATACGAAAAAATCCACACATGTATCATTCATAAATAAAAAATATCACGATAAAAAAGTAGTATCAATAGGAAATATCGTGATATAAAAAAAAAAATTAAGTTAAGTACCTAGGGATACACCTAGACAAAAGGCTAACGTGGAGGAGTCATATACAGGAAAAAAGAAAAGAATTGGACGTAAAACTAAAAAAGGGTTATACTGGCTCATAGGCTACAACTCCGGAATTGTCCCTGCAAAATCGGTTACTAGTATACAAAGTTGTATTAAAACCAGTCTGGAGCTATAGCGCACAAATTTGGGGTGTGTGCAAAGAAATCGAATAAATTGGTGATAAGTTTATCGAATGCCTTGGTACGTGTCCAGCGAAATTATACATCGAGATTTAAACGTAGATACCGTTGAAGAAACTAACAAGCTCAGAGACATTTTAACCGGCTACTCATCCAAATCAGTTAGTAGCATCATTCGTCCACACGGATGCGACATCTATGCGGCTGAAGAAGACAAAGATAAATAATATAGTTTTAGTTTGTAGGTTAATGCACCTACCACTCGCGAATAGATATAGTTTATTGGATAGCCTCTCAACTGGCTAGTTATAAATTACCATGGTTTTAACATTTATCACGTAATTTGTCTCGATCGTCGGTAGCGCGTTAATCGTTAATTGGATATATATTCTATTATTAAGATGACTCATCGAATCTTGTTCCTACTTTACTATATGTTAGCGTCACTAAAATTGAATCTTCATATAACCCATACATTTTGTGATATACACGGGGCTGTAGTTGAATATGAAATATGTTCTACGGTTGTTCCCGATAATTTCTTTATTTCGTTCATTTTTATTACGCAATTTTTAGCGACGAGCATAACCGACTACTTCAAATAACCGACTAATTAGTAACACCGTTTCTAAAAATAGAAACAAAAAAAAAATCCGACTAATTATTCGGTTTCTATTTAGTCCGATTTACTTTAATTACTTATTAGTACAATGTAAACACGGCGTAAAAAGTGAAAATATCTTTAAATGATAATGTTATATAACGACTAAATAAATAAAATAAAGTTAAAAAATAGATTTCAGTTGGAAAAGTAATTAACGTATAATTTAGAATTGTATAAACTTTGTAAAGTAATTCACGTAGTAATCATACAGATTTTAGAATTCCATCGATAAATTGAATATAGTTTAATACAATACGTGAGTATATATAATAATCGGCATTTTACAAAATCGATAATTTATTCTAGGAAAAAAAAATATAATCTAGAATCGTTGTATTCAAAATCTAACTAATTTTCCATCGGTTCTAGTAAAACCTACTAATATCGATATATACATCGAGACTTTTCAGTCGGTTTAATAAAATCTACTAATATAAGAAAATCTAGAATTGTTTGAAATTTTTCGAAATTAATCGCACTGAGTTTATAAACCCGTTAATAAATTAAATCGATTTTAATACAACACGAATATATGTAACTGACAAAATCGATACTTTATTCCCGGTAAAAATATTTTTTTTTTTTTTTTTTTGCGCCATTATTTAGCCAGTTTAATCCTAGTTAATCTATTTTAAATCTCAATGCCACTACGTTTGATAAAATTATATAAACTGACAGAGACAGAAGACAGTGGGTCGGAAACAATCAATTCAATACTCACGGGTAATGTGTGCGATTTTTGTACAACACTAAACAACATCTCATCTCTATGTTTTCGAATCCAAGTTTGATGCTCGATACAATTGTCAACATGGCACACATCACATGTACCATCAGAAATTATGCACAATTTAGCTAGGTGTGAGGGGGAGAAATTATGACCAGTACGCAATCTAAATAAAGTTGATATATAAACATCGCCGAAAGTCAAAATAAAGGGAAAAAATACTTCGCCTTGATGCATACAGTTCCCAGTAAACCATGGTTTCAATTACATAAAAACATTTCGAGGTAAAAATATAACTATGAGAATCGTCGTATTCAAAATTTTTCGATCGATTATAGTGAAACCTGCTAATATCGACATACATCCGACTACTTTTTAATCGGGGTCCTAACGAAATGTACTAATGTCGATATTTTATACGTTCCACATATCCTCGAAATTACCGAAATTATACTTTTTTTTTTTTTTTTTAATATAAATAACATAATTACAACTGGCCTAGAGGCCATCTAGCAATTTTTATGAAATGCAGCGTGAGAGGGGTCATTAGTGCTCCCCAAAGAATTCCAGTAGAAATTAGGATAAATCAAACTGGTTCGTTTTAATCGGCGTATCTGAATATTGTTATCTAATAAATCGATGGCCAGTGTATTTGTATGCAAGCGCCTTTTATACTGCTCAACCGCGTGTTTGACTTCGTCTTTAACATAAGGAGTGAGAAGGTCACGATGTAAAATTCGAAACATACCAAGGAGGAGCAACCTAATGATCTTATTTCGGAACCGCTGTATCTTATTTATATGGCTATTTTTTGCGCAGCCCCATAGCATCCGGCCGTATGTCCACACAGGCTTTAGCATTATTTTATAAATTAAAAGTTTATTTTCAAGAGAAAGACGCTGCTTCAATTTTATGTCGAGATGTTTTCTTTTCTGCTCGACATGTGTGCTCCACGTTAATTTACTTATACTTACTGTCGTTTAACTCTTACTATTAAATCAGAAGTTAACTTCGATAAACACAGTAAAAAGACACGTAATATAATATTTTAGTTGAGATTACTTCATTTCAAACCGAATAATAATAACAGATGTTAGTCGGGATGCAAATAAATTCAAAATCGGTTTTACGACATCCGATTTAAAAACCAGGTCCATATTTGTTTCTAAAGCACTTCACACATTTTTTAACGTATTGATGTACAAATTAAATATTAAATTTACTTATACAGTCGAAATAACATGTTTACGGGATTTATTAAATATGAAAATAACGTATACGCATAAAAAACAATATCGAATCAATTTCTTAAATTAATAAACAAAACAAAAAAAAAAATAATAATAATAATAATAATAATAATATCAGAGAACGATTGTTTTATTATTTGGTTATTTTAGAAAAACCGAATTAGTCGGTTATGAAAAAAGAAACGGATTAGTCGTTAGTCGTAAGTCGGATATGCCCGTCGCTAGTATTTATCCAACTAATTATCGAATTTCTGTTTCCTTTACTTTCTCGTCAATGTTTCATATTTACTCTCTAACCTCTTTTAATAACCTGTGGCATTGGATAAATCCAAACAGTGGTATGTAGCAGCTTTCTACGTACCAATTAAAAATATAAGTAAAGCATATAAACTGCCATAATTCATCTTGTACAGTAGAATACTCAAAGCATTAGTGTATATTGAAAGATATTTAAAAAAACAAAAATACTAATCGTTAGTGATTCCACGAGTGCGTTACAACAATTACAAGTAAGAAACGAAAAGATGTTGAATCATATATCTTGCCAGATTAGAAAAACAATAGTGAACTTAAAGAAACAAGAAAACGAGATAACACTTCAAGTGGGGATAACTTCACACATAGTAATACTCGGAAATGAAGTAGTAGACGCATTAACAAGAGGTCGGACATTATAGAAGACAAACCGATCGAACGGACGGAATATATTACTCGGATTAAGGAAAAAGCGTATGATGCGTGGAACAAGAAGTATAAATTGTTATCCATAACCGAAGGAAAAAATTACCATAATATACGGTCGAATATTTCAAAACTACTTCGGTATCAAATTGATAACTTGAAAAGCTGCTATATTAAAACCATGTTAAGAATTAGAACGGGTCATACTACAGACCATCTAGCTAGAATCAACATTATTGATTCGAGCCTTTGTCAATTATAGAGGGATCGTTGACACATCTCATTTGGGCCTGTCCAAGCTGTGTAGAAGGTCGTGAAACTTTTTTTTTTTTTTCGGTGTGCCTTTCACAGTATGGAACAATGCCAAATTAATGAAATACTAGCATGTTCTCCAGCGGCAAAAATGCTATATAAATTTATTAAAGATAACAAGATTTGTATTTAATAGGACATATGTATATAAATTATATTAAAAATTAAGAACTTAGAACTGGACTGGTCAAAATAACGGGACCATTAAAAAAAAAAAAAAAAAATCCGGCGTAGTTTATATTTCATATTTTTTATATGTTTTCCTAACCGTCGTTTTACTAATCTTTTTCAGTTATTATTTGTACATTTTCTCTTATTCGTTAACTATTAACATCCTGTAGTCTTACTTTTCCATGAACTTCTCTTAAATCCTTCTTCTTTTTCGTTGATTGCCGTGTACCACTACTAAGGCCAGAGGCACGGAAGGAATTTATATAAACGGTTAGATTTTTGATAAATGAAGTAACTTGATTCGGATGTAGGAGAATGTTGTAAAATATTTGAGAGAGTATTTGGAAGGTTTGCGATTGTCGTTCGGAGGAATATAAATCCTATTCCTCTAATGAAATTCAGTCATTATTGTGATTATGACGATGGCGTATATTTTTAATATATATATATATATATATATATATATATATATATATATATATATACATATAAATATATATATGGAATATGACTGTATGTAAATTCGAATGAAAACCACTTCGTTCGTTTCCAACGATAAATTCCCCGGTTTTTAGGTGATGTCCGCATTTCAAATCGAGATTGAACATTTAAAAACGAAAACTATTAACTTTGTCCTATATCTCGATAAACATAATGTAACGAATAATTCCCCCGTTAGGAGAGATAAAATTTAATTGGACTGAATTATTAGTTAATTCTCCGTGTAACGTTTCCGACTAGGTTAGATTATAGGAGTTATGGGGTAAAAATACAAAGTGACGTTTAATGAGAAACAATCAAATATCTTTGTTAGATAATAAATTATATTACACAGGTAATTAACAACACTTCTTAATCAGATATACGTACTTGTGATGTAAACACACACACATTTATATATATATATATATATATATATATATATAAATAATGTAGCATAATCAACGTACTACGACGAATAATATATAATTTTATCGCCCGATTAATTACGTGTGAAAATAAAAATTACTTAAACATGTGAGGGTTGTGATTATATTTAAATTATAGTAGCCATACACACACACGCACACACAATCTACATAAACAGTTGTGCCGAACTAATAGAAAGGTTAATTTTAAAAATCGGTGTACGATAATCTTTTCTGATGAAACGTCACCGGTCGATAGTATTGCATACTCGGCTGCCAGCCTCTGGCCGCTGTATTATAATTATTCGATCCGAAATATAGAAAATTTCGCGGTAGACTGTTGGTCATTTTCGTCTCGGCGTTGTTACTATTACGATTACTTTTATCTGGTAAAGTAAAATATATATATATATATATATATATATATATATATATATATATAATATATATATGTAATATTATTAAGATAATTTCAAGTTTAACGTTTAATTCAACTATATAACAAAAATAATGCACCTATTTACGGAACCGCTCTCTTCCGTTTACAGGTCGGGTATATTTCATATTCGCTCATTATAGCGCATAGGCGTTTTATTACATTTATATAATATACTTTCAATCTTCGAAGAATACAACAAATCGAAGATATTTCGTACTATCACGTCACCTCCAGTCTACGTCTCCAATCTGACATTACGTAATGATCATAAGATATGTCAATGACGTACACACTCAACAATACAAAAGAGATTATGTCAATGACATACACACAACTATTCCGACCACCCCGATACCGATATAGACATATTTGTAACTGGAAATATTTGTATATAACGAGATATTTTCATTTTTCAATAAACGGTATTTGTGAATTTCACTGGGTTTCTTTTTTTCGTGTGTTTTTCGTCACAATAATAAAATAATTTTCCGGATGAATGAGTGAAATAATAATTTTCATCGGACGACGTATCTTTCAGGTTACTACGCTAAATTCGGCGCCTCCTTATGCCGGTTTTTGCAACGACACTCCAAAATTGATCAGCTGCATAGGGCATTAAAACCGATAACGCAGAAATGCCAATTAGAACAAGCTTGAAATATCTAGGCTTACACTTGGACAGCCGATTAACATATCGAAATCATATTCGGAAGGAACTAGATGCACGTATTAAAAAACTATTCTGGTTAATAGGCAGAAATAGTGCGCTGTTTATTGACGAAAAACTTCTTATCTATACTGCACTCTTAAGGCCTGTCTGGACATACGGGGTGCAGCTATGTAAAGCCGATAAATGTAAGACCTATACCGACCGGCCGGAATAAAATTATTTGACTGATAAAAATGCCTCTTGATATGTAGCAAACCAGATCATTCACCGTGATCCAGACATTCCTTATGTATGCGAGGTCATTAAGCAATAGGCACAGAGTCATGCTGGGTGGTTGGAATATCATTCAAATACCCTTGCATTAGAACTGTTGGATACTGCTGGCGATATAAGACGCTTATAGAAAACCCCTGGATCTAATCGGAGGTCGTGGTTACCGAGTGTATACCACAGTGGGTATTATATCTTTTCGAGCTGTTAAATAATCTTGTTTTGCAGTAAATATTATAAATAAAAAAATAATAATAAATTATGCGGATATATAAAAAAAAAAAAAAAAAAAATGTTTACATCGTTACTTATTGGCATTATGCGAATTACCATCCGCTACAACGAGCGGCGTTTGCCTGAATGTCGGGGAAGAGTTAATACAGTACGGATAACATTTCTATTACAAATCTAGGAATTATATTAACATGCCGTCCGCATAATCGATAAGCTATTAACAGTCTATCAATCGCGCTATTAACATTTTACGTAATTCGCCTTAATACACGAGGGGACGGTGACACCTTCTTATTCTATTACTACTCTATAAATCGGTTCCGTGTTTTATAGAAGCGCATCATTGACATTGAATGGGAAACAAAGTCATTGGAGATACCGAAAGAACGGTCTCCCGCAAGGTAGGCGTTCTGGCACCTTTTGCTTTTTAACGTTTACACTAATAGCCAGCCAAGAGGAGAAAAAACTAAGTATTTCTTTTATGCGGATGATCTTGTCATTGCTAGTCGATCGGGGAAATTTGAAGAAATAGAATTATCCTTCACTGAAATTCTTGAAAAGCGGAATAAATACTATGTTCAACATGCTTTAGTTCCTAATCGGACTAAGAGACAAATATGTGTTTTCCGTTTGAAAAAGAGCGAATCTAAAAGAAAATTAAATGTGATGCGGAAACGAGTAGTCCTCGAATGTTAAGAAAATCCTGTATACTTAGGAGTCACATTAGATAGAAGTTTGACGAGTACATTGTCGAAAAAAAGGAAATACAAGAAACGAAATTATCATGAAATTAATTGGAACATTATGGGGAGCAAAACCAGAAGTAGTTCGAGCATCAGCAATGGCTTTATGCATTTCGACAGCGGAATATGCTTGCCTTGTATGGACATATTCAACGCACGCAAAAAAAAGGTTGATGCGGCTATTAACAGCGCGTTTAGTTACTGGTTGTCTTATACAAACGTTGACAATTTATATCTCCTAAATGGAATAGCGCCACCCGATGTAAGAAGGAAAGTTGCAGCTGATGTGGAAAGAAGCAAACAAATCCACAATCCTCGTCATCCAATGTATGGACAAGCTGCACAGAAGGCGAGTTTAAAGTCAACAAATAGCTTCCTTAAGAAAACCAATAACCAAAGACATATAGGGATAGAACAACGCGTTATCAGATGGAGAAAGTATTCAAACAGAAGATTCATATGAAATCCCTGTACCAGGCTTCAATCAGGAATGGGTAATATGGAGGACACTAAACAGAATACGAGTTGATACTCGAACAAGAAAGAATATGTCGAAGTGACCATTGATAGAGAATTCAAACTGTGATTGCGTAGTCAGTCGCCGGGTCACTTATTGGAATGTAGACTTACCGGATTTCGGTGCAATATGACTAATTTTATGAACGCGGATCAGCATGCTCTGCAACTAGCAAAGTATTGGTCCGAGAAACTATAATAGCGAAGTGGCCTGGACACGACGTTGGATCGTGTAAAAATGAGCGCATTAGGTCGTGTACTGACGGTATTAAAATTCAATCCCCCTCTTTCTACAACTTAAACACTGAAACCGCTGGTACGTAGGATCAATATCGATCGCTTTCCTTTGTTTAATACGTTCGGTCAAATTCAACCCAATTAACATTTTTTAACAATGGCCCTGTTCTCTCAGGTTTCGATTGGAGAAATTTCGCCTACGTCTCATGGGCACACTAACTACTCCTCAATTCATCGGTACCATATTTTTACCTTTTCGACAAATAGAATTTATCCTTTTCCTCCGAAAATTAAAGCCTGTACCCTTCTACACTAATCCTAGCCACTTTCAATAATATCGTCTCTTTATTTATACAGATAGATCAAGATCAGCTCCAGAAACGGGAACAGCAGTGTTCATTCTAGCTCTCGATATTAGTAACATGTACAAAGTATGCCCAACATTGTTCGGTATTTATTGTTGAATATGTAACAGCATTACAAGTCTTGTCGATTTTAGTGTAAACTTTGTGGTAATTATTTTATTATTACCGACTCCAAAAGTATGGAGAAGGCTATAGACGATAAATGGAATGTGGCGTTATACGTTAGTTGGATTAATTACGTTAAATCTTAATAATTTGGATTGCGCGGGAATATTTATTCTATTCGTGTGGATGCTGGGTTACATAGTTGTTCCAAACAATGAATTTGCCGAATCATTAACTAAAGACGCGTCATCTAAGCGCGTTAGTTTCTCACAAGGATATCTCATTCACTGTTACGAGCATAAGGATCATTAGAAACTGATCTATACTGAAAGCGCTAATCGATTAACTCTCGCCAATTACTATCAACTTCAACCGTTCTTCTCTAAACTTCCGTGGTTCTATTTTTTTAAGAAGATTAATCATCGCAAAGGAATTGGACTCTCCGGTATATTACGATTTGGACATCATTTGTTACCTGATCGTCTTTTTCATATGCAACTTAAAAGCCCCTCCTGTCCCTTCCATTCTGAATAGACAATTTGCAATCCCGATCATGTTTTTTTTTTTTAATGCTCTGTTGTGGCGCTGTTACGTTCTGTGCTTTATCTTACCTTACTATAATCCCCACATATTACAACTCCGTATAAATGTATCGTCCCTTCTTCATGCGGATAATCTACAATTATTTATTCCCTAGCAACATTTCTGAGGAAGCTATCTTATTTGATTAAAATATAAACATTCTCGCGCATTATAATGTTGGGTAAACCGTAAAGACATCCTAATTTAAAAATTTAAATACTTTAGTTTGAAAATTCGTTAATATTACGTATGTATGGAAATATATATATATATATATATATATATATATATATATATATATATATATATATGACAGTAACATGCATATATGTACATAGCATAAAAATAGAAAGGATCAAACTGGGAAAGAACACACAATTAAATAAAGTATAACAAATGTGTGTTTTCATATATGCGGTATATATTATTCTTACGCATGCGTTGTAGTAAATGATATTTAATATTAAATAAAATTACTATTATTATCATTATTTATAATAGTTTTATTTTTATATTAGGATATATATATATATATATATATATATATATATATATACATATATGTTGATATATATCAGAGGATATATATAATTTATAGATTTGTTCATCAATTCAGCATAAACACATGGAGCAAATTTATTGGTTTATATGCGAATAAAGCTATAGTGAACTATTCGTTTTATTCGTTATGTTTTTTAAAACCTGCGTAATTATATATACGTACACATAATATTCGTATGAAAATATACAGGTACAACATACGAAAAAAAGATATTTATTTCCAAAATGACGTATGCAAATAATTCAAAGTAGTATATAGGAGGACATCAACAAGATCCAATGCATGCTTAGCAAGAAATTCCGATAGGTACATAGACATGAAAATATATTTATTCACTCGAACACGTATACAACAAGACACACACACAGATCCGAGTGCGGATAGCTAAGATGAAGTTGACTAGACAAAGCCAGCCATCTCTATTGCTTGTACAGGTAGGAAGTAAGACATTCGTAGTAATTAATAATTGTGAAATATTACATTGAAACTGAAAATGATATTGTTGAAGTAAAAAATGTTATATTTAATGAATTTGATGAAGAAACATAGTTCTTATAAGCGATACCAACGGGATTCCAAAAAAGAACCATTGAAACGTTTGTCGCTGTTTCAGTTGATTTGTCTAAATAAAAAGAAGTTGTATAACTCTAGCGTTTTGATTCGCTTCCTGCAAGCCATTTCTTACTGCTTACCTGCTACTTTTACGATTCACTGCTAGTTTCTCTAATTTCTTGGGATTAATTTCGCATTCCTACAGTATTTGACATAAACAGTATTTGTATCGCTAACAAGGACGTCCAATGCGACGTTTGCCAACGAGAAGATGACCCTGTAAAGGAATTTCTTCGGAAGTCTATCATCGTCCGGTCCATCTCAAAGCGGTACCAGTGTACAATCATCTGCGTATTGGAAATCGAAAACGCCTACTCTCTCGAACATTTAGAAGCTGCCTTAAACCGATATAGGTTGAATAATCGGCCATCGTTACGATGATATATATATATATATATATATATATATATATATATATATATACATATATATACATATATATATATAATGAAGTATAATTTAGTTTTAGTACAATATAAAGGAAAATTTAATTTAATTTTAATTAAATTGAGGAATTAATGCGAAATACGCTGACAAAAGGTATAAAACGCTAAATAGATAAATAAATAAAAAGTTTTATACGAACATATATAGGTTAATATCTTGTGACAGCATGCTGTATGGTTTGGTGGGTTTGAGGATAATGTTTATTAAGTTATCACCGTTACTAATCTTGCCTGTTTTATTAACGGCCCGACGACTACATTCATCGGCTCGTTCGAATTTTAATTCTTCACCGCGTTGATGACGAGCAGCAGCTTTATTGAGTTGTTGAATCGTTTGAAACTTTGTCGACGTTTCGATAACGTTATTATTATGATTATTATGATTATTATTTATTGTCGTTGTAGTGGTACTAGTGGCAGTAGTAGTAGTAGTATTATTAGCATTAGTCGTAGTATTAATAGCAGCAGTCGTGGTAGTAATAGTAGTATGTGTAGTTGTAATATCGGAAGCGTATGTAGCGCTGGTATATACTTCGTTATTTTCGTTACTTATGTCGGTTATCGAATTCGCGTTATGGATACTTTTCAGTTCTGCCGATTCAATCAGCGACGATTTTAATGTTACCGCTGCATTAGAGGTCGTTATGGTAGATAACGCGTTATTATTGAAAGATCTAGTTTGTATTCCGGTTCGCGAAACGTAATATTTATCGTTATCCGATTTACTCTTAATACTATTATTACTAATATTACCGTTATCGCTACTACTACCACTACTACTACTACTACTACTTCTACTAATACTACCAGTAGTACTATTATTATTTTGTATACTTTTTTCGCCGGCGTTCGATTGTCGGTTATCTTGTTTTTCAATGACGTTTCTATCGTCGTCTATATAGGTTATCGTTATCGGCGATATTAATTCCGCGAAGATAGTTTTCTTCTTCGGTAACTGTTCCTGCGCTTGCTTATATCTCATAATCGGTCTGGAACTGTTTTCGAAAACTCCGATCAAAGTTCTAATCGGTATCGTTTTGTAGTCTGCCGTTGCCGTATTCTTTCCGTCCGTGACTAGCTCTTGTTGATAATCGTCGTAATGTCGTAGATCGTTTTCTTCTTCGTGCTGTTGGATTTCGGAATGACCTCCTTCTTGTACGAGTGATTTTTCGTTCGAACGTTCGTACTCTCTGGAAAAATTATTCAATTCGTTTTTCCGCGAACCGTCGGTCGATTCGTCTACCATCGTTAGCAGGCCATCGTTAATTTTCCG